>CM035098.1:13359978-13959978 GCA_020205505.1 Panax japonicus
AATATAATTAATATTAATGATGTTTGATTTATTTAATTATTATATTAAATAAATGAATTAAAAATGATTTATTGATTTAAAAATCATTTAAAAATGAGAAAAATAGTTTAAAAATATTTTAAGTTATAATTAATGACTTTTAATATTTGGATAATAATTTCATTAATATTTATATATTAATGGTGATGATTTAAAAATGATTTTAATTACTTTAAAAATCATTTAAGTGGAATATTGTCGATTTAAAAATATTTTAAGTTATTGATAATAACTTTAATATTTTGAAAAGTATGTTATTAATATTTTGATATTATTAAATATTAATAATGATACGATTAAGTGATAATTAAATTATTTAAAAATGATTATGATATTTGAAAAATTATTATAAATTATAATAATTGCTTGATAATTATTAAAAGCTTCCGAAAAATATTATTAATGATAATTGACTTATCTAAATTAATATTGAAGCTTAGAGATCAAGTGTAATTGACAGATAACTGTGTTAATTGTCGGATACGGTGACCAGAACACCGAGAATGGACCGAAGTCCAACCAGATTAAATTAGTTTGACTTGTTAAGTGTTTATATAGGTTATAAACACTGTTGTGGCTATGTGGTAATGTGTCTAGGAGAATTTTGACTGTGAATTACAGTATTGTGTGTTATGTGAATTATTGTGCTAATTATTAGACCGATATTATTGGTTATAGGTCTTTCGAAAGCATATAAGTATTTTGTGTAGCTGTAATCAGCAGAAGAGGCAAGTTTCCTAACTCAACCTTGAGTTAAATTTATTCAATTATTATAGTGGTTAATTATTGTTAATTACACCACATCCAGGGAATTTATTGTTGATTATTCGCAGTTAGTGCATGTTTTGATTCAGAAATATATATTTGTAGAATAACTGTTGTTGGATATTCATATCTGTAGAAGTTAGAATTGACAATACAGATAATTCCTGTTTATTGTCAAATTATACTGTGAAATGTCTTAGCTAATTATTCTGGCTAGACGAACAATTGTTAGAACTTGATAGATTCGATAAAATAAATTCAATTATTATCGACAGATCGATGCCAATTATTTCGGCTCGACCGAGAAGTAAATAGAATTTGAAATCCTAGTATTTCATTGTAAAATCAAAATCTTGATTCTAAGACTGAGAAGAACAACCTTTTATATAAAGAGAACATTTTATTGGTCGTGAATTCGATCTTTGCGCGCGTTTTAAGTATTATGCATAATATAGGGTACAAAGAGTTGGTCGGCTCTGAATACTTGCATAGGGGTATGATTTAATCTTTATGGTTATCTGATGCACCTGAGTATTTATCAAAGTAAATCTTTGATAGATACCCGAGAATATAAGTTCAAGATCTTGTGTGATCGCTCAGTATAAATCCGGAAAAATTCCACTTTGCTATTTCGTAGAACTGATTTTTGATTATTCATTAGAATATCGTAGAAACTTTGAAAGCGTTGTACTCTTTCATTATTGAATTATTGTATTGTACAGGATACGAGAAGACTTGTTATTGAATAACGATTTGTTCAGCTATTTCAAAGTTCCCCGAACTTTGATTTCATTCTATCAAAATAGATAGTCTGTTATTTTGAATTCTTATACATTTATTGTATGACTTAACTTGCGGGGCAAATTAGTTGCTCACCCTTACTAAATAAAACTTTTCAGCTAGGGACGAAGTTGCAGAAGGTGCTGCGAAGAAGGATAAAGGCAAAGGCATAGTTATTAAATAGTTATGATTAGTATATTTATTATGTTGTATTTGTAAACCCTTTATGTATATCTCAAGGGTATGTTTGTAATGTTAAGGTTAGAGAACCTGGGTAATGTATTATTAAACTCTGATAAAATCTTATGTATATTTCTATTTATATAAAATGGGTAGTTAAATATTATTTATATTGTGGATCGTGAGCACCAGACTAGGGGGTCAGGTAACCCAAATTTGGGGGCGTCACAGGTTGGTATCAGAGCTGTAGTGACCAAGGTGTCATCAGCTGGTAGTGGAGCTGTAGGTTATAAACCTTAAGTGGGGTGGGAAAACCCTAGGAGTATAACCATAGCGAGATAGAGAATACTCATTTAGAGTACTAAGTGAGAGATTGACGAAGTGGAACGATAGTGAGAAATGTGGACACATAGGGTGAGAAGTTTGTACTAGAAAAGTGCTAATCAAATTGTTTAAAACTTATTGTAGGATGTCGGGAGAAGATGAAATGAGTACGGAGATGCCAGCGGCTGTCGTACCAATGCCAGTAGTTGAGGTGCCAGCACAGAGCGAATCGGTTGAAGAAGTGGGGAAAGATGAACCAATGATCAATCTTGGGAGTGATCATGACGATTATCCTGAGATGTATCTAAGTGGTGATGAGGAGGCGGAGTCTGAAGAAGCTAAGGTGGAACTAAAGAATAAGATCAAGGTTGGTGAACAAGATCAGCTATCTGTGGAAGTCCAAGAACTCCGAAGTAAAGTATTTCTTTTGGAGGAGTTGTGGAAGATGGAGCGGGCGTTACGTGAAATGACTGAAGAACGGAACGAGCTGAAAGCGCAGGTGGAGAAGATGAAGGCTGAAGGTGGTGGATCGTCTGAAGGAACCGGCAAGAAGGACAAGAAGAAAAGAAAGAGGAACAATGACAATGACAGCTCTGAAAATTCGAACCCAAAAAAAAAGAAAGCATGTAGCAAGTGTGGTAAAACTCACGTGGGGGAATGCATGATGTGGAAGAACGTGTGCTTCAACTGTAAGCAGGAAGGACATATCTCTTTGCATTATCCTAAATCGAATATGAGGAAGTGTTTTTCCTGTGGGCAAACGGGGCACGGGTTCAACAAGTGTCCCAGCAAGAAGAAGACTGGTGAAGGGAGTGGACGTTAGATAACTTAGATATAAGGTATAATATCTTTTGGTAGAAGTTTCTGATATTAAGATATGTAATATCAAGAACGATGTTTGAATCTATGTAAATATATGTTTGTATGAATGAAATCTTTATTTTCTATATGAATATAAGATTAAAATGAAATTGTGTTCTTAAAACTCATACTTATGGTATGTTCATGACTCATAATTATATGAAATGTCCTGAACCCCTCAGCGAATGGACGCCAAAGGTCTGACTAGGATAAGTTCATGCACTCATATAGTTGTGGCAAGTTACTGAACTCCTAAGTGTGGTAAGTTAGATGAACTGGAAATAGTAATGTGAAATTGGAGAATGTCAACTTTTTGTGTAAAGTTGGAGAATTGCAACTTTTGTAAAGTTGAGTGTGTTAATCTTAGTATTATTTTAAAGGGATAGTTATATGTGTCTGTACTATAGGTACTATGTGTTATTTGAATAAATATGCGATTACTTGAGAATTATGTGTTGAATTCTTATTGTGTTAAGAATTTGTATAGAAAAAGAATATTAATATAAGATTTTCATTTAAATCAGATCATGCAGCCTAGACGACAGAATCGAAACCAAAGAGAAGAACAATCAGTGAATAATGAAGGAGGTCAAGCGGACCCGATGCAAAATTTTGTGGATATGCTAGCCCAAGCTATGGAAAATAGGGCTCCAGCCAGGGGAAGACCAAGGAATCAGCCAGCTGACAGATTGGCTAATTTTAAGGATTTCAAAGCGGTAGGACCGCCGGAATTTAAGGGGACTACGGATCCAATTGAAGCCCAAACTTGGGTGAAAGAGATGGAGAAAGCGTTCGTGATTGCGCGAGTGGCGGAAGAGCAAAAGACGGCTTTTGCAACATACTTAATGAAGAGAGAAGCCAATTATTGGTGGGAAACCAATCAAGCGAGAGCGGGTACAGCGGTGGTGACGTGGACCAGATTTAAGGAATTGTTCTTTGAGAACTACTTCTCACCGAGTATGCAAGCTCGGATGGAAGTTAAGTTCTTGGAACTTAAGCAGGAGAACATGTCTGTTTCTGAATACGCGGCTAAATTCAACGAATTAGCAAGATTTGCACCTCATCAGGTGGACACCGAAGCTAGAAAAGCAAGAAGATTTGAGAACGGACTGAAACCAGGGATATTCAACAAGGTGGCAGTATTGCAGGTCAAGACGTTTGCGGTTTTACTGGAGAAAGCGTTAATTGCTGAAGGAGGAAGCGAGGCTGCATCTCGTTTTCATCAGGAGAAGAAGAAGAAGACCAATGATGGTGGAAGTAGTGGTGGCAGTAATCTAAACAAGAGGAAGTGGAACGAGAATACCCAATCGGGTAGTAAAACTGAAGGGAATAAGAAATGAGGAGTGCCTTGTGCGAATTGTGGGAAGAACCATGCTGGTGTTTGTTTAAAGAAGAAGGGGGTTTGTTACAACTGCGGATAAGAGGGGCATATGTCGCCCAATTGTCCCAGCCCGAAAAAGATTCAAGGTTGCTATGCGTGTGGATCGACTGATCATCTGGTTCAGAACTGTCCGAAGAAGAATGCAAAAAAAGAAAGTGCCAACAAGGGACTTGGTGGTGGAACCTTGGCGATTCGAGGACCTGCACATCCAGGAAGACAAACAGCTCGTACATTCAACATGACGGCGCTAGATGCGGTAGCTACTCAGGAGGTGGCAGCAGGTAACGATTTCGCTTAATATTTAAATTACGCGATTGATATTGAATAAATATGGCTGTGAATTATTTTCTTTTATAGATTCAAGTCATAGGTTAGAATTTGAAACACAAATTAATATTGTGTTGATAAAATGAATTGATGATACAACTTTAAAAGATTGTAGAAAATAAGAAAGCGGTGATTCTGAGGACGGAATCCTTTTAAGGAGGGGTGAATGTGATAACCCGGGATTTTGAATAATCAAAAATTTGCGAATAATTTTTTTTATTTAGTGTTAATATTAATTATCAATTTTGTGACAAGTATCTGTGATACGAGTCTCGAGAAAGTCAATTTGTATATTGACTAATAAATTTAGAGTAGAGTTGTGCTTAACAAGCTTTAGAAACCCTAACCCTAATTGACGGATAGGGATTCAGTAGAAAATATAATTTAAAATAATTATATTGATAGAATGTATATGTACTGTATAGAAATTTTGATCAATAATTGATTGGATAAGGTTTAAAATTAATAATCCCTAAATTAGGAAACCAAAACCCTAATTTGCAAGCCTAATGTGTGTATTAAACTTTAATCTGATTAGAAAACCCTAATTATATTTTATTTATTTTAATTTCTATTTTACATACCCTAATTGTAATTTAGAAAATTTATTTTTCTAATTAAAACCCTAATTCGTGGGTTATCAACCCTAATGGCCATTTTGACCCTAATTGCTAAATTAAGCAATTTTAATTAGGTATATTAATCCTAATTAACAAGATTGAATTTTATGATTAGGAAATATTAATATAATTATTGAATCCTAATTATAATTTTGGAATATTAATTTTCTATTTTGAAAACTGAAATTCGAAAATTTTGGAAAGTAAATTGTAAACCCTAAAGGGTTCAAACCCTAAATCCTAACACAAACCCTAAACCCTAAGGGTTTGTGTAAATTCCAAGAATGCCATTTAAATAAATTTGCAAAAGACAAAATTGCCCTTTATGTGATTTTTTTTATTAGATTACTTGTAGAAATGGCTAAAGCTTTAGTGGTTAAACCATTACCTTGACTTTGTGACACAAATCTGCAGCCTTCAGCCGAAAATCTCAGCCTAGCATCAAGTCATGACTTATTTAAGAGATTTAGAGAGAGAAAATTCATTTACATTAGCCATTTTGCTATTTTTCTCTCACCAACTCCCTCTCTAACTAGAAGCTTCGAAATATCTAAGAATATCAGTTCTAATTTCAGCCTTAGATCAACCAATAACAGATTGGAGAGCCAAGATCTAAAATTATTCAAGAAAATGTATAAACCTAATATTAATTTTTGATCTTGTATGCTTAAGAAATATTTGTGTTTATGTGTTTGAATCTTTGCTAGATAATGTTTTCAATGATCTATGTTGATCTATCATAGATCCATAGCATCAAAGTTGGTAAAACTCGAAGTTTTTCAAGACTGTTCTTGAGTTTGAAATGTGGTCTGACAAGTAATGTCAGTCGCCACAGATCCTTGCTAGTATATGATATGTGTTGTTTTAAGTTTTTAATTTGTAGCCTGGTATGTTGTCTTTAAACTGCAAGTGGTATCAGGGTCATTGGATGTCTAGATCAGAAGTTATTAACGGATAAAGTCGGTTGATCGACGTTGACCAGCTGTAAATCTGGGTAACCCAGAACTGTTAAATCAGCGTCTGACAGGTTTTTACGACGTCCAGATCTATCAGAATATTTGTTTTTTGTTGATGTTGTTGATTACATGTTGTAGGATGCTAGATTGAATTTAAATCCATGCCTTTATATTTCTTAAAAAACAAATCCGTTGTACGAAATAGATGGTCAAAGATGCACGTCTGAACACAAAGTCATTTTCTGGAATTTCCAGAAAAATGAAGAACACGTTTTTCTGACAAGCTTTGACTGAGCCATAAAGTATGAATCTGTTGTTGTTGGACTTATATATTGTTATCTAGTTGTTCCTTGACACGATCAATACATGTATGAACAAAGAAATCACAATAAACATGACCGGAACCTAGATCAAATTGAGCTCAAATGTGCCTAGTCGAGTTTCTGGGTTTCTGGAGAAACCCAGAATGAGTCTGACAGCTTCTTTGAAGCTCTAGATCTTGCAAGATTGTTATTTTTTGACCAAGATGTTGATTGTCTGTTGTAGTATTACATTTTGGCTACATTATCAAACTTCAAGTTTGTCCAAAAACTTTGTGGATTCAGAATTACAAGCGGTCAAAGTAGAACCCTTGAAGTTGCCGGCTGTCAGTGTTCTTGGGCTCAATAACACCAACAGCGACGCTTTCTGTCGCTATAGCCCTTTAGCGACAGTTAATTAATTTTTGAATTTCTGAAAATTCTGAAAATTAATAAAAATTAGAAATAAATTCTAAAAATTACTAAAATTGGTTTTAAAAATTATTTTAAATTATGAAAAATAATTTTTGACCAATTGGAATATTTTTCTTTAATATTTATAATTATTTAAATATTAAAGGTATTTAATTTATTTAATTAGTGTATTAAATAAATTAGAGAAAAATGATTTGATATTATGAAAAGTCATTTTAAATAAGAATAATGTATTTTAAAATATTTTGAGTTATAAAATGTAACTTTTAATATTTTTTGAGAATTTTCATTAATAATTTAATATTAATGATATTAGATTTATTTGATTATTAAATTAAATAAATAAGATAAAAATAATTTTAATGATTTAAAAATCATTTTAATTGAGAATAAAGTGTTAGAAAATATTTTAAATTATAAAATATAATTTTCAATATTTTTGGAGAATTTTCATTAATAAATTAATATTAATGATGTTTGATTTATTTAATTATCATATTAAATAAATTTATTAAAAATGATTTTATTAATTTAAAAATCATTTAAAAATGAGAAAAATGGTTTAAAAATATTTTAAGTTATAATTAATGACTTTTATTATTTGGATAATAATTTTATTAATATTTATATATTAATGGTGATGATTTAAAAATGATTTTAATTACTCTAAAAATCATTTAAGTGGAATATTGTCGATTTAAAAATATTTTAAGTTATTGATAATAACTTTAATATTTTGAAAAGTATTTTATTAATATTTTGATATTATTAAATATTAATAATGATACGATTAATTGATAATTAAATCATTTAAAAATGATTATGATATTTGAAAAATTATTATAAATTATAATAATTGCTTGATAATTATTAAAAGCTTCCGAAAAATATTATTAATGATAATTGACTTATCTAAATTAATATTGAAGCTTAGAGACCAAGTGTAATTGACAGATAACTGTGTTAATTGTCGGATAGGGTGACCAGAACACCGAGAATGGACCAAAGTCCAACCAGATTAAATTTAGTTCCAAAAGTACTATACAAGTAATAGTACAATTGAAGTCAATGCAATAATGAACCAAAAGTTCAATGAACCAAATAATTTTATTATTTGGCATGACCGGTTGGGCCATCCTGGATCAATAATGATGCGAAGAATTATTAAGAATTCACATGGCCATCCATTAAAGAACCAGAAGATTCTTCAATTTAACGAATTCTCATATACAGCTTGTTCTCAAGGCAAATTGGTCATTAGACCCACACCAGATAAAGTTGGGATTGAATCTCCAAGGTTTCTAGAACGTATTCAAGGAGATATTTGTGGGCCTATTCACCCACCAAGTGGACCATTTAGATATTTTTTGGTTTTAATAGATGCTTCTACAAGATGGTCATATGTGTGCTTATTATCAACTCGTAACCAGGCGTTTGCAAGATTACTTGCTCAAATTATTAGATTACGAGCACAATTTCTGGATCATACAATCAAGACTATTTGTCTTCATATTGCTGGTGAATTCACATCCCAAACATTTAATGATTATTGTATGTCACTTGGGATAAATAATGAACATCCTGTTGCCCATGTTTGTACTCAGAATGGTCTTGCTGAATCATTTATTAAACGCATCCAGTTAATTGCAAGACCATTGCTCATGCGAACAAAACTTCTTGTCTCTGTTTGGGGACATGCTATTTTACATTCAGCAGCACTTATTTACATTAGATCAACATCATATCACAAATTTTCTCCATTACAATTGGTTTTTGGTCATGAGCCAAATATTTCCCATTTAAGAATTTTTGGTTGTGCGATATATGTTCCAATTTATCTTCCACAACATACAAAGCTGGGAGTATATATTGGGTTTGAGTCCCCATCAATAATTAAATATCTTAAACCCTTAATAGGTGATTCATTTACGGCACAATTTGTCGACTGTCATTTTGATGAGACTATGTTCCCAGGATTAGGGGGAGAAATTAAATAGCTGGATAAAGATATTGTGACGCCCCCAAAATTAGGTATATATCACCCATCTTGGGTCGCCAGATACATGGTACATAATTCAAATACAACTTACTAATACAAATATCGTGTACAATACGACAAAACATAAACTATGAGTTTGAATACAAATATTGTCTACTAGAGATTATACAAACTCAAAAGGAGTCCTCATTACAATTATTATCACACTATTTCACAGAATAGTGAGGACTACTAATGCTATCCTCTGGACCATTACTCCGTCCCCCGACTCATCCCAGCTATATTCTCATTTCCTGAAGAGAACAGTGAAAGAAAGGGTGAGCTCAACTAGCCCAGTAAGAAATATTATGACTAAGATAATGCAAAATAAATTATCATTAGCCTTCAACAGTGTTAAACTGATAAAATTTAATAAACATCAAGTTTAACTGCAGCAGGATCATCAATCCATTAAACAAGTCAAGTAGAAAATAAAATCTACTATCTTTTATGATTTAAAAGGTTTTTCATCACTGTTATAGCTGAGACTCAGCTTAATATATATTCCACATCATCGAATCACCCCTGCACTACGGCCAAGGATATTCTTTAGTATCACGACCACAATTATTCATGCACTACGGCCAAGAATATTTGTGTATTCATTAATGGTCATGATCATGCCAACAACTGTCCATCAATGCACTACGGGCCAATGAGGATTTTTAATTTTTACATCATTTGTAATATTACGGTCATGATTACACCGAATAATCCCTGGTCATAATCATACCAAGTCCATCTATGCACTACAGGCCATAGATGACTTTCAACAAAATATAAACATGAGGATGATGACAATGATATAAGAATTCAATAAAACAAGTTCAAGAATTATTTTATCCAGAAATTATTAACGTCCAAATTGTCAACATGAGACTGTTTTGTAGAGTAAAATTCAAGAATGATCAGAAGAATATTTCCATGAAAGGATACTGGATGAAGTGCAAATATCAAGGATATTCCACTAATTTCATGGAGTATAGAAGTCAGAATTTTAATCAACTGAGTAACACCGAATACAATAACAAAAGATATCACCAGGCATGCGATAGAGACCGCACAAACAGGTTATTTCAGCAGAATAATAATAACGGAACCAGGTCAGGTGAAATTCACACCGACAGGATGTTCCAACAGAATAATAAATGCGGAATAGTAAATGATGGAACCAGGTCCGGCGTATAGCACAAACAGGATATTCCGACAAAAATGTAAAGATGGAATAGTAAGTGGAACCAGGTCCGACGTATAACACAAACAGGATATTCCGATAGAAATATAAAGACAGAATAGTAAATGGATGTCACCAAGTATAGGGTATTCCGCGTATACAGGTTATTCCAACAGAATAACAATGAATGGAATAACATAAGGATTTCACCAAGTATAGGGTATACCGCGTATACAGGTTATGTATAGGGTATGCCACTTTTACTGGTTATTCCAACAGAATAACAAAGAATGGAATAACATAAGTTCTCTTCAAGAAGAAAGAATAACACCCCTTACATTATTAGGAGGTTGAATACTGCAGTAGTGTAGTAACCGAATACTCTTCTTCTTTCTCTCTTATTCTCTTTATACTTTCTCTCTCTATAGCTTGAATGAATTCGTGAAAAATAATGAAGCACTAGGCCTCTATTTATAGAAGATTTCTAGCTTAACACTTGCCATGTGAAAAGGCAAGTGGTTTGACGACTGGTGATGTGAAAAGAAAAGTGGTTTGACGCCTGTAATGTGAAATGACAATTGTTTTGACGCCTGTAATGTGAAACGACAATTGGTTCGACGCCTGTAATATGAAACGACAAGTGGTTTGACGTCTGGTAAAGGTAATTACTATTTACGAAGGTAATTACTATTGACGAAGGTAATTACTATTGACAAAAATAATTACTATTGACGAAAATAATTACTATTGACGAAGGTAATTACTATTGACGAAAATAATTACTTTTGACGAAGGTAATTACTATTGACGAAAGTAATTACTATTGACGAATGAGACTCTTAGATGATGACATATAGGCCCCCCATAAAATAACCAAACTTACCACAAACGTCTCAATTATTGATTTAATAATATAACATATTATACAGATGATACTGTGACAATAATTGAATCAATAATATAAAAGATATGATGCAGCAATTACTGTAGCAATAATTGAGTATAGCTGAGTGACTTCTCACGTAATCATCAATAATCAATATCGTGTGCTACTATGCAACCACGCATATTACTGTACTTTTACTATCGAGTAATTCAACAGTTTTAACGGTAACACCTCCGCCGTTATTTTTATAAAAAGATAATTTTGTCGTTTTTTAACTACGACAATACTTCCGTTGTGGGGTCCACCAATGATTGTGCCGTCGTACGAATATTCCCCGACAAAAAGAATATTCCCCGACCAAACGAATATTTTATAACAACTTGCGTACTTTGCAAAATTTATAAATATTACCCACAACTATAACATTATATCAAATTTATTCCATAATATTCAAAAATAATAATTATAGAAAATTCATCTTTATTTATAAAAATGGGGTCTTACAACCTCCCCTTCTTATGAAATTTTGCCCTCGAAATTAGGGTACGTACCTGGTATGTCGAAGAGGTAAGGATACCTTGATTTCATTTCAGATTCTAACTCCCAAGTCATTTCCTCAACATCGTGGTTTCTCCACAAAACTTTGACTTGAGGTATAACCTTGGAGCGTATAATATGTTCCTTCTTATCCAAGATTTGAACATGAACCTCTTCATACGTCAAATCTTCCGCTATTTCGTCCGGTTCTAACTCAATAATGTGGTTCGGGTCTTTCACATATTTACGTAACATATATATATGAAAAAAGTTATGAACACGAGACATACTTGGCGGTAAAGCGAGTCTATAGGCCACAGTTCCTACTCGATCGAGGATTAAAAATGGACCGATGAATCGAGGATTGAGTTTTCCTCTCTTTCCAAATCTTGTAACTCCTTTCCATGGAGTAACACGTAACAACACATGATCTCCTATATTGAATTCCACGTCCTTTTGATGAAGATCAACATAACTCTTTTGTTGATTTTGTGAGGTTTTTATACGTTGTCGGATCGTTTGAATTTTTTCCGTAGTCATACGTACCAACTCCGGTCCCAACAACTTTGCTTCACCCACCTCATCCCAGCATACTGGAGAACGACACTTTCTTTCATACAACGCTTCGAATGGAGCCATGCCAATACTTGCTTGATAACTGTTGTTGTAGGAAAACTCCACCAATGGTAAGAACTTGTCCCAACTTCCCTTGAAATCAAGGACACAGAGTCTTAATAGATCTTTGAGAGTTTGAATAGTCCTCTCCGACTGTCCGTCCGTCTGTGGATGATATGCCGAGCTAAATCGTAAGTCTGTGCCCATAGCTTTTTGCAAACTAACCCAAAATCGTGAAGTAAATCTTGGGTCTCGATCAGAAACTATGGATACCGGCATACCATGCAGTCTTACAATCTCGTTTATGTACATACGAGCAAGACATTCAAGTGTATAAGTTTCTCGTATCGGTAAGAAATGAGCAGACTTGGTCAATCTATCAACAATGTCCCAAATCGCATCTATGCCTTGAGAAACCTTAGGAAGACCGGTAACGAAATCCATGGTAATGTGCTCCCACTTCCATTCTGGAATTTCAAGTGGTTGCAATGGACCATTTGGTACTTGATGCTCCGCTTTAACTCGTTGACAAGTTAGACACCTTGAGATAAACAACGCTATCTCTCTCTTCATATTGCTCCACCAAAATGTATGACGAATATCATGATACATTTTGGTACTCCCAGGATGGATTGCAAACGGTGTATTGTGCGCCTCCATCATGATTTTATACTTTAAATCAGGGTCGTTAGGAACACAAAGTCTGGAGTTGACTAAAAGTATTCCTTCTTCATCGATTCTTGCTTCCGGCATAACACCTTCTTGCACTTTCTTCCTTATACGCATCAGCTCCAAGTCTGTAGCTTGAGCAGCTTTAACTTTATCGACTAAAGTCGGTTCTACTCGTATATTCGCCATCGTCACATGCGTCCCTGGAGTCTTTAACTCTATCTCCATCCTTTGCAAGTCACACAAAATGGGCCCTTGCGTTGACAATATCGCACTCGTACTTGCATGTGATCTTCTACTCAATGCGTCAGCTACCACGTTCGCTTTTCCAGGATGGTATTGGATGGTATGATCATAATCTTTCAACAGTTCAAGCCAACGTCGTTGTCGCATGTTGAGTTCCTTTTGAGTGAAGAGATATTTGAGGCTTTTATGATCCGTAAAGATCTCCACTTTCTCCCCATATAAGTAATGCCTCCAAATTTTAAGTGCAAAGACAACAGCTGCCAACTCTAGATCATGAGTAGGATAATTCCTCTCATATTCTTTGAGTTATCGCGAGGCATAGGCTATGACTTTTCCATGTTGCATGAGAACACATCCCAACCCTTTGCTCGAAGCATCACTGTAGATGACAAATCCCTCCGAGCCAGATGGTATTGTCAGAACAGGTGCTGAAATGAGTCTCCTCTTGAGTTCTTGGAAACTCTTCTCACATTCTTCGCTCCAACCGAACTTTGTATCTTTCCGAGTCAGCTGAGTCAATAGAGTAGCGATTCGAGAAAATCCTTCCACGAATCTCCGATAATAACCAGCTAAACTGAGAAAGCTACGTACTTCGGTCATTGATTTAGGTTGCTCCCAGCTTTGAATAGCTTCAATCTTTGCTGGGTCAACAGATATTCCATTACTTGATACCACGTGCGCAAGGAATGCTACTTCATCAAGCCAAAACTCGCATTTCTTCAACTTGGCATAAAGCTTATATTCACGAAGCTTTTGGAGTGTCAGCCTCAAGTGTTGCTCATGATCTTCACGGCTTTTGGAATAAATAAGGATGTCATCAATAAAGACGACCACAAAGTGATCCAAATATTCGTTGAATACTCGGTTCATCATATCCATGAAGGCTGCAGGAGCATTAGTCAATCCAAAGGACATGACTAGGAATTCATAATGCCCGTACCGAGTTCTGAAAGCCGTCTTTGGAATGTCATCGATTCTAATCTTAAATTGGTGATACCCGGAACGAAGATCAATCTTTGAAAAGAATTTAGCTCCTTGCAACTGGTCAAACAGATCATCAATTCGTGGCAATGGATACCTATTTTTGATGGCGACATGATTCAACTCCTGATAATCAATACAAAGTCGCATACTCCCATCTTTCTTCTTCACGAATAGAACAGGAGCACCCCAAGGAGAAGTACTAGGACGAATAAAGCCAATGTCTAACAATTCCTGCAGTTGGGTTTTTAACTCCTGAAGTTCAATAGGAGCCATTCGATATGGGGATTTGGAAATGGGTTTTGTACCAGGTTCAAGGTCGATACAAAATTCAATTTCACGCTCTGGGGGTAGGCCAGGAAGTTCTTCGGGGAAAACATCAGGAAATTTATTAACAATAGAAATATCGTTCAAAACTGACGTATTTTTGTTTAAATCTGTGACATGAGCTACGAAAGCTTGACATCCATTTTTTAATAAACGAATAGCTTTATGGCTTGAGATGACCGTAATTGATTTTAATGGTTTGGTTGCTTGAATTCGCATAATAGGTTGATTAGGAATATGAAAGCTAACAACCTTATGGAAATAATCAATTTTTGCATGATGAGTAGTTAACCAATCAATCCCTAGAATCACGTCAAATGCAAGTATTTTCAATGAAATAAGATCTACAGGTAATGTGAGGGTACCGATTTGAACCAAACAAGACTTATAAACAGTGGATGTAATGAAGGTTTCTCCCAACGGAGTTTCCGCAGATAAGTCAAAGTCTAATTTCTCCGGAGTCAAATTTAATCGATGGGCGCAAGTAGGAGAAATAAAAGAATGGGTAGAACCGGTATCAAATAAAGTATAGACTTCATTAGAGTTTATGATAAGTTTACCCGTGATGACCTCATTCGGGTTCCTCGCTCTCTGGGAGGTCACAACAAACGCTCTCCCTTGCACTACCGGCTTTGACCTTTCTAGGACGGCCTTTTGTGCCTCCATCCTAGCTGAATTTGTCTTCGGTAAACGACAAAATCGGGCTAAGTGACCTTCTCTTCCACAATTATAACATGCTTTGGACGGCATCGCGCAATTTGGACTGATGTGTCCCTCCCCTCCGCATTTGAAGCATATGATAGGTGGTCTTTCTCCGTCCTTAACAACGGGTGCTGGTGCTGATGTTTTTCCATCATTGTTGAATCTCCTCTTCTTGAAATATCCATTCTTACTGTTTTGGCCCTGATTACCACCGAAGTGGTTACCATTTTTGGCCTGTTGATTCCCCTCCACGCTTGTTGTCACTGCTTCGATGACTACTCTCGCTGGTATTATAATTTTGCCAGCTGCTCTCTTTTAGTTACGTTGACTCGTTATCGTGCTCCACTAACTGAGCCCTATTTACAACATCTGAATACAAACACAGTTTATGAGAAATAAGATGTTGACGTATCTCCGGCTTCAAACCTCTTAAAAACATTCGCGCCATTCTCTCTTCATTATCCACCAAGTGGGACGCAAACCGTGATAACTCTTTAAATTTTGCCTCGTATTGTGACACGGTCATATTATTTTTTTCCAACTTAATAAACTCCACCTCCTTCATGTGGCGAATACTTTCGGGAAAGTATTTGTTGTTGAACAGCTCCTGGAACTTCTCCCAAGATATCTTCAGTACAGCAGGTTGAGTACGTTTTACCGATTCCCACCAGTAATCTGCCTCTCCGCGCAACATAAAGGCGGCAAAGGGAACCTTTTTCTCCTCGGAGCATCCCAAGACATCAAATATCTTGGTGATATACTTTATCCATGTTTCCGCCATAAGTGGTTTTGGCTCTCCCTTAAAGTCCGGTGGTCCCAGCTCCTTGAACTGTTTAGCGGTGACCGCCCGAGAGTTTCCCGTGTTTCCATCTACATTTTGGACAGGAGGCGCTCTCGCCTGCTGTTGCATGAATTACATAAAACCTCTGAACATTTGATCATTCATCATTTGGTCAGTGTTGTTGTTTGCATGAGGATTGTCGCCTTCATGATGCACATTATCCTGATTATTGATATGTGGTGAATCAACGATCGCCTGCGCTCCATTGCTATTCTCAACATTCTCAGATTTCATTTTCAGATACTACCACAAAACAAAAGGTTAATTGACATGTAACATATTATCCCTATATTCTGATAGACCAATAAAATAGCACATAAACTTAGGTAGGTCATACTAGCGAAGGAATTCCCCGTCTCTCCCCTCCTAGTACTATTCTCACATCTTAGCCAGGGATCATATCCCTAAGCTCTGATACAAACTGTGACGCCCCCAAAATTAGGTATACATCACCCATCTTGGGTCGCAAGATACATGGTACAAAATTCAAATACAACTTACTAATATAAATGTCGTGTACAATACGACAAAACATAAACTGTGAGTTTGAATACAAATATTGTCTACTAGAGATTATACAAACTCAAAAGGAGTCCTCATTACAATTATTATCACACTATTTCACAGAATAGTGAGGACTACTAATGCTATCCTCTGGACCATTACTCCGACCCCCGACTCGTCCCAGCTATATTCTCATTTCCTGAAGAGAACAGTGAAAGAAAGGGTGAGCTCAACTAGCCCAGTAAGAAATATTATGACTAAGATAATGCAGAATAAATTATCATTAGCCTTCAACAGTGTTAAACTGATAAAATACAATAAACATCAAGTTTAACTACAGCGGAACCAGCAATCCATTAAAAGAGTCAAGTAGAAAATAAAATCTACTATCTTTTATGATTTAAAAGGTTTTTCATCATCGTTATAGCTGAGACTCAGCCTAATAAATATTCCACATCATCGAATCACCCCCGCACTACGGCCAAGGATATTCTTTAGTATCACGACCACAATTATTCATGCACTACGGCCAAGAATATTTGTGTATTCATTAATGGTCATGATCATGCCAACAACTGTCCATCAATGCACTACGGGCCAATGAGGATTTTTAATTTTTACATCATTTGTAATATTACGGTCATGATTACACCGAATAATCTCTAGTCATAATCATACCAAGTCCATCTATGCACTACAGGCCACAGATGACTTTTAACAAAATATAAACATGAGGATGATGACAATGATATAAGAATTCAATAAAACAAGTTCAAGAATTATTTTATCCAGAAATTATTTACGTCCAAATTGTCAACATGAGACTGTTTTGTAGAGTAAAATTCAAGAATGATCAGAAGAATATTTCCATGAAAGGATACTGGATGAAGCGCAAATATCAAGGATATTCCACTAAATTCATGGAGTATAGAAGTCAGAATTTTAATCAACTGAGTAATACCGAATATAATAACAAAAGATATCACCATGCATGCGATAGAGACCGCGCAAACAGGTTATTTCAACAGAATAATAATAACGGAACCAGGTCAGGTGAAATTCACACCGACAGGATGTTCCAACAGAATAATAAATACGAAATAGTAAATGATGGAACCAGGTCCGGCGTATAGCACAGACAGGATATTCCGACAGAAATATAAAGATGGAATAGTAAGTGGAACCAGGTCCGGCGTATAGCACAGATAGGATATTTCGACAGAAATATAAAGACAGAATAGTAAATAGATGTCACCAAGTATAGGGTATTCCGCGTATACAGGTTATTCCAACAGAATAACAATGAATGGAATAACATAAGGATTTCACCAAGTATAGGGTATACCGCGTATACAGGTTATGTATAGGGTATGCCACTTTTACAAGTTATTCCAACAGAATAACAAAGAATGGAATAACATAAGTTCTCTTCAAGAAGAAAGAATAACACCCCTTACATTATTAGGAGGTTTAAATACTGCAGTAGTGTAGTAACCGAATACTCTTCTTCTTTCTCTCTTATTCTCTCTATACTTTCTCTCTCTATAGCTTGAATGAATTCGTGAAAAATAATGAAGCACTAGGCCTCTATTTATAGAAGATTTCTAGCTTAGCACTTGCCATGTGAAAAGGCAAGTGGTTTGACGACTGGTGATGTGAAAAGAAAAGTGGTTTGACGCCTGTAATGTGAAACGACAATTGGTTCGACGCCTGTAATATGAAACGGCAAGTGGTTTGACGTCTGGTAAAGGTAATTACTATTTTCGAAGGTAATTACTATTGACGAAGGTAATTACTATTGACGAAAATAATTACTATTGACGAAAATAATTACTATTGACGAAGGTAATTACTATTGACGAAAATAATTACTATTGACGAAGGTAATTACTATTGACGAAAGTAATTACTATTGACGAATGAGACTCTTAGATGATGACATATAGGCCCCCCATAAAATAACCAAACTTACCACAAACGTCTCAATTATTGATTTAATAATATAACATATTATACAGATGATACTGTGACAATAATTGAATCAATAATATAAAAGATATGATGCAGCAATTACTGTAGCAATAATTGAGTATAGCTGAGTGACTTCTCACGTAAGCATCAATAATCAATACCGTGTGCTACTATGCAACCACGCGTATTACTGTACTTTTACTACCGAGTAGTTCAACAGTTTTAACGGTAACACCTCCGCCGTTATTTTTATAAAAAGATAATTTTGTCGTTTTCTAACTACGACAATACTTCCGTTGTGGGGTCCACCAATGATTGTACCGTCGTACGAATATTTCCCGACAAAAAGAATATTTCCTGACCAAATGAATATTTTATAACAACTTGCGTACTTTGCAAAATTTATAAATATTACCCACAACTATAACATTATATCAAATTTATTCCATAATATTCAAAAATAATAATTATAGAAAATTCATCTTTATTTATAAAAACTGGGGTCTTTTACAGATATAACTTGGAATGCATTGTCATTATTGAATTTTGATCCTTATACAAAACAATGTGAACAAGAAGTTCAAAAGATACTTCATTTGCAAGATATAGCAAATCAACTACCGAATGCTTTCACTGACTCAAAAGGAGTAACCAAATCTAATATACCAACTGTAAATGCTCCATCTCGGATTGAAGTCCCAATAGGACACTCCGTAAAAATTGTAGCATATGAGTCTAAGGCACGCCAGAAGCTTGGTAGACCAATCGGTTCAGAAGACAAAAATCCTCAAAAAAGAAAAGAAAAAAATAAACAAGTTGGCATTATTGAGGAGAAAAATATTCATGAGGATATAGACATATCTAATCATAAAACCCCAGAAGAGGTTCAGGTACCTAAAAACAATAAAAATGATGGGATCTTGATAAGTTATGTCTTTACAAAGAAAAGATGGAACCGAAGTGAGATAGTTGTTGACAACAGTTTTTCATATAATATATCGCTTGATATCATTAATGAAAACGAGGATTTTGAGCCTAATTCTGTCGAAGAATGTAGACGCAGAAATGATTGGCCAAAATGGAAAGAAGCAATACAGGCAGAATTAAATTCACTTGCAAAACATGAAGTTTTTGGACCTGTAGTCTAAACACCCAAAGAAGTAAAGCCAGTTGGATACAAATGGGTTTTTGTACGAAAAAGAAATGAGAAAAATAAAATCGTAAGATATAAGGCATGAGGGTTTTCATAAAGACCTGACATTGATTATAATGAAACATATTCTCCTGTGGTAGATGCAATTACATTGTATTATCTTATTAGCCTGACAACTCATGAAAAACTAGATATGTGTCTAATGGATGTTGTTACAGCCTATTTATTTGGGTCAATTGATAATTATGTTTATATGAAAATCCTTGAAGGATTTAAAATACCTGAAGAATATAATTCAAATCCCCGGGAAGTTTACTCAATCAAGTTGCAAAGGTCCCTATATGGGTTAAAGAAATTAGGACGTATGTGGTACAATCGTCTTAGTGAATATTTATTGAAAGAAGGGTATAATAATAACCCTATATTCCCATATGTTTTTATAAAGAAGTCAGAATCTGATTTTGCTATCATTGCCGTGTATGTTGATGATTTAAATATTATTGGAACTCATGGAGAGATTCCAAAGACAATGAATTATTTAAAGAAAGAATTTGAGATGAATGATTTAGGAAATTTTTTTTGTCTCGACCTGCAGATCGAGCATTTTAGCAGATGGAATTCTCATTCATCAGTCAACTTACACAGAGAAGGTCTTTAAAAGATTTTATATGGATAAAGATCATCCATTGAGTACCCCAATTGTTGTTAGATCACTTGATGCGAAAAAGGACCCTTTTAGACCTTGTGACGATAATGAAGAATTACTTGGTCCTGAAGTACCATACCTCAGTGCAATTGGTGCATTATGTATCTTGCTAATAATACACGACCTGATATAGCATTCTCTGTGAATTTGTTAGCAATATATAGCTCTTCTTCTACCTGGAGACATTGGAATGGGGTTAAACGTATTTTTCGTTACCTACGAGGAACTATGGATATGAGCTTATTTTATTCAAATAATGATAATCATAAATTAGTTGGATATGCTGATGCAGGGTATTTATCTGATCCACATACAACTCGATCTCAAACAGGTTATCTCTTTATGTGTGGTGATACGGCTATATCATGGAGATTTATAAAGCAAACATTAGTTGCCACTTCATCAAATCATGCTGAAATACTTGCAATCCATAAAGCAAGTCGAAAATGTGTATAGTTGAGATCAATGACTCAACATATTCGTGAAACATGTGGTTTATCCTCTAATAAAGAAACTCCAACCATTCTGTATGAAGACAATGCTGTATCCATAGCTCAATTAAATGGAGGATACATCAAAGGAGATAGAACAAAGTACATCTCACCGAAATTCTTTTTCACACATGACCTTGAAAAGTGTGGTAATATTGATGTTCAACAAATTCGCTCAAATGATAATCTAGCAGATTTGTTCACCAAGGCATTACCAACTGCAACGTTTGAAGGATTGCGTCGCAATATTGGAATATGACAACTGAAGGACTTAAGGATGCATTCATGAGGGGGGGAGCTAATACGCGCTGCACTCTTTTTTTCTTAACCAAGATTTTTTCCATTAGGTTTTTCCTGGTAAGGTTTTTAATGAGGCAACTTTCAATGCATATGGCTATACAATAGACATCAAGGGGGAGTGTTATAGATTAATATAATGGATGTCTAGATTCATTCTCCCTATCTTTGTATGTAATGATTTTGAAACTCCCATGTCCATTGAATTTTGAAACTCATGACCTTTGAGTTTTGTCACCTCCTAGTATTGATGAACATTGTAAAGTGATTGAGATATATAAAAATACAAAGAGAATACTCTCTTTTCTCTAATCATCTTTGTTTTAGTAATTTTTTATAATATCTTAAATAATTTTTGATAATGAATCAGACAAGTTAAAAATTCGAGATTACTACCATTACCTTTTCATTTATTAGTCTACTAGTAATTTACGGTGTCTCAAGCCATGGTATAACGAAAAATTAGATTAAAATTCAAAAAATATTACATTATCTAAAGACTCTTTACAATTTAAAATAATTTACAATAAGACATAACAATTATCAGAATTCACCATACCACCACAATAATTAATACATACTAAATCATTAACACATATCCAACCACCAAAAATTTCGACAGAGTTTCCTTTAAAAATAGATATTTAGAAAAATTTAAACTTGTCTACAAAATATACAATCATCAATATATATCCAAACCACCAAAAAAACCATCATTCCATACCCAAAATCATCATAACCATGTATAATTAGATAGCTTTACATAAGATGGAACACAAAAAATACACACATGTAGAAAATAGAGAAACAACTTCGTATTTTTTATAGCTTACACCAAGTATCCTTTAATGTATACCTGAAAATATTTGAAATATAAAAATTATCGAAATATGTGAGTTAAAATAAAAAAATTATAAATCCGAAACATAAGACCCCTTACTTTTTTCTTTAGTAAGATTCAATATGATTAATTACATTACCCTGAATTATCTAAAAACAAATGAGCACACACATTTGTATGTAGTGGGGGGAGGGGAGGGGAATGATTTAGATTGATATAAGTAAGAACTTAGAGAGATTGTAACAAATTATCAATTTATTTAGGAAAAGATATGGATGAATGTAGACTTACAATCAAATAAGGTTTTCTTAGTACCATTTCAACAAGCGATTCATTTGCTTAATGATTTAAATCATAAATCTTTATTGGTGGAAGTATAATGGTGTGTGAGTTTGATTTGTGAGTATTTAATTGGTTACAGTTATGTGTGTGTTTGTGCATATATTGTGTGTGTTGTGTGTCTGCATGAGAAGTAGAGAAATATAGAGTCTTAGTAAGAGAGACTTTCACACCTCGACAATTGTTTGGTCAGTGGTGGGTTAGTCATCATCAAAGGTGGACAAGTCAGTACTGGATTGCATATCATTTAACTCTGTTAAATGTCTTCTTCATCCCTTTAAACCTTCTCTTCATCACTATCCTTAATGTCCTCGTATCAATACGAACACACTTTGCCCAATGAGGAGAATGCACAACCACCTTAATTATTCATATAAACAATAAAAGTAACACTATTTATATTGTAGGAGTAGTAAATTGATTTTGATGCAGTGACATAAAAGTAGATTTACTTGATTACGTCGACCCCATCCACAAAGGTCCATTGTATATACTGTATCGTTCTCATTGACAAATTCACTCCAATCCTATAAAGAATAAACCTCATTGTAAAATTAAAAGTCAAAATGTTTAAAATAGTAATAATTTAGTAGAAAAAAATTGTTTAAACAATACCATTTACTTGTCGTAAAAATATTATAACAAAACTTCTGGGTAAAAAAATATGTGGTGCAATTCGACCCATCTTCCGGAATAAGGACAGTAGTACGATCCAAAGATGTGCGCATCTAGATAGTGCCACATAAAGGTGTACATGACTAAAAACTGGTGTCCTTAAATCAATCCCAACGAACTTGACAGATTGGCCTTGGATTTTATTGATTGTCAGAGTATAAGTTAATCGGAAAAGAAACTGACGTCTTGTCATTCGAAAAGGCAAGTCCAAAGATGTTGGTGTCAATGATATTCTCGGAATGAAGACTAAATTGCCAATTTTATCTCCATTTAATATCCAAGCTTCGATTACCCTTGAGGTACATCTAACAACCATCAATCGCGTGCCATTACAAAGTCCATCTTTCGGTGCAATATTTCGTAACAACATTATTGGGCATCCAACTTTCAAATCCAATTTAAACGGTGGCAACCTTGAAGGATTCACCGAGTTTAAGTAATCATTAGGATATCGATTCCTAATGGTACGATCAAGCTCATCACATTCAGACATTTTATCTGCAGCTAAAAAAGTAATTATTTCTCCTAGAGTAATATTCAGTGCTGCAGAATTTATATCACTGACGTCGTCATTGTGAGCAGATAGAATTGTGCATTCAGTGAGAAAGGTAGGAGTCACTACACCAACCACATCCAATTGTGGATAAATTCTAAATATTAATTCATTTAGATTATGACACCAATTTGTTGTAGATGAAAGTTGTAAAATTTCTTATGGATTGGTCCCAATCTAAAAAATGAAAGTATAATTAGTCACAAAGTGAGACTTAATTTAAAGCATCATGTTATAAAATTCAATTCAAGGTTGAATGAAATATTACCTCCATCAAGAATTGAGCAAAACTAGTATTTCGAACGTTTGTGCGAGTTAATCGCATGTTTAAACCCAAAGTTCAAACACATATATATCTTTCCATAGCAAAGACCGTCTCAATGATGCACCCATGATTTACTCGCGAACGCCTTTAGGAATAACATGAAATATTTGTTGAAAGTCTCTACCTAGGACAACAATGATACCCCCAAAAGATCTTTTATAGTCTCTGATATCTTGAAGGGTGTGATCGACTGCCTTAACAATATCGATGTTGCATAGGAACTTCATCCTATATTATCAGCTTTGTTTTTCTAAACAATTCGACATGCATTGATTTTTTAGTGAACCCACATATTGAATTATCTAGGATTTCCAAAGGAATACAAAATGTAGAATGTGTAGTGTGCCCCTACCAATAATAACGATGCAATACTAGATGAAGCCACATTAACAACAACATGTCCATAGCTACGCAATTTGGTTGCAATGGTATTGTACAAAAATATTTTCCCCGTCCCAACACCTCCACTCAAAAGAAATTAGTTGCTATGTTTTCAAATACTGACGTTGTAAGACCCCAACTTTTATGAATAAAGATTTAAGTTTTTCTAAATATTATTTTGAATAGTAAGGTGTTGATTCGATATAATGCTATAGTTATGGGTGATATGTGCAAATTTTGCAAAGTAATCAAGTGGTCATAAAATATTCGTTTGGTCGGGGAATATTCTTTTTGTCGGGGAATATCCGTATGACGGCACAATCATTGGTGGACCCCACAACGAAATGACTGTCGGATATAGAAAGCGATAGAGATAACTTTTTTATAAAAATAACGACAAAACTGTTACCGTTAACTATTGAAATACTGGTGATAAAAGAACAGTAATACACGTTGTTGCACAGTAGCACATGGTATTGCACAATATCTCTGATTATTGATTCTTACGTAAGAAGTCACTCAGTTTTTTTCAATTATTGCAACTGTAGTTGTTGCATAGTATCTCATATTATTGATTCAATTATTGTTACAATATCATCTGCATAATATTTTATATTATTAAATCAATAATTGAGACGGCACAATTATTCATATTATTATTTTCATTATTGACAATGTCTAGAAAGTTCTATCGAGGAAAAGGTTTTGGTTATTTAATTACGCGTCAGTAAGGAGAAATTTTTATCAGAAAGCCCCCTCTTTCCTAGGAATGATATGGTTGTCAATATTGGGTGTTATAATATTAATGTTGAATAATTGTTGAAAGATTAAAAATGTGTTTATCGAAGATAAGTGATTTGTGGTAAATATTTATTCAATTTTTGATATAAATAGAGGGGTATGTCACAAGGCGGTTGTTGTAAGTTTGACTTATTATTCCATGGGGATATGCACTAATTTTTCAGACCGTCGGTTGTGGATTTAATAGTAAATCAATATGGACCGTCGGTTGTGATTTTAATAGTAAATCAATATGGACCGTTGGTTGAGGTTTTAATAGTAAATCAATATAGACCGTCAGTTATGATTTTAATGGTAAATCATTAATATGGACCGTCGGTTGAGGTTTTAATAATAAATCAATATGGACCTTCCGTGAATAAGTTATTATTTAGTCCATTCTCCTATAAATAAAAGCTCATTTCTTCATTATTTCTTACGAATTCACTAAAATTATAAAGAAAGAAACTATAGAGAGAAAGAAGAAGAGTATTTTGCTACTTCACTATTGTATTATCCAATCTCCTACTAAGATAAGGGATATTATTTTTTATATTCAGTCATTATTAATCTATGGGAGTAACCTGTCTACGCTGATTACCGCATGCATGGTGAATAACCCTTCATATTCATTCATTATTAATCAGCGGGAGTAACTTGTCTAGGCAGATTACTGCATACATTGCGAATAACCTTTCATATTCATTCTTTAATATTTGGGAATAACATGTCTACGCGGATTACCGCATGCATGGTGAATAAACCTTCATACTCATTCTTTATTTATGGAAAAGATCTGTCTACGCGGATTACCGCATAACGGGTGAAAATTCATTTGTAGTTTCGTATATCATTTCTTTTCATATTCCTAAATCTAAACATACTATGGTAAGTATTGCTTCTATAATCCCTGAAATTCGTAGAATATCCTTGAGTTTTGCGCTTCATCTAGTATCGTTTCATAGGAATATTGGTCTTAACTTTCTTATTAAATTTTAATATTTTTATTTAGAGTACTATTCACTTGAGTACTATTCACGGGATACTATTCACTCGGGGTACTATTTATTTGGGGTACTATTCATGGGATACTATTCACGGGATACTATTTGCGACAAAATTGGTTTCTTTTCTGTCCAAATTATTTTTACATGAATATCATTCTTGAATTTTACTCCACAATTAATTATCATGTTGACAATTTGGACATTCTTGAACTCTGGATAAATTGAATTATAAATCTCTAATATTTATCCTTGATCTCACTTGATTGATTCCTTATATCATTGTCATCATCCTCATGCTTATATTGTGATGAAAGTCATCTTTGGCCCGTAGTGCATAGATGGACTATTGATTGGTATGATTATGACCAGGAATTATGTATTGGTATAATCATGACCTGTAATGTTATAGACAAATGATGTGGTGAAAGTCCTTTTTTTCCCGTAGTGGCTAGATGGACAGTTGTTTGGCATAATCATGACCACCGGTGATACAAACGAATATTCTTGGCCCGTAGTGCATGGAAAATTTGTTGGTGATATATACGAATATCCTTGGCCCGTAGTGCATGGATAATTCATTGATGTGAAGTGTTTATTGATTGGTATTACAAGGATAAAATATTGATGATGGACTTTTAAATCATAGAAGATAGTAGACTTTACGCTCTACTTGACTCTTCTAATGGATTGTTATTTTCGTTGCAGTTGTTGATCTAAAACTTGTTGTCTATTGTATTCTATAAGATTTTTACCTGTTGAGGAATAAGGATAATTTTTTCTACATTATCTTAGTCATAATATTCTTTACTTGGCTAGTTGAGCTCACCCTTTTCCTTTTGGTTACATTGTTCTTCTCAAGAGGCGAGAATGTAGCTAGGACTAGTCGGGGAGTGGAGTAATGGTTCAAGATGGTTATTTTAGTAATCCTTACTATTTTGTAAAATAGTGTGACAATAATTATAATGAGGATTTTATTTGAGTTTGTATATTGTCTACGAGATAATATTTGTATTAAAACTCACAGCATATGTTTTGTCGTATTTTACACGACAATTAATAGTTATATAAATGAAATTTGTATTTGAATTATGTACCATATATTTGGCGACTCAGAATGGGTTGTATGGACCTATTTTGGGGGCGTCACAGACGTTGTGACAATAGTATAAGCAACAATTTGTGCATCATTAAGGCCGTCAACATTAATTTGTGTATCAGACTATTGTGCTTCACTCTTAAGTTATTGGTGCTCAAACAATAATCTATTTCCAACTATTGAATTCCAATTTCCAGTTGGTTGTGGCTAGGTGGAAAGTCAACTTAACTTTTCCCCGACTCATGGAGCAATTGATTCATCAAATATAAGCCATAATCTTTAATATTATCATCAATTGGATTCAAAATACCAAACTTAGTACGAATCCTGTGTGTTAAATCATCACATTTATGTGCTAAGAATTGCTTCCCCAATGCAAATGGATGCAATGGAAAGCATTCCATTAGAATTATAACAAATAATCTCCTTAATTGGTATCATGTTCTCATAATTGCAGCCTCTTGAAGACATTGTATCCATTCTTCATCATCTTTAAGAAGTCCTCTTGCAACACATGCTGACTTAAATGTATCATACATAACATTATTTACCGTGCCTAGCCAGTTAAATAAAGTTGGTCCTCTGACAACAGTTAAAAGCAAACGCAAATAAAACCACTCACCTGAATTAGGTCTAACAAAGTACATTCTACCAATTGCGTAACCCCTTTGTCTTGGAGTCCATTTATTGATAGACTTGTTCTAAATAAATTTTTATGAAAATTCCTAATAAGTTAATACACGGGCAGATTCATTTGTAGCGCAACAATCAAAAAAGCCAGTTAAAGTTATTTCTTGATGTGCACCTTTAGAAAGGATCTCATCAAAAGATTCAATAGGTTTAAAGACCACATGATGCATCCCAAGAAAATGAAGTGCCAATCTTATAACTGACGGAATCTCTTCATGTAAAGGATTACCAAATAATCGCCACGAAGCTTCTGGAGGTCCAATATACCTAAAATTAAGATATTTTTGGATCTTATTAATTCTTCCAAGTACCATTGTTGCGCGATCATGTCCTTTATAAATATACTTATGAATGTATTTTACACATCTGATTTCTGCACAAACTTCAACATTAATATAATAGTTGAACATTCTTGATAAATATGAATTATGTGGCACAACGTTTCTATAATTAATTTCTTGCCCCCTCACGATGTACTTTTGACCAGTTTTGCGACGATGATAGACATGATATCCATCGAAGTTCATACTTATTGATTCAATAAATGATCAAGGGTACCGCTTGGTACACACCCCATTTTCCATACATGGTGCTTGTGGATTTCTAGCACCTCATGGTCCGTGTACTATACAACCTATGATTATTTCAAAAAGTAATAGGTCAGTTTTATAATCCAAAAATTTAGCACACACTACTCTGTCCACTTGAGCACATCTTTGAATTTTATCTGAACCATGAAGGAACAAAAATGCATGCATGTGCGGTAACCCCCCTTTTTTGGAATTCAATTGTAAAAACACGCATCACTTTTCTACCAAAGACGTTGTTTGTTTCTATGTCCTTCATCAAAAAATTTCTCTTCAACTCAAAAACACGGGCCACTAAATCAGGATAGTCAGTAAGGATCCGATTTGACAATAGTGATTTAGTAATTTCACACCATTTGGGATTTGCAGTCATAGTTAAAAAAATATCTGGGTGTTGATTATACCGCGTGATAGCCATTGAATCTTGAAAATTTTAAACATATGTCTTTCACTACCAGTGAATGAAAATGGCAAAAACATTCGTTAACCAACTTGTTCAAGACCAAGCTCATATACAAAAATATCTGTAAGACCTTGGTAAAGTTCTGCATGAAGCTTCGATTCATTCAACTTGTAGTATGTCAACCAATTTTGTTCAGTAGCGACCCAATCATCTACTACAAATTCCTGAAATAGTTTTCCAGCTCTCAAAATTGTTGAATACTCAGTGTCACATTGGAACATATAATAACTGTAATTATGTCAATCAAGTAGATGAAGGTCCCTTGGGAAGGGTTCCACTATTTCAAATCTAGATTCCATTCTAGCTCACTATAAGGTAACAATACAACATAATGCAATGGCAAATAGGCCGAATGACACTCATTAATTTGCATCAAACCATTATCTCCTCTCAAATGTAACATAATATCTCTCATTTCACTTGCTTCAATTCCATCTCCCGGTAATATTATCGCAATCTCATCGGTTGTTGGAAGATTATATCGACACCGGTCTATTACAAAACTATAGTGAAGATAGGCCAAAAAATTCACCCCCGTCAATACCAATTCACTTAAAAATGTGTGAGCTTGCTGAAATTTCATAACACAACAAGAAGAAGGCTCTTCTGCGACCGCCTATCAATGATCATGTCCGATCGCCAATAGACATCATCGATCGAAAACGATCGCTAATATAGGTCATACGTAAAATGGTCGCTGCGCGGATGTCAGCGACCATCTTTAGCGATCGCCTCGTCAGTTATTGTCTAATAGTGACCGATGACGTCATTGAGCTGAGTCACAGTGAGACAGGTGTTAGAGGTGATGTGGCCCAAGTGGTAGCGACCAACGATAGCGACTGAAGCGGTTGCTACCACCTTTGAGTCGTATATGGTCGCTGAAAAGTATTAGCGACTGCATACGGTGGTGGATGTGACACCCCCAAATATGGGTACTCTAATTCTATAGATCTGGTGTTCACTATCCATTAAAATCACATCTATCTACCCAAAATAAAGGATAGTAAAAGTTTTATAAATAATAATCCCATTAAAGGGGTTACATCATCAAATGAAATCCCAGGTCATCTAACCTTAATTATTATATCATTAGCAGATTAATAAAATAAAACATAATCAAGTCTATTACATAAGCTTCATAAATAAACAATAGACTCAACATCATCTATTCAAGCATTGTTCCCTTGCCTTTGCTTGTAGAAATCTCTTCAGACTTCTTGACACTGCATTGTTTTGTGCAATAGTGAACAAACAATTACCCACAAGAAGAACAATTTCTAATAATAGTTTATGAATGAAAATCGACTAAGCTTTAGTTGGTAATATAATCATATCACAAACAATAAGCTTTACTTCAAGAGATATGAGTTTAAAGGAATAATGAACTTTTAAATTAAACAACAGATATCAATATTAAAGGAATACACTAAGGGTCACAAGACCACAAACTATGTTCTAGATTGTCAAGTATTTCTACTTTAACCTTTAACAGTCGAAAAGACCATAATCATCATCTATGTCCTAGGTTAACAAGCGTTTCTACTGTAACCTTTAACAGTCTAAACGACTATATGAACCATAATCTCATACTCCAGGTGATCAACCCTTCGTACTATGTATTGCGGAAACATTTTAATGCTACTGTGTAGCTCTAACATAATCCCCTGATATAGGGCTGTTCATCTCAACTTTAATCATTAGGTTTCGTACCAAAGGTAGTTTGGTTTGGAATTAACTTCAAAGGAATTCTAGATCTTTATAGTGTTCATCAACCAAGTACTAGTAGAAGTAAATAGGGATAATTAACTATTCAAGAGTTCGATTACAATATCTCCATAAACATAGTATAACAACGAACCAATAAGAGATAAAGTCTCAATGTGTTGTAAATGAACAAGTGTTAATCATCGAATTCATGCTTTCAAGACTATAGAGGTACATAAGCGATTCATGTTTCAACAACTGACACAGTCTCAACTATTCACCACCGAGTAATTATCATTTATCGAAGTAGTGCTTTCAGAAAGAATTAGAAAGCTTATTTAAGAACATAAGAACTGAACTAAATCAAAAACCTTGTTGAGTAACAAAAGTTAGAGGACTTGCGTAATTGTAAACAAGATAGAGATAAATAATTTTCTCAATGGAAAGTAGAGTTAAGATAACGATTAGGATTAGAGAATTTGCATATCAATAACAAGTTAGGAATATAAACTTGCATAATAAAAAATTAGGGTTAGAGAACTTTCTCAATTAAATAATAGATTCAAGAAACTTGCATAATGTAAAATTAGAGTTTAAGAACTTGTATAATCGTAATCAAGATAGGGTAAGGAACTTGACTCATGCATAAGCTATAAAATTTACAACTCACGTTCCCAAATAACCTACACATACCATTTAGAATCACAATAACAATTAATTGTAATGTGACTAACATCATTGGTATACTTCTCTTGTAATCTTAACTTTAGATCTGACTATATTAATCACATAGCACAAACTTAACTCTTAAACATATTATTAACCTTTCGAACAACGAAGTTAAGTACACATCCAACTTATTAATTAACTACATAAAATCATCATTTACATGTTAATAATATGTTATAATATCTTTTTACATGTCTAACACGTTATCAGGTTCATCAGATTAAGTTAACTCATCATGCTATGGTCTAAAATCAACACAAAACGAAATAGCTCCTTTTTTGCATTTCTCGCCGGGGCGAGATTTTGTACTAGACAAAGTTCGCCGGAGTGAAAGTCCGTTAGGGCATAGATCTTAACGATGAGAACCTCGTCGGGGCGAAGGTTCCCAGATTTAAACTCTGCAACTCGCGAACAGACATACTTTTAAGCCAAAAACTCGAATTTAACACACAAAACTATAAATTAAACATACCCAAATGATATAGACTTCACAAAAGCAACATCAAGCATGTATAGAACCATTCCAACAACCGAAACAACTAAAACATCTAAATTTAAAGAATTAAAACCATGTATTTTACTATTTTTCAAAAATTTGACATATTTAGCGAATTGTATCAACATAACTTCAACTCTTTATCAAATCTGTTCATATTGTTAGGTTTTGTGGAAATCAAAGTTGCAATCTAATTGCAAAAATAGCGGAAGTAAAGTAAAATCAGTTTTTAAATTTTTTCACAAACCAATTACCCGGATCATCCTTTATGCATATTATTAATTCAAACGAAGAACAAGAAGTTATGGAATCATACCCTTGTAGATATGAGCTTCCACAGGTACGAGTTCACCTCTTGTTTCTCCGCGATCTCCTTGAATCTCCAGGTAGATTCCTTCCTTTGATCAATGTTAGCCACCCAAATGTATGGCCTCTAGAGGTGATCCACCAAGGAAGAAGAATTTTCAAGAAGAAGGGTGTATTGGCTCAAACCCTACTTTTTCCTATCTCTATAGAAAAAGGGGGCGTACTCTCCAACTATTGGAATTACATATTATTGATATCTGGTATAAGACTCCTCCTATAAAGATATCAGGTAAGCCTATTTAATTAAAATAAGGTATTATTTATTTAATTAAATAGGCTCCCTAATCTTATTAGGGATAATTAATTAAACTCCTTTAACTAATTTTGCCTCCTAATCCTATTAGGAATAAATGAGAGTACTTATATCAAATTAATTCCTAAACTCTTTTGGAAATTAAAATAATAATTATAATAATATTAATAAGACTTCTCTTATTAATTTATATTTAATATTTCCAAAATATTAAATAATAAATATTAAGCTATTTAATTTATTCTATCACCATAGATTAAATTAAATATACTTAACATATTATTACGATTATGCCATTAACTTCTTAAACAATTATTCTTTCTTTTATGGTGTGACCCTTTAGGTTCTCCATATTAAACTGGTTGTGAATAAATCAATTAGAACAATTCTAATCTTATTTAAATAAATAAATTATACTATTAATTTATATAAATAATATAAGACATATAATTATTGTCAAGTCTTATTTTATTTAATTATATGTATTTCAATTCCCAAATGCACAACTCCTAATGAATGCAAATTAGAAACTACTTTCTAATTTCATTCCACATTGGCCAAGGATTTCTGGGTTGTCATTTATCGAATAACATATGACATTTCTGTTCTTTTACTAGAAGTGGTAAATTCTTTATTGATAATTCATTATCTCCATATATAACTTATTACACCCAAGCATACCCTTTGATATACTCTAAGAGTCTTAAGGAATAAGTCAAAGTGTAATTCATTATATATAAGATACTATGATGATCTCAAGTATAAGGATCATTTATACTACTATCACTATAGGAATTCCTATTGATAGGCAAATAAAACTTTATTAGGTATTCCTTAGCGAGTCACGTTCAATGAACTTATTCTCTATTAAGCACCTACATATTTGCTTTAGTGTCTCCACAGAAATGATCATGAGATCAATCATCCTCATCCAATGAGCAAACAACGTACGTACCAATCTATCCGAATTCACTATTCTTCTTTTTAGTAATCTATTGATTGGGAACATTTTAGTTTTAAGCTATCTAAGAATTTAGATCTCATTAGCATGATCTCATCATGATTCTAAAAGCATTGTTTAAAACTATGGGTTTATCACATATTATTAAAACAACACAATGTAGATAATAAATGCCTTTAATAAATTATTCTTTTATTAATAAATAAATAAGATTGATTACAAAGTATATGTTTTATCATCATACATGATTGGCTTGTATGCATACTACTTTCAATCTCCCATTTGCACTAAAGCCAATCGTCGTGGTATTTTATACCCATCTTCTCTAAGTGACGATCGAACTGCTATTGCGTTAACGCTTTAGTAAATGGATCTGCTGTGAGATCCCAAATTTTATGAAATGAAAGTACTCAATTTTCTTATAATTGTTATTCTATTTAGTAAATGGTTAAATTGATAAAAGGTTTAAGTTAAGGATGATATTTGAAAATTTTACAAAGTAAGCAAGTTGATATAAAATATTCGCTGTATCGGGGAATATCCGTACGACGACACCATCATTGGTGGACCCCACAACGGAATAACTGTCGAAGTTAGAAAATGAAAGAAATAACTTTTTATAAAAATAACGGCAAAACTTTTACCGTTAAACTGTTGAAATATCCAGTGGTACAAATACAATAATACGCGTGATTGCATAGTATTACACGATATTGATTATTGATGCTTACGTAAGAAGACACTCAGTTTACTCAATTATTGCTACAGTAATTGTTGCATAGTATCTCACGTTATTTGATTGAATTATTGTCACAGTATCATCTACATAATATTTTATATTATTAAATCAGTAATTGAGACAACACATTTATTCATATGATTATTTACATTATTGACAATGTCTAGAAAGTTCTGTCAAGGAAAGGGGTTTGGTCACCTAATTACGCGCCAATAAGGAGAAATCTTTCTCGGAAAGCTCCCTCTTACCTGGGAATGATCTGGTTGTCAATATTGTAAGTTATAATATTAATGATGAATAATTTTTGAAGTATTAAGACTGTATTTATTGAAGATAAGTGAATTACAAAAGTTAGAGGGGAATAATGCAAACTTGGAAAACTTTAGGGGAACTAAAGTGTATTAAGTAAATCAATCTGGACCATTGGTGGTGGTTTCAATAGTAAATCAATCTGGACCATTGGTGGTGGTTTTAATAGTAAATCAATCTGGAACGTCGGTGATGGTTTTAATAGTAAATCAATCTGGAACGTCGGTGATGGTTTTAATAGTAAATCAATCTGGACTGTTGGTGGTGGTTTTAATAGTAAATCAATTTGGACCGTCGGTGGTGATTTTAAAAGTAAATCAATCTAGACCGTTGGCGGTGGTTTTAAAAGTAAATCAATTTAGATCGTCAGTGGTGGTTTTAAAAGTAAATCAATCTGGACCGTCGGTTGTGATTTTAATAGTAATTAATATGGACCGTTCGTTCTAATAGTAAATTAATCTGGACCGTTCGTGAATCAGTTACTATTTAGTCCATTCTCCTATAAATAGAAGCTTATTTCTTCTTTTATTCTCACCAATTCACTGAGATTCACAAGAGAAACTATAGAGAGCAAGAAGAAAAGTATTCTGCTACTTCACTATTGTAGTATCCAGTCTTCTACTAAGGTAAGGGATGTTATTTATTGTATTCGTAAGGGATATTATTTGTTGTATTCGTAAGGAATACGATTTTTCGTATTCATCCTTTAATCTGTGGGAATAATCTATCTACGCGGATTACGTACTGCATGACAGGTGAAAATCTATTTGCAGTTTTGTATGTTATTTCTTTTCATATTCTTAAATTTAAACTTACTATGGTAATTATTGCTTCTATAATTCCTAAAATTAGTGGAATATCCTTGAGTTTTGCGCTTCATCCAGTATCGTTTCATTGAAATATTGATATGAACTTTCTTATTAAATATTAATATTTTCACCCAAGGCACTCTTCACAGGTTATTATTCACTCAGTTACTATTCACTCGGCGATTTGGGGTACTTTTCATACCGGGGTACTATTCCAGAGTTACTATTCACGGGTTATTATTTACTCGGTTACTATTCACTTGAATATTATTCACTCGGGGATTTGAGGCACTTTTCATGCCGGGGTACTATTTACGAGTTATTATTCACTCGAATATTATTCATTCGGGTATTTGGGTCTCTTTTCATGCCGGGGTACTCTTCACGAGGTACTATTCCTGAAGTACTATTTACAGGGCACTATTCACCCAAAAAAATTATTTCTTTTTCGTTCAAATTATTTTTGATACATGAATATTATTCTTGAATTTTACTCCACAAAGCAGTATCATGTTGACAATTTGGATATTTTTAAACTCTGGATAAATTTAAAGTATTTAATATTTATCCTTGATTTCGTTTGATTAATGCTTATATCATTGTCATCATCCTCATGCTTATATTGTGATGAAAGTCATCTTTGGCTTACGTGCATAGATGGACTGTTGATTGGTATGATTATGACCAGAGATCATTCGGTATAATCATAACCCTTAGTGTTACAAATGATGTGGCAAAAGTCCTCATTGGCCGTAGTGCATTGATGGACAGTTGTTAATATGATTATGACCAGGGATTATTCGGTATGATCATGACCATTGGTAAAAACACGAATATCCTTGGCCCGTATGGCATGGATAATTTGTGGTTGTGATACTAATTATTAAGCCGAGTGTCTGCGACAGTTGTTGGTATGATCATGACCATGCGTTCTCTTCGGCCATGGGTGAAAATATGAATTATTGTTTGGCGTGATCATGACCATTGGTGAAAACACGAATGTCCTTGGCCCATAGTGCATTGATAATTCGTGGTCGTGATACTAATGAATATCCTTGGCCCGTAGCGCATGGATAATTCAGTGATGTGGATTATTTATTGAGCTGAGTCTCAACGATGAAATATTAATTCACGAATATGATATTATCGAATATCCTTGGCCGTAATGCATGGATAATTCAGTGATGTGGATTATTTATTGAGTTGAGTCTCAGAGATAAAATATTGAGAACAAACTTTTAATTCATAGAAGATAGTAGATATCATGCTCTACTTGACTCTTCTAAAATACAGTTGCATATCTTTGGTTTGTAGTGCAAAGATGACTGTTAATGAATATCTTTGGCCCGTAGTGCAAAGATGAATTTATTAGTATGATTATAAACAGGAACTATGATTTGGTATAACCATGATCTTTGATGTTTCAGGTAAAGACAAGTGATAAAAATTATCTTCGTTCTGGGTGCGAAGAGGAATTTAGAATCACAATTATTATTATGAGTTATTCACATAATTGTGGAAAAGAACTGTTGATTGATGTTACAGGGATAAAACATGGTTGGTGGACTTTTAACATGGGGAAGATAATAGACTTTAGAGTCTATTTGACTCTTCTAATGGATTGCTCGTTCCGCTGCCACTATGGTTAAAAAGTTTTATCATCTACCATATGTTCTAAATCATTGATTTATTACTGACGAAGGCTATTGATAATTTAATTATCTTTAGTTATGATATTCTTTATTGGGCTAGTTATGTTCACCCTTTTTTTTCACAATTCCTTTCAGGTAATAAGAATGTAGCTGGGTAGAGCGGGGGTAATAGGGGAATTGAACGATGGTCTATAGTTGTTGAGGTTTCCCCTAAAATAGTATGGAAATAATTTTATTGAGAATTATAGATAAGTGTGTCATATTTTATACGTCATTTTAACCGTTGATTTTGGTGAACCGGATAGGGTGAGGTGAACCCAACTTTAGAAGGGCGTTTTGCCACTATCATACAAGATGTCTAATGACAGACGACTTCGTGTAATCATAAGACAGGGCTGTGCACATGCACTTGCTGATTATATCTATGAGCACTACCTATATAATCTTGGAGTTTGGTTGAAATATAATTCTCAATTAGAGACAATGGAGATAATTATATGTCAAGAGAAGACTCATTATTAGAAAAAAATATGATAGTAATCTTCTCGCTTTTTTTGGGGGTCTATTGGGTCAACCAAGGATAATTCTCGAGTCATATGATATCTATCACAACTTAGATGCATAGCCTCCCATGTACGAAGGTTTCCTTGAGCATTTTCCAAAGATTTTAATTTCTAAAACAGTTATTGATTTTACTTTTATGTAAAGTACCATTGTAAGGTGTTGTGGTCGAGGCACCATGAGAGTTACATATATTTGTATTAAAACTCACAGCTTATAAGTTGTCGTACTCTACACGACAGTTCAACAGTTGTATAAATGAAGTTTGTATTTAATTTTTGTAGTGTGATATCTGGCGACTCAAAATGGGTCGTGTGAACCTATTTTAGGGGCATCACAAATGGTATCAGAGCTTAGGGATATAGTCTCTGGCATAGATTCGAGATTAGAACTAGGAGGAGAGAGACGAGTAATATACTTCGCTAGTGTGTGTCCTACCTAAGCTTAATTTTCTTACGTAAGTTGATAAATTGTGATATGTCAATTAACCTAGATGTATTCTAGAATGATATCTGAAATACAGGAGTTGAGCAATGGGAAAATCATAATATAGAAGAAATAACCAAGAAGGTACAATTCAAAAAGAAAGCAAGGTATTCTCATATCTTCAAACTACCAGGTACGTAAATTTTAAGGGCAAAATTTTATAAGGAGGGGAGATTGTGAGATCCCGAATTTTATGAAATGAAAGTATTCAATTTTCTTATAATTGTTATTCTATTTAGTAAATGGTTAAATTGATAAAAGGTTAAAGTTCAGGATGATATTTGAAAATTTTATAAAGTAAGCAAGTTGATATAAAATATTCGTCTGTGACACCCCCAAATCTGGGTACTCTATTCCGACAGAATTTGGTGCTCACTAACCAAAACCATTACATCTAACTACTCATCATAAAGGATAAAGACATATTTTAAATAACTTAAACAATAGTCTTTCCCATTAAAGGGTTACATCATAATCTCAAAATAAATCTCAGGTAATCTAACCTTAAAATTATTACATAAGTTTGCGGAATACATCACATATTAAAACAAGTATCATAAATTAAAACATTTAACTATATTCAATAAATCCTTAGCACTTGGACAACTTGCCATTTCCTTTGCTAGTAGATGACTCATCGACTTTCTCAACTTTAGCTGTAGTGTTAAATGCAAGAGTGAGCAAATAATTGCTCACTAATATAGAAAGTAGCAAGGATAACAACATGAGATTGAACAACGAATGCTGAACAATAATGACCTTGCTTTACGAATCAAAAATAGAAAACAAGTTCGAATTTTAATATCTGAGGGTCTTATTACCACGAACTATGTCTCCAGTATCTAGGTATTATTACCTCAACCTTAACAGTCATTTAGACTATACAGACCCTTCTTAACATACTTAGGGGGATCAACCCTTTGTACCATGTATTGTGCATAAACATCTAAACGTTACACGTACAAAATCTCCTATGTTAGGGTTGTTCGTCTCAGTTTGAATTTAGAATTTCCGCACTAAAGAAAGTTTAGCTCGGAACTAACTTATTAGTGTTTTTAGAATTTTAGAACACTATTTGATTATAGATTAATTCAATCAATAAAGGTTTGCTTACTACTTGAAGGTTTAATACAACAATAAAGCTTTGAACAAGGTTATCAAAGTCAAAGATTGAATAACAACAATATATAATTGAGTAAACATGACATACATGCAAAGCGCTATATTCAGAAGAGTTAGAACAATCTCCTTTGAATCAATGTATTAGAACAATATATGTTTCGAATGATAATAAGGAAAGTAAAACTCGCTCGATGTAACGAATTAGGTTACAAGAGCTTGTACAATCATACACGAGATATAATCAATAGGCTTGCTTAACTTCAATGTAAAATTTAGGAATAAAGAGATCGCTTGACTTAAAGATAGCATAGCTATGAAACAGGCGTAATTGTAATTGAGATAGGGTAAATAAACTTGCTCAATAATCACAAAGTAGAGTTAGGAAACTTGCCTCAAGCGTAAGCTATAATATTACAACTCACGTTCACCTACATATTTTAGTGGAATCACAATATCTATTAGATATGCTAACTTATCATAACATGTAAAATTCTAGCTAATCTTATCATTTTAGCACAAGTCTTTCATTACCATACATATTTCAGAACCACAAGTGTACATTTCTCAACACTTATTCATTGCTCACTAAGTTCCTTAAATCATACATATCATTTTCACTACTTACTAACTTTGTATTTTAGAATTACTAACCACATGATACACTTCTGATTTAACCTTATTTTTACACATTTAACACGTTAACATAATCACTATGCCATGTTATAACGAATGACCAAAGTCTGCAGAAGTAGCAGACTTCACTGTCTGTGACTGGCTACTGGCACGGCCGCGCCAGTTTTACACTGGGTTGCAGCGCGCCCGCGCCAAGACATTGCGCGCCCGCACGACAGCAATGCGCCAGGCAGCGCGCCCGCGCGATGCACCAGTTTCATTTTTGTAGAAACTCGAAAAACAGACTCTGTTATAGGCCGATAATCCCAATTCCACAGAATTTCACCACCCTTCAACATCTAAAACTTTGTAATATCATAGCTAAGCATGCTAACATCATCTATATACAAAAACATTACATATACACAAATTTGAGGAATCAAAACCATAGTTTTTCCAAATTTCTTCATTTTTACACTTTTAACAAATTCGATCGCTGCGAATTCGTTTCTTAATCAATTGACATGATTTAAACTACACCGCTTTCAGTTCTTATCATATTAACATAATCCAATAACAAATTACAGATTATAACACATATAGAGCATCAACTTTTGTACTTTCTAAGCCATATAATAAGAACATAAACACTATTATTTCATTTTCTTGTTACAATTCAATTTCACGTGTTTGATTGCTACCCTTTTTTATATATACATGCCAATAACAGATTCTAAAATACTATCACACACCCATAACCCATATCTTACAATCAACACTTGACAAGAATCCAATTATAGAACATAAAATTACAAAACTGAGAATTAGAATTAGGGGTAGATTATACCTTTACATTGATTGTATGCTACAAAAGATGGTGACTAGGTTTAGTAATTCCCCTTCTTCCTCTTGCCAATCACCAAGAACTCAGTGTTTTTCTCTCTTATCACTCAACTCTGCTATTTATTCTTAAGAGAAAAAAATAAGACGCAAAAGAAAACTGATATGGCTTAACTCTCCCATGTATTCATCCGTTAAAGAAAACAAAAGACGTCAGTTGGAATAAGCCAAAGGCGACAAGGCCTTGTTTGGCTAACACCTTTCCTCCCCTAATTATTATTATATTATTTATATTATATAGTTTTCATGTCACACCATTAATTTAGTTAATTTAAATAACTTTAGCTTAGTTAATTTTAAATAACTTATAATAATAATAAAATTCTTATTATCATTATACTTATAATAAATAATTATATATCTAATTTAATTAATAAATTAGAATTGTCACTTTATTTAATTTATTTATTTCATTTAAATTAAACAATTCATTTAATTTAATTATTTCCTTAAATATTAAACAATTGATTTAATTTAATTATTTCCTTAAATTAAATCTTTCAAATAAAATTATAATTACTCAATTTAATTTATACTAATCTATTTAATTGCTAAATTAATTCACCACAATTCATTAATTATTTATTTTTCTCAATAAATAAATTATTTAAAATATTTATTTAATTTAATAAATATTTAAATTAAATTATAAATTTCTCGATCGTTACATCCTTCCCTCTTTAAAAGGATTCAGTCACCAGAATCACAACTCGAAAAATCTCGATTGTTACAGTTATATCGGGGAATATCCGTACGATGACACCATCATTGAAGGACCCCACAACGGAATAACTGTCGGAGTTAGAAAATGAAAGAAATAACTTTTTATAAAAATAACGACAAAACTTTTACCGTTAAACTGTTGAAATACTCGGTGGTAAAAATACAGTAATACTTGTGGTTGCATAGTAGCACACGATATTGATTATTGATGCTTATGTAAGAAGCCACTCAGTTTACTCAATTATTGCTACAATAATTGCTGCATAGTATCTCACATTATTTGATTCAATTATTGTCATAGTATCATCTGCATAATATTTTATATTATTAAATCAATAATTAAGACAACACATTTATTCATATGATTATTTACATTATTGACAATGTCTAGAAATTACTGTCGAGGAAAGGGATTTGGTTACCTAATTGCGCGCCAATAAGGAGAAATCTTTATCGGAAAGCCCCCTCTTACCTGGGAATGATCTGATTGTCAATATTGTAAGTTATAATATTAATGATGAATAATTATTGAAGTATTAAGATTGTGTTTATTGAAGATAAGTGAATTATAAAAGTTAGAGGATAATAATGCAAACTTGAAAAACTTTAGGGGTACTAAAGCCCCCTCTCTGATCAAATGAAACCGCCGCAACACGTGTTTGGATTTCTGATGAGACCTGGGTTCCTTAGCCTACGCAACAGCTCCGGTGTTGTCACAGAATAAAGGTACTGGTCCTGTAATGCTAAGAACCACACCAATTTAAGTAATGAACTTCTTCATCCGAAGACCTTCCTTTGTAGCTTCACTTGCAGCTATGTACTCTGCCTTTGTCACTGAATCAACAACTGTTTGCTGTTTGGAACTCTTCCAACTCACTGCGTCACCATTTAGGGTAAACACATACCCTGAAATAAATTTACTATCATCTTGGTCCGTTTGAAAACTTGAGTCTGTGAAGCCTTCTAGTTTCAATTTAGACCCACCGTAGACAAGAAATACATCATTAGTTCTTCTTAAGTACTTTAGGATATTTTTCACTGCTTTCCAGTGTTCTTCTCCTGGATTCGACTGATATCTGCTTGTTACACTAAGTGCATGAGCGACATCTGGTCTAGTACATATCATACCGTACATGATAGATCCTATTGCTGAAGCATAAGGAATCTTACCCATACGATCTCTCTCTTCAGGTGTCTATGGGGCCTGTTTCTTAGAGAGATGTATTCCATGGCTCATCGGCATGAGACCTCTTTTGGAATCTTCTATGCTAAACCTCTTTAGCATCGAGTCAATGTACGTTCCTTGGGACAAGCCAAGCATCCTTTTAGATCTATCTTTATAGATCTTTATCCCCAAAATATAGGATGTTTCTCCCAAGTCCTTCATGGAGAAGTGTTTAGATAACCAGATTTTAATTGATTGTAGCATATGAATATCATTCTCTATCAGTAATATATCATCAACATATAATACGAAGAATGAAACAACGCTCCCACTAACCTTCTTGTACACACATGATTCATCCTCATTTTTGATAAAATCAAACTCTTTGATTGTCTCATCAAAACGGATGTTCCACCTACGAGAAGCTTGCTTCAATCCATAAATGGATCGTTGTAGCTTACAGACTTGATTTGTTCCAACATTTGAAACAAATCCCTCTGGCTGTGTCATATACACATCCTCCTCAAGTTTCCCATTGAGGAAGGCCGTTTTCACGTCCATCTACCAAATTTCATAGTCATGGTAAGCTGCAATCGCAAGCAAAATCCAAATTAACTTGAGCATTCCTACTGGTGAGAAGGTTTCGTCATAGTCAACTCCTTGTCTTTGTTTGAAACCTTTTGCGACTAGTTAGGCCTTATAGGTCTCTACCTTGCAGTCTGCTCCAGTCTTTCTTTTAAAGACCCATTTATACCCAATGAGCTTAATGCCTTCAGGTGGTGAAACCAAAGTCCATACTTGGTTTTTATACATGGAGTCCATCTCGGATTTCATGGCTTTTTGCCACTTCTATGAGTCTTTACTACTAATAGCCTATTCGTAATTCAATATATCATCATCATCTATGATGCATACCTCATCGTCATCCTCTATGACAAGTCCATACCTATCAGATATCTTCGGTACTCTTCCAGATTTACGAATAGGGTGTGGTACAGAAGGAATCCCTACTTAGTTAGGTACCTGACTTTGATCTATAGTATTTTGTGGTTCTTGAACCTCTTCATGATATATCTTACTCCCACGGACCCCTTCAAGGATAAACTCCTTTTCCAAGAAGGTTCCATGTTTCGCAACAAATACCTTTTGATTAGTTGGATGGTAGAAATAATACCCCGATGTTTCTTTAGGGTATCCCACAAATATGCATTTGTCAATCTAGTCTATAACTTATCGTTTTCAAACTTTTTGACATAAACTGGACAACCCCAAGTCTTAACATGCTTAAGATTTGGTTTCCTCCATGTCCATAACTCATATGGGGTCTTAGGGACGGATTTTGTAGGTACCTTGTTGAGTAGGTATGCAGCCGATTCTAGGGTATATCCCCAGAAGGAAACTGGAAGGTCGGTAAAGCTCATCTTGGATCGAACCATGTCAAACAATGTTCGATTTCTTCTTTAAGATACACCATTCATCTGTTGCGTCCCTGGTGGAGTCCATTGTGAGATTATACCATTTTCTTTGAGACAATTGAGAAACTCACCGCTTAAGTATTCACCACCTCGATCTGATCGAAGAATCTTAATACTTTTGCCCGTTTTTTTCTCTACTTCATTTCTGAACTCTTTGAACTTTTCAAAAGATTCAGATTTGTATTTCATTAAATACACATATCCAAATCTTGAGTGATCATCAATGAATGTAATAAAATAAGAATACCCTCCTCGTGCATTCATTGTCATAGGTCTACATATATCTATGTATACCAACGCTAACAACTTTGTAACCCTTTCTCCTTTTCCACTAAAAGGAGATTTAGTCGTTTTTCCCATGAGAAAAGATTCACAAGTTGGATATGATTCACAATCTGATAGCTCTAGGAGCCCATCTTTATACAACTTGAATAATCTTATTTCATTAATATGACTAAGTCTACAATACCACAAATAGGTATAATCAACATCATCTCTTTTCATTTTCTTATTTTGTTCAATTTGAAGTATATTTTCATGCAAGTCAAGTATATAAAGTCCATTTCGCAAATTACCAACACCATATAAAACATTATCATTATAAATAGAACAACTGTTGTTCTTTATTATAATGTTAAAACCATCCATATCCAATACAGAGATAGAAATAATATTTCTAATGATATTTGGAACAAAACAACAATTATTTAAATTAATGAACTTTCCCGTAGACAGTGCTAAACAATAAGTCCCTACAGCTAATGCAGCAACCTTTGCTCCATTTGCCACTCATAGGATGACCTCATCCTTGCTCAGCTTTCTACTTCTGACTAGTCCCTGTATATTATTACATATGTGAGAACCACAGCCGGTATCCAATACCCAATTAGAAGATTGACTTTTAGAAAAATTAATTTCAATCATAAATAAACCTTGATTAGGATTTGAAGCTTCTCCAAGCTTCTTCTGCTTTTTTTCCCGCAAGATAATCCTTGCAGTTCCTCTTCTAGTGACCCCGCTTGTTGTAATGGAAAAAAATTCCTTTGCTAGCTGGATCACGTTTCTTTTGATCCTTCACTTTTGTATTTTCCTTAGCCTTCTTGGATTTCTTCTTTTCAGAAGATACTATGGGCCTCTTCCTTTTCTTGGAAGAATCATCCACCATTAAGACATGATCTTTCTTGGATGGGAAGTGACCTTCAGCAGTTTTCAACATGTTAAGTAATTCAGGCAAGCTGACATCTAACTTATTCATGTGAGAATTCATAAAAACTTATGAGAAGGTGTCCGGGAGTGACTGCAAGATCAAATTTTGACTCAACTCCCCATCCATGACGAACCCAAGCTGTCCAAGATGTTCAATCAAATTAATCATCTTTAGGACATGAGTCTCAACAGTAGTGCCCTTGGTCATCCGAGATCAGAAGAGCTCCTTAGATATTTCATATCTAGCAGTTCTAATTTGCTCACTATACAGCTCTTGCAGGTGCAGCAGCATAGTAGGAGCATCCATGATTTCATGTTGACGCTGAAGCTTGTTACTCATAGATGCGAGCATGATGCATTGAGCCACAGATGCATCATCTTGCCACTGTTTAAAAGTTGGAATCTCTTCCTCAGAGGCTGTCTATGCAACTTTTGCAGGTACGGGCGAATTTAGGACATAAGAAATCTTTTCAGCAATGAGAACAATTCTCAGATTCCTTAACCAGTCCGTGTAATACGTTCCAGTCAGTTTGTTAGCATCAAGTATGCTACGCAGTAAAATTAGTGAATGTGACATTTTCAACATTCTGCATATAAAAAGATAATATTTTAGCAAACATTCATTTAATTAATTACCAAAATAAATTAGATCTTATTTTATATTGGTATCTTCCACCATTTTCTTCAAACTATATTACCCTAACTTATATAGTTTGACAAAATATAATTAAAGTTTTTGCTAGTGAGAATAAGGATCCCATTTTAAATATATATAGCCTTGTGGTGACACAACAAACTATATATAAATAAATAGGTAGACAACTATTTATCAATTACATCATCATGTAACTCCTTATGTTTTGCCTCTTGGATTATTTTGATCAAGTGGTGGCACATCCGAATCAAAATTATCTAAGTTAAGTCCAACCTAGCACTTTCATATATTCAAAAAAGAAAAATATTGTCCTTATGGTGACACAACAAAACAATATTGTTCAATTTTCTTTATAAGCATCAAATGTGATAAATTAACATCTTAAATACTTAATACTTGCCTTGTGGTGACACAACAAACTCATATTAAATATTTAATACTCTATTAATTTTATCATGTTAGAAGGTGACGTTCGACATTCTAAATATCTTTGAACGCTTAAGACTTAATATATAAAAACTTTGAGGGATTTTTTATTATTTGTCTCATCTTGTTTAGCGCGTATGCAAATATATATATAAAATACGCGTCATATTATTAAACATGCGAAGCATGTTTGCATAATATATATATATATATATATATATATATATATATATATATATATATATATATATATATATATATATATAATACTAGCATGCATATTATAGAAAATACTATATTCTACCCAGATTGATTATGAACTTTTATTCTAGTTTGGTTCAATAGAGCCACCAAGTGAACCAAAAGGTTAAACCCTAGGGTGCAAGAATAAACATTTAAATATAACTATTACATTTAAACCCGGGATCCATTACAAACGGGTATTCGAGCGCTCCTTTCTCTTTGATCTCCGGTTCTTCAATTTTTTTTAACTAATTCTATTACATAAACTATTTAATTTAAATAGAAACCTTAATTAGCAGTCAACAGAAAGTACATAGGAGATAGATAGAATTTACATCAAGAAGAAAACTAGAAAAGACGAGGTACGCATATCTTATTTAATAAAATCCATTCATTCAAACATCCAACCAAAATAAATCTAATCACATTGGTCAATAGTCCATAATCAATCCCATTTATTATCATACATATCATCATATGTATCAATAAATAAAATATTCATCTCATGAATAAAATCATTCCATATATATATGAGTATCATTTAATAGGCAATTTTTAGTTGCATGAAATCCAATTTCAAGATTAAAATAAACTCTTTATTTTAATTATAAAATTATTAAGATTAATATATATATATATATATATATATATATATATATATATATATATATTAGTATTAGTATTTCAAAAGTTGATCCTGGCGAATTTGATTGCATATCACGCGAATCAAGAATTTATCTAATAAAATACAAATGATTTTAAATTTCCCGCTCACTTAATAAATCATCTGGGCCATCCAAAGTTTGGGATAAATCCCACCGTTCATACATCTATCTAATAAAATACATCTATCTATCTAATAATCTAATAATCTAATAAAATACAAATGACTTTAAATTTTCCGCTCACTTAATAAATTATTTTGATCGTTCAAAATTTGAGATAAATCATATTGTCCATACAGTGCCGGAGTCACGGGACCCAGCTAGTATATATATAATGTGAATCAGATTAGAAATCATTGCCATGCGAATCACGGTGCAAGATAACGATTTTGAAAAAAAATATAAATCAATCAATATTCACGCGGATCACGGATTCAGTGAAAAAAACTTTTTTTTTTCATAAAATAATAATTTTATACAACAAATTATGCCCAATAAATTATTCTAAATATATACCTAAACATATATGGAATAAATATATTTAATAATTTGCATAAAGTTTGGCTCTGATACCACTGTTAGGTTTTGTGAAAATCAAAGTAGCAATCTAATTGCAAAAATAGCAGAAGCAAAGTAAAATCAGATTTTAAAATTTTTCACAAACCAATTACCGGATCATCCTTTATGCATATTATTAATTAAAATGAAGAACATGAAGTTATGGAATCATACCCTTGCAGATACGAGCTTCCACAGGTACGAGTTCACCTCATACTTCTCCGCAATCTCCTTGAATCTTTGGGTAGATTCCTTCCTTTGATCAATGTTAGCCACCCAAATGTATGGCTTCTAGAGGTGATCCACCACGGAAGAAGAATTTTCAAGAAGAAGGGTGTATTGACTCAAACCCTAATTTTCCTATCTTTATAGAAAAAGGGGGCGTACTCTCCAACTATTGGAATTACGTATTATTGATATATGATAAGACTCATCTTATAAAGATATCAGGTAACCCTATTTAATTAAAATAAGGTATTATTTATTTAATTAAATAGGCTCCCTAATATTTTTAGGAATAATTAATTAAACTCATTTAACTAATTTTGCCTCCTAATCTTATTAGGAATAAATGAGAGTACTTATATTAAATTAATTCCTAAACTCTTTTAGAAATTAAAATAATAATAATTGTAATAATATTAATAAGACTTATCTTATTAATTTATATTTAATATTTCCAAAATATTAAATAATAAATATTAAGCTATTTAATTTATCCTATCACCATAGATTAAATTAAATATACTTAACATATTATTTTGATTATACCATTAACTTCTTAAATAATTATTCCTCCTTTTATGGTGTGACCATTTAGGTTCTCTATATTAAATCGGTTATGAATAAATTAATTAGAATAATTCTAATATTATTTAAATAAATTAATTAAACTATTAATTTATTTAAATAAATAATATTTATTCTACAATAGGGATAAGCCTCCCTAGCGATCAACGAATTTCCAGATAATATAGATTTCAACATTAATCATAAAAGAATATTTGAGTAAATAGTTACCGTATAATTCAATCCTTCCAACATACAACGTCCCAATTAAATATAAGACATGAAATTACTGTCAAGTCTTTTTTTATTTAATTATATGTATTTCGATTCCCAAATGCACAACTCCTAATGAATGCAAATTAGAAACTACTTTCTAATTTTATTCCACCTTGGCCAAGGATTCTTGGGTTGTCATTTATCGAATCACATATGACATTTCTCTTCTTTTACTAGAAGTTGTAGATTCTTTATTGATCATTCATTATCTCCATATATAACTTATTACACCCAAGCATACCCCTTGATATACTCTAAGAGTATTAAGAAATAAGTCAAAATGTAATTCATTATATATAAGATACTACGATGATCTCAAGTCTAAGGATCATTTGTACTACTATCACTACAGGAATTCCTATTGACAGACAAGTAAAAGTCCATTATGTATTCCTTAGCGAGTCACGTTCAGTGAACTTATTCTCCAATAAGCACCTACATATTTGCTTTAGTGTCTCAACACAAATGATCATGAGATCAATCATCCTCTTCCATTGAGCAAGCAACGTACGTACCAATCTATCCGGATTCACTAATCCTCTTTTTAGTAATCCATTGATTGGGAACATTTTAGTTTTAAGCTATCTAAGAATTTAGATCTCATTAGCATGATCTCATCATGATTCTAAAAGCATTGCTTAAAACTATGGGTTTATCACATATTATTAAAACAACACCATGTAGATAATAAATGTCTTTAATAAATAATTCTTTTATTAATAAATAAATAAGATTGATTACAAAGTATATGCTTTATCATCATACATGATTGGCTTGTATGCATACTACTTTCACATATAACTTGCATTCTTTTCATTTCTTAATGTATTAACACAATCACTCATCAATTTACAGTTTGTTACACAAATTGAACTTCAAGTTTTATTCTAAAATAACCCATATTCATACATATATCAATGTAAACTTAAAACTTCCTCTTTAAACATATTTCTATGGATTTAATTACTCTAAATCATGAATAAATGATATAAAATATGTTATAAACATCTATTAACACATACAAATCCATATTTCCAACAATCATCCATAAAAATTCAATCACAGAGAACTTTTAGAAAACAAAAGCTACAACTTAAAAACTAAGAATTTTCCATTTGATTCTAGTTTGGACTTGCTAGATGATAGGAATTAACTTTGTTAATCATCTTCTTCCTTCCTTGATTCTCAGTATCTCTCTCAAATTCTCTCAAGAGCTCTATTTTTTTCTCTTAGTTTTCTAGCTTTAGCCTTAGAAAATAAAATGACTTAAAACATAAAATTGATATAATACGTATAACTGGTATGGATGTGGGTATCAGTTAATCGCACCATGGCTTAAACTGATCCCATTTTCTCAAGGCCATGTTTGGCTAGTTCCTTTAAGCTCTTTTTAATTTATTATTATTAGTTCACTTATTATATAGTTTATTTGTTACACTTTAGTTAATCAAATTCTAATATTTAAATTAAATTAAAGTTAATATAACTTCATTAAATAAATTCACCTCATACTTATAATTCTTATTTATTAATTATAACAAATCATTAAATCTCTAACTAATTAATAAATTAATTAGAACAACATAATAATTATTAAACAACTCATTTAATTTAATTATCCCAATTAAATTCAAACTTTAAACTATAAAATTATTCCACATTAATTTAATTATTTATAATATTTACTTAAATTAATCCACAATAATTTCATCAAATATTTATTTAACTCAATAAATTAATCAACAAAAACATTTATTTAATTCAATAAATATTTAAAATAAATTACGAAAATCTCGTTCGTCACAGCAGATGATTAATTTAAAAAAATAAAAAATTTGGTTGTTTTGTTGATTTCCCAATTTTTTTTTGTACTTGTTTTATATCCCAACGTACAACAATATATATAAATAAACCAACGTCCATATAAATCCATCAATATCCGTATATATATATATATATATATATATATATATATATAATCTAATAAAACCAATACAGTAATATAAACATCCATGCACACTGTGCTTATATATATAAACAAGTACCGTCCGAGTAAAATTTATATACAAATATCATAACGTACAATATAAACATGAATTTAATTATTCAGTGGGTAAAAATTAAACTCAATGTCAATTACCAAGATAAAGAAGGAATATAAATGCCTTCATGGATCAATATCGTCCAGATGGGGCTGTAACAAAAGAATAAAACATGTTTTATTGAATGTAAAGTTAAACATGCAAAGTAATACATAAAACTAAAGTACATAAAGTTAAACATATACAAGATTACCTCCCGCTCATAACCTAAGGCTTTGATACCAACATGTGACACCCTCAAATCCGGATACTCCATTCCCACATAATTTGGTGCTCACTAACCAAAACCATTACATCTAACTACCCATTATAAAGGATAAAGACATAATTTAAATAACTTAAACAATAGTCTTTCCCATTAAAGGGTTACATCATAATCTCAAAATAAATCCCAGGTAATCTAACCTTAAAATTATTACATAAGTTCGCGGAATACATCACATATTAAAACAAGTCTTATAAAGTAAAAAATTTAACTACATTCAATAAATCCTTAGCACTTGGACAGCTTGCCCTTTCCTTTGCTAGTAGTCGGCTCATCGACTTTCTCAACTTTAGCTCCAATGTTAAATGCAAGAGTGAGTAAATAATTGCTTACTAATATAGAAATTAACAAGGATAACAACATGAGATTGAACAACGAATGCTGAACAATAATGAACTTGCTCTACGAATCAAAAATAGAAAACAAGTTCAAACATTAATATCTGAGGGTCTTAAGACCACGAACTATGTCTTCGGTATTTAGGTATTATTACCTCAACCTTAACAGTCATTTAGACTATATAGACCCTTCTTAACGTACTTAGGGGGATCAACCTTTTGTATCATGTATTGTGCACAAACATCTAAACGTTACACATATTAATTCCCCTATGTTAGGGTTGTTCGTCTCAGTTTGAATTTAGAATTTGCGCACTAAAAAAAGTTTAGCTCGGAACTAACTTATTAGTGTTTCTAGAATTTTAGAACACTATTCGATTATAGATTAATTCAATCAATAAAGGTTTGCTTACTACTTGAAGGTTTAATACAACAATAAAGCTTTGAACAAGGTTATCAAAGTCAAAGATTGAATAACAACAAGATATAATTGAGTAAACATGATATACATGCAAAGCGCTATATTCAGAAGAGTTAGAACAATCTCCTTTGAATCAATGTATTAGAACAATATATGTTTCGAATGATAATAAGGAAAGTAAAACTCGCTCGATGTAACGAATTAGGTTACAAGAGCTTGTACAATCATACACGAGATATAATCAATAGGCTTGCTTAAATTCAATGTAAAATTTAGGAATAAAGAGATCACTTGACTTAAAGATAGCATAGCTATGAAACAGGCGTAATTGTAATTGAGATAGGGTAAATAAACTTGCTCAATAATCACAAGGTAGAGTTAGGAAACTTTTCTCAAGCGTAAGCTATAATATTACAACTCACGTTCACCTACAAATTTTAGTGGAATCACAATATCTATTAGATATGCTAACATACCATAACATGTACAATTCTAGCTAATCTTATCATTTTAGCACAAGTCTTTCATTACCATACATATTTCAGAACCACAAGTTTACATTTCTCAACACTTATTCATTGCTCACTAAGTTCCTTAAATCATACATATCATTTTCACCACTTACTAACTTTGCATTTTAGAATTACTAACCACATGATACACTGCTGCTTTAACCTTCTTTTTACACATTTAACACGTTAACATAATCATTAAGCCATGTTATAACGAATGACCAAAGTTTGCAAAAGTAGCAGACTTCATTGTCTGTGACTGGCTACTGGCGCGGTCGCGCCAGTTTTACACTGGGTTACAGCACGCCCGTGTGGTAGCAACGCGCCCACACCAAGACATAGCGCGCCCGCGCGACAGTAGTGCGCCAATCAGCGCGCCCGCCCGATGCACCAGTTTCAGTTTTGCAGAAACTCTAAAACAGACTCTGTTATAGTCTAACAATCCCAATTCCACAGAATTTCACCACACTTCAACATCTAAAACTTTGTAATATCATAGCTACACATGCTAACATCATCTATATACAAAAACATTACATATACACAAATTTGAGGAATCAAAACCATAGTTTTTCCAAATTTCTTCATTTTTGCACTTTTACCGAATTAGATCGCCACGAATTCGTTTTTTAATCAATTGACATGATTTAAACTACGCTGCTTTCGTTTCTTATCATATTAACATAATCCAATAACAAATTACAGATTATAACACATATAGAGTATCAACTTTTCTACTTTCTAAGCCATATAATAAGAACATAAACATTGTTATTTCATTTTCTTCTTACAATTCAATTTCACGTGTTTGATTGCTACCCGTTTTTATATATACATGCCAATAACAGATTCTACAATACTATCACACACCCATAACCCATATCTTACAATCAACACTTGACAAGAACCCAATTCTAGAAAATAAAATTACAAAACTGAGAATTAGAATTAGGGGTAGATTATACCTTTACTTTGATTGTATGCTACAAAAGATGGTGACTAGGTTTAGTAATTCCCCTTCTTCCTCTTGTCAATCACCAAGAACTCAGTGGTTTTCTCTCTTCTCACTCAACTCTGCTTTTTAGCTTTAGGAGAAAAAAATAAGACGTAAAAGAAAACTGATATGGCTTAACTCTCCCACATATTCATCCGTTAAAGAAAACAAAAGACGTTAGTTGGAATAAGCCAAATGCCACAAGTCTTTGTTTGGCTAACACCTTTCCTCCCCAAATTAAATTATTATTATATTATTTATATTATATAGTTTTCATGTCACACCATTAATTTAGTTAATTTAAATAACTCTAGCTTAGTTAATTTTAAATAACTTATAATAATAATAAAATTCTTATTATCATTATACTTATAATAAATAATTATATATCCAATTTAATTAATAAATTAGAATTATCACTTTATTTAATTAATTTATTTCTTTTAAATTAAACAATTCATTTAATTTAATTATTTCCTTAAATATTAAACAATTAATTTAATTTAATTATTTCCTTAAATTAAATCTTTCAAATAAAATTATCATTACTCAATTTAATTTACAATAATCAATTTAATTACTAAATTAATTCACCATAATTCATTAATTATTTATTTTCCTCAATAAATAAATTAGTTAAAATATTTATTTAATTCAATAAATATTTAAATTAAATAACAAATTTCTCGATCGTTACATCTTTCCCTCCTTAAGGATTCTGTCCCCAGAATCATAACTCGAAAAATCTCGATTGTTACATCCTTCCCTCCTTAAAAGGATTCTGTCCCCAGAATCACAACCCGAAAAATTTATTCATTACATTCTTCACTCCTTAACAAGATTCTGTCCTCAGAATTGCTATACAAAATCAAGCAAACAACTTAGGATAATTCTTCATCATAACGTTTTCAAGTTCCCACGTAGCTTCCTCAGCATTGTGGTTTCTCCAGACTACCTTAACAGAAGGTATCACTTTATTCCTCAGTACTTGCTCTTTTCTGTCTACAATTTGAATAGGGACTTCTTCATATGACAAATCTTTCTCAAACTGTAAGGGCTCATATTCTATTACATGCTTATAATCAGGCTTATATGGTCTCAATACCGAGACATGGAAAACATTATGAATATGTTCCAATTCTGGAGGTAAAGCTACCTCGTACGCTGCTTCACCAACTCGTTGAAGCACTTCAAAATGTCCTATAAACCTAGGGCTTAGTTTTCCCTTCTTGCCAAACCGAATTTTCCCCTTTCAGGGAGACACTTTCAAGAAAACATAACTACCAACATTAAATTCTCGATTTTGTCGATACTGATCGGCATATTTCTTTTGTCTATCTTGTGTTGCGATCAATCTCGCTCAAATAACCTTGATGATCTCGACAGTCTATTGTACCAATTCTGGAGCCAATAGCTGACGTTCACTTACCTCATCTCAGCATAACGGAGTTCTGTACTTCCTGCCGTATAACGCTTCGTAAGGTGGCATGCCAATACTCATGTGATAACTATTATTACAGGCAAATTCCACCAATGGTAGATGGTCATCCCAATTTCCCTTGAAATCCATGATACATGCTCTGAGCATATCTTCTAGTGTTTGGATGGTTCTCTCACTTTGTCCATCGGTTTGAGGATGGTATGTTGTACTCATTCTCAGCTGTGTCCCCAAGCACTTTTGTAATCTTTTCCAAAAATTAGATGTGAAACATGGATCTCTGTCTGATATAATGGACACAGGTACACCGTGTCTCGACACAATCTCTTTCACGTATAGTTTTGCTAACCAATCTAGGGTAAATCGAAGCTTGATTGACAAAAAGTGTGCCGACTTCGTCAATCAATCGACAATCACCCAAATGGCATCGTAACCTTGTTGGGTCGTTAGAAGAATTACCACAAAATCCATTGTGATATGCTCCCATTTCCATTCTAGTATCTCCAACGGTTGTAATAATCCGCTTGGCCTGTGATGTTCAGCTTTGACTGTAGACACTCGAAATTTTCTGCACTCCTATTACTATCATTGCAAGAGGGTATATGCGTCTTTTGGAGATAACCCTGAAAGACAGATTACATCCATTTCGGATACCATCAAAAGTTCAGTTCCAACCCGGAACATAAACCGGGAATGTCATGTCAACCCAAAACACACACCAGGAATGTCATTTCCAATCTCGGAGATATCCCTGAGAAATACAGATCAAAAGATCGGCAACAACACCGGAGAGGACAGTTCTGTCTCGGAGATAACACCGCGACACTCAGTTTCGGTCCCAGAGACAACACCGTCCTTGGTGATAGCCCCAAGGGATGCCATTGAAGTTTCGGAGATAACCCCGAAAATGCTTGTTTCAAACATGTGCGATCAGCTTCAATTCAGATGACAGTGAGGCATACAAACAAGTAGCCCAATCTCAGATGTAACCCTGAACAACGTCTGCTTTTCGCTTAAACCGAGATAACCCCGATGAGGAGTCACCCCGTCAACAAGATGATATTGTAGCATACTAACAAGTAGTCCAGTCTCAGCTGTAACCCTGAACAACGTCTACTTTCAACTCAAACTGACGATAACCCCGATAAGGAGTCAAGCGTCATCTTGTTCCTTCAACAATGGCACTTCGTCTCAACACTTCATACATACATCCAACAATGTCCCACAAGAACCGAGGAATGACAATCCCGAGTGACTATTACGTGTGGCAGTACTTTGGATAGAATTTGAAGCTTGAAGACCATGGGCATAGACCCCTCTTCCTGACTTCGTACAACCTCTAATCCATGTCATTGCGTAACTCTCGACACCAGCGGTCCGAAGAAGGTCAGATATACCTCGTTCGGATGCTCGGATTGAAGTTCTGCAAGTTCAAGTGGACATTACAGTGCATGAGTATATGTACTACGAGATAACAGGACCCGCGAGGCTCAGATCCACCACAACCAGCCGCAGGTACAACTTTGGCTACCACAGGTGTACCTGCGGCCATCATTCTATAAATATAGGTTGGGGGGTCAGCCATTTGAAGGGAGGGAGAGAAGGAAAAAGGCGAGGAAGTCCTGTCCATTTTACTCTGCATACACATCTTTTGAGTGTTTCCTCTTCTTTAAACACTAGTTAACTCACATATAACTATCTTTTATCCGGCGAGAGCTGAGTGTTTATCCATTTAAAGTCATAAAAGTCTACTTTGGCAGCCCACTGTAAGCCTTCTTACATTTTATAAAGCCTTCTTCTCATATAGCACACACTGTTATACACATTGAGAGTCATGTTGTGTGCGTTTGTCCGAACTTTGGTCCATAGTTTTCATTTCTGTATATATATATATATATATATATACTAATATATGTATAAATTTCATATATATGGACTAACATTATCGAGTTATGCCTCGATTGAGCCTAGACTTCGGTCTGGAGCGTTAAATTGCTTATATATATATATACTTATATATATAATTGCTGTCGGACATATCTGATGATATATATATTTACATTCCTGTCAAGCCTGGAGTTTCCTCCGTGGCTTTTTACAGCTTTTTACATTTCGTCTTGCCTGGAGTTCACTTTGTGGCAGTTGATCGCTTTTTACAGCTTTATTTACATTTTGTCCTGCCTGGAGTTTACTTCGTGGCAGTTGATAGCATTTACTGCATTATTTACATTTTAGATCCCCCATGGAGTTGCTTTGTGGTGGTTGATCATGCACATATATATATTTACAACTTTTTTATATATAACTGCTTACTGCTTTCCATACAAATTGCAGTATCATGTGAGCCTAGGAATCATGTGATCACAGGTTCAGTTTACTGAATCTAGATTCGGTTCCCATGATGGATATTTTTCAGCTGTAAGCAGCCTGTACATTATTTTACAGTGTCTGAATTTCCTTGGATGGTTGTCATGCCCATGAGGAGTTTGGCATTGCTGTATATTATTTTCTCGAGAATGCTTTGCATCTCGAAAATAAAAGCAAACAAGCCGGACATTTAACAATAAAATGGAAGTATGAAAAGGTCTCAATTCCTATTGAGCATAGGGTTTGAAAAACCTCTTTTACAAAATGTCATTGCTACTTCTTAGTTAAAACTGAATTTTTCTATAAAATTAAAACCTTGTGTATATAGGTGCGAACGAGGCCTCGCACCACTTTCAAATAATTACACATTGATCCACACACACACACATTCATATAACAATTTCTTTGAAAAGTGGCGGTCACCGTGGTAACACGGATGTCGGGGGTTGCCTAACACCTTCCCTCCGCATAATCAAGCCCCCGGACCCAAAATGAATCTCGGTTTCACAGACCCGTTTAGCAGTGTCAAAACACTGGGTCAATGTGAAAGCCTTTTCGGTTGCGTTGGTGCAACCAGTTAAATACTCCAACTGGCGACTCTTAAAGTCCAATCGTCGACATTATACATGTCGGACATTTTTCACTTATTTTTTCAAATAAATCTCACATTAACATGAGAACACCAAAGAACAAGTAACGAAAAGGGACACTCAAAAATCCCGACGTCGACAGGTGGCGACTCTGCTAGGGACTCCAGTAAGAGGGCTTAAGCCGCTATTACAAGCTTTTCAAAATTGTTATATGCGTATGTGTGAATTTTGCATTTACATTTATGATGAATGTGTACGAATGTATTTTTAATACTGCACTGCTAAATATCTATCTGTGACATTAGTGCTTCGTACATGTCATCATTTTACATAAACGGTGAGACACATTGTATGTGAATGTATGTTGTGTGGTCCCACCACCAAGAGGCTATCTTGTCGGTGTTTGATTACTGGACTCGTGGGAAGAATAATTCTCTGGGGCTCAGGAAAGGCACCACCCAGATTCGGTCCAGTTGAACAACCGGATTAACTTCCTATCAAGTAGATTTCGATGATCTGGGAACCTTCATGCCGAAAAGCCGCGAGAGAAACCCTAGGATAGGTCAACCTCTGATAAACCAAACGCGGAGGAAAGTTTCTTCATGATTTCCATTTTCAATTACTTGTAAAAGCATTTACTTGTAATTTTATTCCATGTTTATTCATATGTAATGGAAAATATGAAGAATATCTGTGCATGCATGACATGTTATCAATTAACAACCGGTTTTGCAGGACAAATTCCTAAAACGGATATGTTATGATAACATTTATATTACCCTAATACTAAACTACGTAAGTCTTTTGTAGGGAAGCAATTGGGCCTGTTACCCGGTTAAAATCCAAAAAGGCCAGAGGCCTATAGCCAATCATGTCCTCTTCCGAACAGTCTAATTTTGTTTCTCGAGAAGAATTTGACAGATTGAGTAAATAAATCACAGACTTGGCCTTTCTACTGAAAGAATTGTACCAGTCTACTCAGGGTACGAAGATACCTATACATACAGAATCCTCTACACAAGGGGGAGTTCAAGGTTTGGAAAAAACAATTCCAGAGCAATAGTTGGATACAACCAACCCAGACCCTGAAGGAACCCATCTCAAAGGAGATCCAAACACGGGTGACATCAGGAAGAAGGTCCTTCAAATGAAGGAAACCATTCGCGTTCTCAAAGGGATTGGAACACATGACATTGTTACATATACAGACCTTTGCATATTCCTTGGTGTTCAATATCAAGAGAAATTTAAGACCCCTGATTTTTAGAAATATGACGGGTTAGGGGATCCTTACACACATTTAAAGGTGTTTATTAGAGTACTTGGGTCTTACGTAGAAAATGAAAGGCTCAGAATGCAGCTGTTTCAGAAAAGTCTGACCGGAGAAGCCCGTTCATGGTATACCAGATTAGACAACTCTAAGATCCATAGCTGGAAAGAGCTGGCTCATGCCTTCCTCACTCAATACAGTTTCCAATCTCAGATGGCTCCTGATCGGTACCAAATCACCAAGGTCAAGAAACAGTCAAATGAGTCATTTAGAGAGTATGCTCAAAGGTGGAAGCGCCTTGCTGCTCAAGTTATTCCTTCCATATCAGAATCAGAAATGGTCATGACCTTCATAGATGTACAGCAAGCTCCTTTCTATGAAAGAGTTCTAGCTGGTATTGGCAAACCATTTTCTGAAATGATCAAACATAGCGAGATGACTGAAATGGGATTGAAGTCCGATAAAATTCAAGACCTAACCGCTCTTAAAGCTGTTGCTGAGCACATCCAGGCCGGATCTTATGGAAAAAACCCCCGAAGGGTCCATAAAAAGAAAGAGGAGGATGTTTCCTTGATACTACAAGGACAAAAAAGCAATCCAAGCATGCCTATGCAGAGGAGAAACTACTCTACTTTTCCAGCACAACCTTCAAACCCTCCATTGCCTAAAAGTGGAGAAGTAAAGCGACCTCAAACGTTCACACCCTTAGGGGATTCACTAGAGAACATTATTTCTCTTCTGACTGCTCAGAAGAAAATTACACATCTTCTTCGACCAGCCAACCCTAATGGGAGGGGTTTTAATGCTACTCGGAAGTGTGCATATCATGTCGGGGCACCTGGAAATGATACTCAAGATTGTAGGGCCTTGAAACATAAGATTCAAGATCTGATAGACAACGGTGAGATTGTAGTCACCAAATCAGATCAACCTCATGTGCAAGACAACCCTCTTCCTTAACACAAAGAAGAAGAGGTCAACATGATCAGTTGGAGAACTGTACAAGGTTCCAATTCTAATGGCGAATCATCCCAACCCATCAAAGATGGTGTTGACAAATGGGATTATGCAAAGTTCCAGTTTACCATGGAACGAAAGATGAAAGTTCTTTGCAAACAAATTGAGCAATTGGCAGAACTGGTGACCCACCAGCATCAAATCACACGCCAATTAATTAGGTAGGAGCATGCTTATCTCCTTCCATTTGTTATAAATGCTCCATCAACACCTTTAGAAAGTGAAGCTATGGAGGATAAGGTTACAAAATGAGCAAGTGCTAAATCCCGTCAGGATTTTACCAATCAAAGGGAATTCACCTATCTGGGCCAGTCTATGGAGAAGATACTTCAAATGTTGATCAATGAAGGAGGAATCACCTTCCTTCTCCCTCTGATCAATCCCCGCTCAGGACGGTTCAATCCTGATGAAATGTGTCAATATCATTCACATTCTCACGGTCACAACACAGATGAATGCTGGGCACTCTGCCATCTTATTCAAAATCTTATTGATAGTGGTGTCCTGTAAATAGCAGATGATTACACTGTACAACTCAAGGGTGGGAATGCATGTCCTACCTAATGGAAGGGATTAGTTGCAGTTATCTTTGAAGTGGATGGTGAGACTGTCAAAGTATTTCCCATACAACCAATTTAACTCAAAGGAGCTGACAATCCTTTGAAAGTGGCCGTACCAGAGCCAATTCCTTTACCTTATAGACCACAACATCCTGTTGTCAGCTTGCATAAAGTTTCATGGAATTATGGAGAAGTTGAAGGATCCACGTCTCATACTACTGCTATAGTGTCGAAAGAAAATCCAATGTACCTTCCTCAACGGGTTATTAAACCTACTTGCGAAGCAAAGGGGAAATTGCCCATGGAGAAGATTGAAAAATTCCTCCGTACTATGGGTCATAATGAAGCCAAAGTGGTTTTGAGCTTGCGAGAAGCTCCACACCAGATTTTGATACTGGATTTGGTTTTCTCTTCCGAGGATCATCGGAAGATCTTGCTGAAGGTTTTAGAAGAAGCTTATTTGCCAAAATTAGTGGATGTGGAAAATTTTCAACATTTGGTTGATTACATTTTCAACAACAATGTGATATCCTTCACTGATGACGACATACCTCCCTAAGGGACTTGTCATTGAAAGTCATTGCACATAGCATTGTTGTCTTTCGGGTACATGCTAGAAGGAGTATTGATAGATGGAGGCTCATCTCTGAATATCTGTCCTTATGCCACCTTGGTAAAGATAAATATCAATCTCAAGAGGATACAAAGCAGCCATATGGTCATCCGAGCTTTTGATGGATCTCGACGAAATGCTGTCGAAAAGATTGAATCGTCAATTAAGATTGGTCCAAATACATTCCATGTATCTTTCCACGTCCTCAAGATCGACTCAGGATACAACCTGTTATTGGGGAGACCATGGATACACATGGCTGGAGCCGTTCCCTCCACGCTACATCAACAACTCAAATACATCATCAACAACAGTTTAGTCACTGTCAATGCTGAGCCAGATTGTCCTGAACAAGGAATTCTACCAGTTATCAGCTTCAATTTCGAAGTTAAATCGGCCAGTTTCTATACTTTGGAAGTGAGTAATACGCAATGCCACTCTATGGGAACGCCACTTCCTATACCCAAGATTTCTGCCGAGGTTATGTCAGCCACTCAAGAAATGATGTTATTGGGTCATTAATCTGGACAAGGGCTTGGTAAGGATCAACAGGGTATTAATCACCCTATCCAACTGCCCAGTCAAATTGGAACAGCCGGGCTAGGCTATTCTTCTAGTTCCAAATACAGGAATCCTCATAAGCACGAGCAGGTTCATCAAGCCTCCGCCGCACGGCGATTTTCTGTGCCTTTACCTCATGAGCTAATGCAATCTCCAGTAAAGGTGCCAACCCATGAAGTGCTATGCTATTTCTGAAACAAGTGCCAATCAAAGCTAAAGAGGTGCTGATTCCTAATCCCGAAGCGGAAGAAAAAGAACGGAAACGTAAACATGACCTTACCTTGATGATGGCAGGCATTCGTGTCATTGTTCACGATGAACACACAAATAGATATACCCCAGACGATGATTGCCCAGATGTCATGGTTATCATTCGGGAGAAGGAAGATACTGACGATCCTTCCATCACTGCAGTCCTTCAGGACTTTTTCCTCGACAATTGGAGCAGCACTCCATGCATTAATCGACGAGGGTAAAATGGGTAAAAAATTCCTCTACCCTGTAGATAACTTTAATTGCCTGCTTTCATTTACAGCACTAGCAGTTATTTTATCATGTACATGCTAACACTTTTGTATGATTGAACAGTTGCATATATTAAGTGAAAGCATCTTTTGTTTCAGGACTCTGAATTTAGATATGCCTGTGTTTGCTGATGACATGCCTTCTCTCCACAAGGGCTGTAACTTTGATGCAAAGTTGGACTCAGACTTGATGGACATCCAAGAGGACATTGAGACACCTCAAGAGATTTAGGAATGGGTCGCAGACAAACCTAAACCCAATCTTGATCAAACCACTCCTTTCAATCTCGGAACCTTAAAAAACCCTAAGCTAATCCAGATTGGTTCAGACCTTACCACAAATCAGCGGAATGACATGGTTGCGCTATTAACCCAATTCCAGGATGTGTTTGCATGGTCTCATGAAGACATGGTGGGTTTGCCCACTGACATTGTTCTTTATCGCCTTCCCATTAAAGAAGGATTTAAGCCAGTTAGGCAAAAACTCAGGCGATTGAAACCTGAGTGGAGTTTAAAAGTCAAAGAAGAAATTATGAAACAATTTCAAGCTGGCATTATCATGGTGTCTACATATCCAGAGTGGATATCCAACATTGTTCCCATGCCTAAACCAGGGGGAAAGGTGCGAGTCTACGTGGATTACAGGGATTTGAACAAAGATTGCCTTAAAGATAGCTTTTCCGTGCCTTTTATCCACATTCTTATTGACAATACTGCTCAATACGACATGTACTCCTTTGCTGATTGTTTTACAGGGTACCATCAAATTATGGTCACTGAGGAAGATCGTGAGAAAACTGCTTTTATCACGCCTTGGGGAACCTTTTGTTACAGACGGTTGTCCTTCAGCCTCATTAATGTCGAGGCAACCTATCAGCGAGCTATGATGGCTCTTTTCCATGATTTAATGCACAAGGAGATAAAGATCTACGTGGATAACATCATTGTCAAATCCCAGAAGGACGATGACCACTTAGACCATCTCACAAAGCTATTCAACAGGTTGCGTAAGTACAACTTGAAGTTGAATCCCTCCAAGTGCGCCATTGGTGTTAAGTCATACAAAATGCTAGGCTTCTTAGTCAGCCACAAAGGGATTGAACTGGATCCTACCAAAATCCAGGCCATCAAGGAAATGCCCATTCCTCAGACAGAGAAGGATATACGGGGATTTTTGGGACGGATCATCTTCATTAGCAGATTCATTTCTCAACTCATAGCAACCTGTGAGCCTATCTTCAAATTGTTAAGGAAAAACTCATCCATGAAATGGAACGATGAGTGTCAGAGAGCCTTCCTTACCATTAAAGAATAACTGATTAACGCTTCTGTTTTGGTACCTTCCAGGGATGATGTTCCCCTGTTCATGTACCTGTCCATAAATGACAATGCTATGGGTTTCATGCTGGGGCAAAAAGATAATAGAGGCCGAGAATGAACTATCTATTACCTCAGCAAAAGATTTAGCATCAGTGAACATAAGTACACTCTGATCGAGAAGACTTGTTGTGCTTTAGCTGGGCTTCCATAAGGTTATAACATTACCTCCATGGTCACACAACCCATCTCATATCTCGCGTGGATCCTCTCAAATATGTATTCAGTAAACCCATACTGAATTATCGACTGTCCTGATGGCAGTTGATCCTACAACAATTTGACATCGTCTACGTGACACAAAAATATATCACAGGTCAAGGAATTACGGATCAACTGGCCGCCGCACCTGTAGGGGATTACAAACCCTTAGAAATGTACTTTCCCGATGAAGGGGTAATGATAGTTCAGTTACAACATCAGTACGATACATGCTGTGAGTGGAAAATGTATTTTGATGGGGATGTTAATTTAGAAGGCTCCGGAGCTGGAGCTATCTTACTATCCGGTACGGGGGAGCAGTATCCTGTCGCCGTCAAATTACAGTTTGTCAGCACCAACAACACAGATGAGTATGAAGGTTGTATCATAGGGCTAAAACTTACCCGTTCAATGGGCATCAAGCGGTTAACTGTCTCTGGGGATTCCGAATTGGTGATAAAGTAATCCACAGGAATCTATCAAACCGAAGAATTGCATTTGCTGCCTTACCATCGGCAAGTTCTACAGATTGCTTTGGAGTTCGAAGAAATCTCCTTTCTACACATTCCTCGTAATAGGAATGATTTTACAAACACATTAGCAACGTTGGCCTCCTTGGTTTACATACCGGACAAGGAAAACATGTCATGCATCACGTTTGCTCTGCAAAAAGCCCCAATCTATGGGAATTATGTTGGAGAAGTATTGGATGAGTTACCTCCTATCCACAACCCTTGGTATCAGTACATCAAGGAGTATCTATGAGATGGATCTACACCCGCTGAGGCGAGCCTAACTGAGAAGAGGCGGATTCATCGACTTGCTATGAAATTCTACCTGAGCGGAGATGAACTCTACAAAAGAGATGCAGGATTTGGTCTCCTCAGATGTCTAGACGAAGACCAAGCTCAGAGACTCATGGATGAGATCTATGGTGGAGTATGTGGACCACACATGAGCGGACTCCTACTTGTCAAGAAGATCCTCAGAACGGGGCATTATTGGTTTACACTCAAAGCTGACTATAATGTTCACGTCAAGAGGTACTACCAATGCCAGATTCATGGGAATACTATCCACGCCCCTCCAAGGGAACTCCACAATATGAGTTCACCATGACCCTTCTCAATATGGGGAATGGACGTGATCGTGCCCATCGAGCCCAAAGACAGTAATGGACATCGATTCATATTCACCATGATCGAGTACTTCACCAAATGGGTAGAAACAACTTCCTTCCCCAAAGTTACTAAAGAAGTTAACATTGCTTTCATCAGAAACAATGTCATCTGTCGATATGGACAACTAGAGGTCATTGTGTCAGGCAATGATAAGAACCTCAACAACAAAATGATGGAGGATTTATGTAGAAAATTCCACATCAAACATCTCAACTCCGTCATCTACCGTCCAAAGATGAATGGTGTTGTTGAAGCGGCTAATAAAAACATCAAAAAGATCATGCAGAAAATGTCCGCCAACCATAAAGGATGGCCTGACCTCTTGCCTATGACTTTATTAGCCTAAAGAACTTCCATGCGAACTTCTACTAGGGCAACCCCCTACTCATTAGTCTATGGGATGGAAGCAGTGCTCCCCATAGAAGTGGAAATGGAATCCCTCAGAGTATTGATGGATGCTCAGTTGGATGAAGACCTATGGGTACAAGACAAGTATCACCAATTGTCTTTAATAGACGAAAGGCGAACCGCGACAATCTTCCATGGTCAGTTATATCAGCAAAGGATCGAACGATCCTACAACATAAAAGTCCAACTACGGCAATTCAAACAACATGAATTGGTTTTGAAGAGGATTATTGACAACCAAGATCAATCTAAGGGAAAATTCGCTCCTAACTGGGAAGGCCCATTTTTTGTCAAGGAAGTATTGACAGGAGGTGCTCTCAGATTGCAGGAAATGGATGGCGATGAATTTTCACAGCTTATCAACTTGGACACCGTGAAACGGTACTATGTCTGAAGTTACCATCAAACAAACATACTGGTTTTGATCCTTAAAACACCAGTCATTCCGATTTTGAACCCTTTCTACATACGTTTCTTCCCCTCAAGGAAACATACACTTCATGCCAGCAGCCTGGTTTTACTTCATTTCAAACTTTTCATACAATCTCGGTTATCCTAAAGACGAGATTTAACCTTTCAGAATTTTGGTTATCCTGAAGAAGGGATTGAACCTTTCACACCTGCAGTTTATCCTGAAGACGGGATTAAACTTTTCCACCCCTGCAGTTTGTCCTGAAGACGGGATCAAACTTTTTACACACTTGTAGTTTGTCCACATTATGGGATCAAACTTTCCTCTCCCCGCAGTATAGCCTGCACATGGGATTTACACTTCTCTTCGCCTTCAATTCATCCTGAGGGGCGAACTACGTCGACTTGATCTCCCTGATACCCGGGGATACGTAGGCAACCATATGCTATATGTACCGGTTGCAATAAAGAAAAACAACAAAAACATTCCTACCTTTTCCCTATAAAACAACCAAAAAACAATAAAAATACTTCTAAACCCTTCTGCCTTCCGCATTCAGCGTTGAACCTCCTACACTAGGTTCGAACTACGTAGACTTGATCTTCTCTTCAATAGGAGTACGTACGCAGCCATTCATGGTATAGTCTAACCCCTACCAGAATAATATACTTGTCACATAGTACTGGGATCAATCTTCAATTTGCCCCATTTCATCGGTTTCAGATCAAAGGGATGGAATTACGCATCCTCTTCTCACAAATAGAAGATTCGGTGACCATCTAAGCTGCGATCGTGCCTCAAAGAGCAATAACAACCCATAAGAGATGGAATTAACTAGGCTTCTCACAAATAGAAGTACCGGCGACCATCTGTGGTGCGGTCAATCTCAGAGCGGAAGAAACCATCCTCCTCTCCAGTTTTCCATAGAGATATCAGTCCCAAGACACCAAAGATGGTAGGGATATATAGAAATCAACGATTCGTTCTGAGAGACCTTGCGACGTCTCAATGTCCATCTATCAAGGATAAGTTCAGAATGCATCAAGATCACAAGGCCCTGGAGAAACAGGCAAACATCAAGCAAGTATCAAGGCATAACTAAAAGGGAAGTGAATCAAAATATATTTCCGTGCCATATATAATACTGTTTGATATATACATCTGTGTTGTACATGACAAAATGGCTAAGCCAGTCTATGCAGGAAAATACAAAGCTATCTACAGATCTGTGTTTATGCGGACTATCAGATCTAACATAGCATCCCTCTTTGAAGACGGAGGAAGCACTGCAAGCTCCTGCCCAAGGGTATCTACACGAGCTAGTAGATCAGAGGCTAACTGCATGGTGGCAAAATGCTCATCAATGTAAGCACTCATGTCGGCCAGACTGACGGTCATCTGGGATCTAATGGAAGTCCTATCTGCAATGGCCACATCCCTAGTAGATAAATCAACATCCCTCTCTCTAATCAATACATCCCTGGCTGATCTAGCCTCATCCCTCTCTAACAGAGCAGTATCTCTCTCATCAAGAGCTGTCAACATCGCGGCCCTAGCCTGATCTCTATCATAGATCATCAGATGTAAGCTCTGCTCCAAATGTTGTGTTAAATACTGAGTAACAGTGGCACTTAGGATTGGAGAATCCATTACAAATACTGGCAGTCCAGTAGTCAAATCGTCGGTGGAAATAACAGCCTCCTCTATAAGCTCCTCATCGTCAAGATCAGTCCCCTGCACTGTGGATACTACCACAGCCGATGCAGTCTCTGTCTCCATCCATGCAGAATACTCTGCAGAACAACCTGGATGACTGATAGAAAACTCAGCCAGCTCTCACTGATCCCAATAGGCATACAACCTAGATCTGTCCTCCACTGACAAACGGTGTGAAGCGAAGCACTAACTCACATCCGACCACGTTATATCCCAGCATTTCCTATTTGACAGGTTTGGCTCTGAGGACATCTATGCACAGCATTCCAGGGATTTCACCACACTGGAGGATCATTGGCATTCAGCTAGAGTAGATGTACTGCTTCTATGCATATTGTCATATGTATACATGCCGCGGTACATGGATAAGCTAGATATCGGCGTCATTATGGCTGTGAGAGCTCTTAGGGAGGGTTGTACCATTGTACCGATGATTATAGCAGAGACCTTGAGGTCGGCTACATAGTGCTGCACTTATCCGGCATGAGTGTTCACAGATAGCTTGGTCATGCTGTATGTGAGGTTCATGTCACACTTGAGACCGATTGGCACATTTAGACATCATGGATTTTGTTTTACCCATGAGATAGCCATGTCGTACTCCTTTCAGCATGCGAGGTGTACAGATGTTGTATTTTAGTTCACTTTCTTGGCAGAGATTGGAGATTCGTTTGATATATTGCTGTGTTCAGGGCTTAGCTCACCCTATAACTTCATTACTCATGCTCCGGGCATGGATTATCTCCCTCTGGCTAGTTTGAGGGGCATGATCACTTACCACCCACTGGCCATGATGTGTCAGTTAGATCAGTTCTAGGATTTTCATCCGTATGAGGGGGCAGTGAGTCAGCGCTTCACATCACACCATTTGACAATGAAGGACAGATCCGGGTTGTATGCCTGCAGGGATCAGTAAGAGTCGGCTGAGTTTTCTGTCAGTCATCCAGGTTGTTCTGCAGAGTATTCCGCATGGATGGAGATAGATACTGCATTGGCTGCGGCAGTATCCACAGTGCAGGAGACTGATTCTGATGATGAGGAGCCCATAGAGGAGGCTACCATTCCCGCCGATAACTTGACTGCTGGGCTGCCAGCATTTGTGATAGATTCTCCCACCCCGAGTGCCACCGTTACTCAGTATTCGGCACAAAATTTGGAGTAGAGCTTACATCTGATGACCTATGACAGAGATCAGGCTAGGGCCATGATGTTGACAGCTCTTGATGAGAGAGATACCGCTCTGTTAGAGAGGGATGAGGCTAGATCAGCCAGGGATGCATTGATAGTTGAGCGGGATACCACCTTATCTGCTAGAGATGTGGCCATTGCAGACAGCACTTCAGTGAGATCCCAGATGACGGTCAGTCTGGCCGACATGAGTGCTTACATTGATGAGCATTATGCCACCATGCAGTTAGCCTCTGATCTGCTAGCTCGTGTAGATACCCTTGGGTAGGAGCTTGCAGTGCTTCCTCCGTATTCAAAGAGAGATGTTATGTTAGATCTGATAGTTCGTATATATACAGATCTGTAGATAGATTTGTATTTTCTTGCACAGACTAGCTTAGCCATTTTGTCATATACAGCACATATGTATATATCAAACAATATTATGTATGGCAGGGAAATATATTTTGATTCACTTCCCTTTTAGTTATGCCTTGATATTTGCTTGATGTTTGCCTGTTTCTTCAGGGCCTTTTATCTTGATGCATTCTGAACTTATCCTTGATAGATGGACATTGAGACGTCGCAAGGTCTCTCAGAACGGATCGTTGATTACTGAAAATCCCTACCATCTTTGGTGCCTTGGGACTGGTATCTGTATGGAAAAATGGAGAGGAGGGTAGTTTCTTCCTCTCTGAGATTGACTGCACCACAGATTGTCGCCAGTACTTCTATTTGTGAGAAGCCTAGTTATTTCCATCTCTTATGGGTTGGTATTTCTCTTTGAGGCACGATCGCAGCTTAGATGGTCACCGAATCTTCTATTTGTGAGAAGAAGTTGGATAATTCCATCCCTTTGATCTGAAACCGATGAAGTGGGGTAATTTGAAGGTTGATCCCAGTACCGTGTGACAAGTATGTTTGTTCCGGTAGTGGTTAGACTGCACCATGAATGGCTGCCTACGTACTCCTGTTGAAGAGGAGATCAAGTCTGCATAGTTCGAACCTGGTGTATGAGGTTCAACACTGAATGCGAAAGGCAGATGGGTGTAGAAGTATTTTTGTTGTTTTTGTGAAGAAAGGGCAGAAATGTTTTTGTTGTTTTTCTTTATTGCGATCGGGCCATATAGAATATGGTTGCCTACGTACCCCCAAGTATTAGGGAGATCAGGTCGACGTAGTTCGCCCCTTAGGATAAATCGCAGCTGAAGAGAAGTGTAAATATCATGCGCAGGCTATACTGCGGGGAGAAGAAAGTTTAATCCCATAGAGGGGATAAACTGCAAGTATGGAGAAAATTTAATCCTATCTTGGGGATAAACTGCAGGGGTGAAAAGTTTAATCTCGTCTTCAGGAGAAGCAGGTGTGAAAAGTTTAATCTCTTTTTCAGGAAAAGCAGGTGTGAAAAGTTTGAAATGGAATAAAACTAAGTTGCTGGCTTGAATTATATGTTTCTCTGAGGGGTAGAAGAGTTTGTAAAAAGGAGAGAGGGTTCAAAACCGGAATGTCTGGTGATTGGATGATCAAAACCAGGATGTTTGTCTCGATGGTTACTTCAGACATAATACCGTTTCATGGTGTCTGAGTTGATAAGCTGCGGAAATTCATCGCCATCTATTTCCTGCAACCTGAGAGCACCTCCTGTCAATACTTCTTTGAAAATAAATGGGCCTTCCCAGTTAGGGGCGAATTTTCCCTTAGATTGATCTTGGTTATCAATGATCTTCTTCAAAACCAAGTCATATTGTTTGAATTGCCGTAGTCGGACTTTTCTGTTGTAGGATCGTGCGATCCTCTGCTGATATAACTGACCATGGAAGATAGCCGCGGTTTGCCTTTCATCTATTAGAGACAATTGGTGATACCTGTCTTGTACTCATTGGTCTTCATCCAACTGAGCATCCATCCATACTCTGAGGGATTCCATTTCCACTTCTATGGGGAGCACTGCCTCCATCCCATAGACTAACGAGTAAGGTGTTGCCCCAGTGGAAGCATGCATTGAAGTTCTGTAGGCTAATAAAGTTAGGGGCAAGAGGTCAAGCCATCCTTTGTGATTGGCAAACATTTTTTACATGATCTTCTTGATGTTTTTATTAGCCGCTTCAACAGCACCATTCATCTTCAGACGGTAGATGATAGAGTTGAGATGTTTGATGTGGAATTTTCTGTATAATTCCTCCATCATGTTGTTGTTGAGGTTTTTAGCATTGTCTGACACAATGACCTCTGGTTGTCCATATTGACAAACAACATTATTTCTGATGAAAGCAATGATGAATTCTTTAGTAACCCTGGGGAAGGAAGCTACTTCAACCCATTTGGTGAAGTAGTCGATCATGGTGAATATGAATCGATGTCCATTACTGGCTTTGGGCTCGATGGGCCCGATCACGTCCATTCCCCACATTGAAAAGGGCCATGGCGAACTCATATTGTGGAGTTCCCTTAGAGGGGCGTGGATAGCATTCCCATGAATCTGGCATTAATAGCACCTCTTGACGTGATCATCACAGCCAGCTTTGAGTGTAAGCTAGTAATGTCCCGTTCTGAGAATTTTTTTGACAAGTAGGGGTCCGCTCATGTGAGGGCCGCATACTCCACCATGGATCTCATCCATGAGTCGCTGAGCTTGGTCTTTGTCCAGACATCTGAGGATACCTAATCCTGAATCTCTTTTGTAGAGTGCATCTCCGCTTAGGTATAATTTCATAGCAAGTCAATGAATCTGCCTCTTCTCAATTAGGCTCGCCTCAGCAGGTGTAGATCCATCTCGTAGGTACTCGTTGATATGTTGATACCAAGGGTTGTGGATGGGAGGCAACTCATCCGATACTTCTCCAATGTAATTCCTATAGACTGGGGCTTTCTGCATAGCAATCGTGATTCTTGGCATGTTTTCCTTGTCAGGTATGTAAACCAAGGAGGCCAACGTTGCTAATGCATCTGCAAAGTCATTCCTATTACGAGGAATGTGTAGAAAGGAGATTTCTTCGAACTCCAAAGATATCTGTAGAACTTGCCGATGGTAAGGCAGTAAATGTAATTCTTTGGTTTGATAGATTCGGAATCCCCAAAGATAGTTAACCGCCTGATACCCATTGAACGGGCAAGTTTGAGTCCCATGATACAGCCTTCATACTCAGCTGTGTTGTTGGTGTTGACAAACTGTAATTTGACGGCGACGGGATATTACTCCCCCGTACGGGATATTAAAACTGCTCTGGCTCCAGAGCCTTCTGAGTTAACAGCTCCATCAAAATACATTTTCCACGAATGACATGTATCGTACTGATGTGATAGCTGAATTGTCATTACTCCTTCATCAGGAAAGTATGTTTCTAAGGGTTTGTAATCCCCTGCAGTTGCAGCGGCCAATTGATCTGCAATTCCTTGACCTTTGACCGACTTTTGAGTCACGTAGACGATGTCAAATTGCTGTAGGATCAACTGCCATTTGGATAGTCGATAATTTAGTATGGTTTTGCTGAACACATACTTAAGAGGATCCACGCGGGATATGAGATGGGTTGTATGACCATGGAGATAATGTTGTAATCTCATGGAAGCCCATGCTAAAGCACAAAAAGTCTTCTCGATCAGAGTGTACTTGTGTTAACTGATGCTGAATCTTTTGCTGAGGTAATAGATAGCTCGCTCTTGGCCTCTATTGTCTTTTTGCCCCAGCATACATCCCATAGCATTGTCATTTATGGACAGGTACATGAACAGGGGAACATCATCCCTGGGAGGTACCAAAATAGGAGCGTTGATCAGTTGCTCCTTAATTGTAAGGAAGGCTTTATGACACTCGTCATTCCTTTTCATGGAGGAGTTCTTCGTTAACAATTTGAAGATTGGCTCACAGGTTGCCGTGAGTTGAGAAATGAATTGGCTAATAAAGTTGATCCTTCCCAAAAATCCCCGTATTTTCTTCTCTGTCTGAGGAATGGGCATTTCCTTGATGGCCTGGATTTTGGTAGGATCCAGTTCAATCCCTTTATGGCTGACTAGGAAGCCTAACAACTTGTCTGACTTAACACCAAAGGCGCACTTGGCATGATTCAACTTTAAGTTATACTTACGCAACCTGTTGAACAACTTCTTGAGATGGTCTAAATGGTCATCCTCCTTCTGGGATTTGACAATGATGTCATCCACATAGATCTCTATCTCTTTGTGCATTAAATCGTGGAAAAGAGCCATCATAGCTCGCTGGAAGGTTGACCCGGCGTTGATGAGGCAGAATGACCACCGTCTGTAGCAAAAGGTTCCCCAAGGCGTGATGAAACCAGTTTTCTCACGATCTTCCTCAACGACCATAATTTGATGGTACCCCGCAAAACAATCAGCAAAGGAGTACATGTCATACTGAGCAGTATTGTCAATGTGAATGTGGATAAATGACACGGGAAAGCTATCTTTACGGCAAGCTTTGTTCAAATCCCGATAATCCACGCAAACTCGCACCTTTCCCCTTGGTTTAGGCACGGGAACAATGTTGGATATCCACTCCGGATATATAGACACCATGATGATGTCAGCTTGAAATTGTTTCACAATTTCTTCTTTAACTTTTAAACTCCACTCAGGTTTTAATTGCCTGAGCTTTTTCCTAACTGGCTTGAATCCTTCTTTAATGGGAAGGCGATGAAGAACAATGTCAGTGGAAAATCCCACCATGTCTTCATGAGACCATGCAAACACATCTTAGAATTGGGCTAACAGTGCAACCATGTCATTCCGTTGATTTGTGGTAAGGTTTGAACAAATCTGGATTAGCTTAGGGTTGTCTAAGGTTCCGAGATTGAAAGGAGTGGTTTGATCAAGATTGGGTTTGGGTTTGTCGGTGACCCATTCCTTAATCTCTTGAGGTGTTTCAATGTCCTCTTGGATGTCCATCAAGTTTGAGTCCAACTTTGCATCAAAGTTACAGCCCTTGTGGAGAGAAGGCACCTCCTCAACAAGTACATGCACATCTAAATTCAGAGTCCTAAAACAAAAATATGCTTTCACTTAATATATGCAACTGTTTGATCATACAAAAGTGTTAGCATGTACGTGATAAAATAACTGCTAGTGCTGTAAAGGAAAGCAAGAAATTAAAGTTATCTACAGGGCAGAGGGATTTTCTGCCCATTTTACCCTCGTCGACCAATGTATGGAGTGCTGCTCCAATTGTCGAGGGAAAAGTCCTATTGGACTGCAGTGATAGAAGGATCGTTAGTGTCCTCCTTTTCCCGAATGATAACCATGACATCTGGGCAATCATCGTCTGGGGTGTATCTGTTGGTGTGTTCATCATGAACAATGACGAGAATGCCTTCCATCATCAAGGCAAGGTCATGTTTACGTTTCCGTTCCTTTTCTTCCACTTCGGAATCAGGAATCAGCACCTTTTTAGCTTTGATTGGCACTGGTTTTAGAAACCGCATAGCCACATCATGGGATGGCACCTTTACTGGAGACTGCACCAACTCATGTAGTAAAGGTATAGAAAATCACCGTGCGGCAAAAGTTTGAGGAACCTGCTTATGCTTGTGAGGATTCCTATGAGTGGAACTAGCAAAATAGCCTAGCCCGGCTGTCCCAATTTGATTAGACATTTGGATAGGGTGCTTAATACCCTATTGATCCTTACCAAGCCCTTGTCCAGGTTGATAACCCAATAACATCATTTCTTGAGTGGCTGACATAACCTCATCAGAAATCTTGGGTACAGGAAGTGGCGTTCCAATAGAATGGTATTGCATGTTACTCACTTCTAGAGTATGGAAACTGGCCGGCTCAACTTCTGAATTGAAGTTGATAATTGGTAGAGTTCCTGATCTAGGACATTCCGGCTTAGCATTGAAATTGACTAGACTGTTGTTAATGATGTATTTGAGTTGTTGATGTAAGGTGGAGGGAACAGCTCCAGCTATGTGTATCCTTGGTCTCCCCAATAGCAGGTTGTATCCTGAATCTATCTTGAGGACGTGGAAGGATACGTTGAATGTATTAGGACCAATCTCAATTGGCAATTCAATCTTTCCGATGTAATTTCGCCGAGATCCATCAAAAGCTCGGATGATCGTATGGCTACTTTGGATTCGATTGAGATTGATATTCATCTTCACCAAGGTGGCATAATGACAGATATTTAGAGATGAACCTCCATCTATCAATACTCCAGCTAGCATGTACCCAGAAGACAACACTGCGATGTGTAGTGGTTTGCAATGACCGGTCCCTTCGGGAGGTATGTCGTCATCAGTGAAGGATATCACATTGCTGTTGAAAATGTGATCAACCAAATGTTGAAATTTTTCTACATTCACTAATTTTGGCAAGAAGGCTTCTTGCAAAACCTTTAGCAAGATCTACAGATGCTCATCGGAAGAGAAAACTAGGTCCAGAATTGAAATCTGGTGTGGAGCTTCTCGTAAGCTTAAAACCACTTTGACTTCGTTATGGCCCATAGTACGGAGGAATTTTTCAATCTTCTCCATGGGCAACTTCCCCTTTGCTTCGCAAGTAGGCTTGATAACCCGTTGAGGAAGGTACAGTGGTTTTTCTTTCGATACTGAAGCAGTAGTATAAGACGTGGATCCTTTAGCTTCTCCATAATTCCATGGAACTTTGTGTAAGCTAACAACATGATGTTGTAGTCTGCAAGGTAAAGGAATTGGCTCTGGTGCGACCACTTTCAAAGGATTGTCAGCTCCTTTGAGATGAATTGGTTGTATGGGAAATATTTTGACAATCTCATCATCGACTTCGGATATAACTGCTACCGATCCCTTCCATTGGGTAGGGCATGCATTCCCACCCTTAAGTTGCATAGTGTAATCATCCGCTATTTGCAGGACACCGCTATCAATAAGATTCTGAATGAGATGGCGAAGTGTCCAACATTCTTCTGTGTTGTAACCGCGAGAATGTGAATGATATTGACACATTTCATCAGGTTTGAACCGCCCTGAGCGGGGATTGATTGGAGGTAGAAGGAATGTGATTCTTCCTTCGTTGATCAACATTTGAAGTATCTCCTCCATAGATTGGCCCAAATAGGAGAATTCCCTTTTATTGGCGAAATCCCAACGGGTTTTAGCACTTACTCGCTTTGCAACCTTATCCTCCATAGCTTCACTTTCTGAAGGTGTTGATGAAGCATTCATAACAAATGGAAGGAGATAGGCGTGCTCCTGCTTGATAAATTGGCGTGTGACTTGATGATGGTGGGTCACCAGTTCTGCCAATTGCTCAATTTTTTTGCAAAGAGCTTTCATTTTTCGTTCCATGGTAAACTGGAATTTTGCATAATACCATTTGTCAACACCGTCTTTGATGGGTTGGGATGATTCATCAGTAGAATTGAAACCATGTCCAGTGCTCCAACTGTTCATGTTGACCTCTTCTTCTTTGTGTTGAGGATGAGGGTTGTCTTGAATGTGAGGTTGATCGGGTTTAGTGACCACGATCTCACCATTGTCTATTAGATCTTGAATCTTATGCTTCAAGGCCCAACAATCTTGAGTATCATGTCCGGGTGCCCCGGCATGACAAGCACACTTCCGAGTAGCATTAAAACCCTTCCCATTAGGGTTGGCTGGTGGAAGAAGATGTGTAATTTTCCTCTGAGTAGTCAGAAGAGCAAGAATATTCTCGAGCGAGTCCCCTAGGGTGTGAACATTTGAGGCCGCTTCACTTCTCCACTTTTAGGTAATGGAGGGTTTGAAGATTGTGCTGGAAAAGGGGAGTAGTTTCTTCTCTGCATAGGCATGCTTGGATTTCCTTTTTGTTCTTGTAGTATCAAGGAAACATCCTCCTCTTTCTTTTTATGGAACCTCCGGGGGTTGTTTCCATAAGATCCGGACTGGATGTGCTCAGCAACAGCTTTAAGAGTGGCTAGGTCTTGAATCTTACCGGACTTCAATCCCATTTCAGCCATCTCGCTATGTTTGATCATTTCAGAAAATGGCTTACCAATACCAGCTAGAACTCTTTCATAGAAAGGGGCTTCCTGTATATCTATGAAAGTCATGACCATTTCTGATTCTGTCATAGAAGGAATAACTTGAGCAGTAAGGCGCCTCCACCTTTGAGCATACTCTCTGAATGACTCATTAGACTGTTTCTTGACTTTGGTAATTTGGTACCGGTCAGGAGCCATCTGAGATTGAAAACTGTATTGAGTGAGGAAGGCGTGGGCCAACTCTTCCCAACTATGGATCTTAGAGTTGTCTAATCTGGTATACCATGAATGGGCTTTTCCAGTCAGACTTTTTTAAAACAGCTGCATTCTGAGCTTTTCATTCTCAGCATAAGATCCGAGTTCTCCAATGAACACTTTTAAATGTGTATAAGGATCCCCTAATCCTTCATACTTTTCAAAATCAGGGGTTTTAAATTTCTCCGGATAATTAACAACAGGGAATATTCAAAGGTCTGTATATGAAACACTGCCATGAGTTCCAATCCCTTTGAGAACACGAATGGTTTCCTCCATTTGAAGGACTTTCTTCCTGATGCACCCTTGTCTGAATCTCCTTAGAGATGGGTGCCTTCAGTATCTTTGTTGGTTGTATCCAACTGGTGTTCTAGAATTATTTTTTCCAGACCTTGAAATCCTTGTGTAAAGGGTTCTGTATGTGTAGGTATCTTTGTACCCTAAGTAGACTGGTGTAATTCTTTTAGTAAAACAACCAAGTCTATGATTTTTTTACTAAATCCATCAAATTCTTCTCGAGAAACATGATTAGACTGTTCAAAAGAAGACATGATTGGCTGTAGGTTTGTGGTCTTTTTGAATTTTGAGCGGGTAACAGGCCCAATTGCTTCCCTAGAAAAGACTTACGTAGTTTAGTCTTAGGGTAATGTAAATGTTATCATAACATGTCTGTTTTAGGAATTTGTCCAGCAAAACCGGTTTGTTAATTGATAACATGTCATGCACATATATTCTTCATATTTTCCATTACATATGGATGAAAATGGAATAAAATTACAAGTAAATGCTTTTACAAGTAATTGAAAATGGAAAGAATGAAGAGACTTTCCTCCGCGTTTGGTTTATTAGAGGTTGACCTATCTTAGGGTTACTCTCGCGGATTTTCGGCATGAAGGTTCCCAAATCATCGCAATCTACTCGACGGGAAGTTAATCCGGTCTTTCAACTGGATCGAATTTGAGTGGTGCCTTTCATGAGCCCCGGGGAATTATTCTTACCACGGGTCCAGTAATCAAACACTGACAGGATAGCCTCCTGGTTGAGGGACCACACAACATACATTCACATACAACGTGTCTCACCGTTTATGCAAAATGATGACATGTGCGAAGCACTAATATCATAGACAGATATTTAGAAGTGCAATAATTAAGATGCATTTATACACATTCATAAGAAATGTAAATGCAACAATCACACACAAGCATATAACAATTTTGAAAATCTTGTAATAGCGGCTTAAGCCCTCTTACTGGAGTCCCCAGCAGAGTCGCCACCTGTCGACGTCGGGATTTTTGGTGTCCCTTTTCGTTACTTGTTCTTTGGTGTTCTCATGTTAATGTGAGATTTGTTTGAAAAAACAAGTGAAAAAGGTCCGACATGTATAATGTCGACGATTGACTTTAAAAGTCACCAGTTGGTGTATTTAACTGGTTGCACCGACGTAACCGAAAAGGTTAGCACATTGACCCAGTGATTTGACACTGCTAAACGGGTTTGTGAAACCGAGATTCATTAAGGGTTCGGGGGCTTGATTATGCGGAGGGAAGGTGTTAGGCACCCCCCGACATCCGTGTTACCACGGTGACCGCCACTCTTAAAAGAAATTGTTATATAAATGTGTGTGTGTGTGTGGATCAATGTGCAATTTATTTGAAAGTAGTGCGAGGCCTCGTTTGCACCAATATACACAAGGTTTGAATTTTATTGAAAAATTCAGTTTTTACCAAGATATAGCAATGAAGTTTTATAAAAGAGGTTTTTCAAACCCTGTGCTCAATAGGAATTGAGACCTTTTCATACTTCCATTTTATTAAATGTTCAGCTTGTTTGATTTTATTTTCGATATGCGAAGCATCCTCGAGAAAATAATATTCAGCAGTGCTGAACTCCTTATGGGCATGACAGCCATCCAAGGAAACTCAGACACTGTAAAATAATGTACAAGCTGTTTACCGCTAAAAATGTCCATCATGGGAACCGAATCTAGATTCAGTAGACTGAACCTGTGATCACATGATTCCTAGGCTCACATGATACTGCAATGTGTATGGAAAACAGTAAGAAGTTATATATATAAAAGCTGTAAATATATATATACAGACTGGATCAACCACCACGAAGCAACTCCATGGGGGATCGGAAATGTAAATATATAAAAGCGGTAAATATATATATATATATATATATATATATATATATAAACATGATCAACCGCCACGAAGTAAACTCCAGGAGGGACGAAATGTAAATAAAGCTGTAAAAGTGATCAACTGCCACAAAATAAACTCCAGGCAGGACAGAATGTAAATAAAGCTGTAAAAGGCCACGAAGTAGACTTCAGGCCTGACAGAAATGTAAATATATATAAAAAGCAGTAAACGCACCGCATGTAAATTTGGGCTCATCGGATATGTCCGACAATAATTATATATATATATATATATATATATATATATATATATATATATATATATATATATATATATATAAGTAATTAAACGTTCCGGATGTAAAATCCAGGCTCATCAGACAGAGTCTGACCACAGTTTACATATATAAGTATATATATAAAAGCAATTAAACGCTCCGGATGTAAAATCCAGGCTCATCAGATAGAGTCTGACCACAATTTACATATATATATATAAGTAGATAAACTCTCCAGACCGAAGTCTAGGCTCAATCGAGGCATAACTCGATAATGTTAGTCCATATATATGAAATATATACATATATTAGTATATATATATACAGACAAAAATGAAAACCACAGACCTAAGTCCAGGCAAACACACTCACACGACTATCAACGTGTACAACAGTGTGTGATATATGAGAAAGAGGCTTTATAGAATGTAAGAAGGCTTACAGTGGGCTACCAAAGTAGACTTCTTATACTTTAAATGGATAAACACTCAGCTCCCGCCGGATAAAAAGTAGCTATATGTGAGCTAACTAGTGTTTAAAGAAGAGGAAACACTCAAAAGATGTGTATGCAGAGCAAAATGGACAGGGCTTCCTTGCCTTTTTCCTTCTGTCTCTCTCTCTCTTCAAATAGTTGGTCCAAGCCTTGTATATATAGACGGATGGCCGTAAGTACACCTGCGGTAGCCGCAGTTGTACCTGCGGCTGGTCATGGTGGATCTGAGCCTTGCGGGTCCCGTTATCTCATAGTACGTGCAGTCGTGCACTGTAATGTCCGCTCGAACTTGCAAAATTTCAATCCGAGCATCCGAACGAAGTATATATGTACTTCTTCATATCGCTTGTGTTGAGAGTTACGTAATGACATGGATTAGAGGTTGTACAAAGTCAGGAAGAGGGGTCTATTCCCATGGTCTTCAAGCTTCAAATTCTATCCAAAGTACTGCCACACGTAATAGCCACTCGGGATTGTCAATCCTCGGCTCTTGTGGGACATTGTTGTATGTATATATGTATGAAGTGTTGAGACGACATGACATTTTTCGAAGGAACAAGATGATGTGTGACTCCTTGCCGAGGTTATCGCCAGTTTGAGTTAAAAATAGACGTTGCTCAGGGTTACAGCTGAGATTGGACCACTTGTTGGTATGCTGTTATATCATCTTGTTAAGACAGTAAGATGACGTGTTGACTCCTCACCGGGGTTATCGCCGGTTTAAGCGTAAAGCAAACGTTGCTCAGGGTTACAACTGAGATTGGACTGCTTGTTTGTTGAGGCAGGACCAGCTAGTCAGGGTCTTTTGGCAGACACCATGGCATCCCTCACCCTGCTGCATCAAAAACAGGATACCGAGGCACAGAGGCAGCGGAGGCATATCGCAGCTGTGGCTCAAAGGAAGGAGATAGCGATGCAGTACCAGGCTGAGCTGGTGAACATTATGCAAGGGATCTACACTGATTACTGTGGCGAGGGCATTGAGTTCACGCCATACCAGTTTCCCGATCCTCCCATCTTTCTACCATACCCTCCACCATCACCGCCCACTAAAGCTGACGACGCTGATGAAGATGAAACTGAGACTGCTGCGGAGTGAGCGATCTCCAGGGAAGCCCTCTTGTGTATACAACTGCTTTATGTTTTAGCAATGAGAGCATTGCTCACCTAAAGTTTGGGGGTGTTTTTTTTTATTTTTATCTGTTTATCTTAGTGCTGCCATGTTAGGACTACTGTCTGACTTTATTTCTTTATTATGTTTGGATTTATCAATTTTTTGGTGCAGTCTTTTGAACTGCGGGATTTGGTTGATTATCTTTATCATTATGGATGCCATGAACTGTTTTTGGTTTTATTTTGATTTTATTAGCATGATTGTGGTTTCTAGCCATCTTTTTGGGGCTTATACAGATTCAGATGCTTGTGCCATGTAAATGGCCTTTTCACCCTATTTTGAGCTGCTATTTAGCAAGGGTGTTATATTTATCATTGCTAATTTTTTTGATTGTGGCTATGTCTAGCGCCAAATGAGTATATCTCTCGTAGAGTTGTGTCAAGCATGCCTTGTGTTAGGGGTTTATGAATTGATAAGTTTAGACTGTTATTGATCCGTCCTTCTAGCAAGCTCTGACCAACTGTGTTAACTAGTTATTTTTTTGAATTTAGTTTGTGTGTTTATTGTGTTGACAAGTTGTTCACTCTTGTAAACTTTCATTTGTGCAAGGTAATAAAAGACTTAGGTGTTTATGCAGTTTTGGATCTTGGTTTCTAGCTTGAATAAAAGAGTGTTTATATCAAAAGTTGTGCGGTGGGTCGAGATGGAGCGTAAAACGCACTCGCCCATAAACGCAGAGCCGATATCGAGATGGAGACTTGGCGTAAGCTGGGGCCTTACAGTTCTATTTCTCCTCTAGGTTGCAAGTAGAAGTGAAGGGTTATTGTTTTAGGTCATTAGGTTGAGCATTTAATAGCTGAAATATGTCCAAAATTCGTGTCTGGCGCTGCGGCGCCATGATTTGGCTTGAACGGGGCGCTGCGGCGCGAAAAAGGGGCTGGGCTACTGCTAAGTGGCGCTGCGGCGCGACAAATACACTAGCAAGTCGCGCTGCATCGCCGGGCCATTTTCTGCTTGGACATCTGTTGGGAAAATGGTCATAACTTCTTCATATGAACTCCGATTGAGACGATTCAAGATGATCCGGAAAGAGGAGACGTTGATCTATAACTTTAATTCTTGGAGTTTGGACAGATAGTGGCCGGATCATAGCAAAAATTGGGATTTACGGGACTGCTATGTCAATGGCAAACCGAAAATGCGAATTTGGCGATTCCAACCATCGACCCAAATGACATTCCATCCAATTCCTACAAAACAAAGTAAAAACACATAAAACTAATACAAATATACATAAAAGCAATATAAAACTATATTACACAATAATACAATGAAAATATATAAAAACCAAACAAACTAACTTAGGATTTACAAATTATCAAACTCAAAAGTACCTAATTTGTGTATATAAAATACACTCATCAAATACCCCCAAACATGAATCTTTGTTTGTCCTCAAGTAAAACACTAAGAACAAAAATTATAAAAATAAATTCTAACAATCAACCACTTGAGCAATGAATCAATAAGTTTGAACAATGGCCTTAAAGATATCAAAACATGATAACTATAGAAAACTTTTAAAATGTCACAACGTCTAGGATTTCAACTTGTTTGTTATTCATACCTTGCTTTAGATCCTTTCTCTGTGTGTGCAACCATTTGCACTAAACCAATTATAGCTTGGATTAGCTTATGCAACCATATTACCTTATGAAAGAAATAAACTTCAAAAACTACATGCTTAACACATCACTCATCGTAATTGTAGACAAATCAAACATTCCAAAAATTTGAGATCAAAGGACTCTTAGGTGAGTGCATTTTATGCTCCATCTTACCCTAAGTTCACTTTTATGGGCGAGTGCGTTTTACGCTCCATCTCAACCTAAGTCCGCTTTTATAGGCGAGTGCGTTTTACGCTCCATCTCAACCCACCACAAGATTTTCGATATATTTTTATTTCTTTTTTTTTTCATAGGTGAGTGCGTTTTACGCTCTATCTCCCTTAAGTATGTGTTTATGAGTGAGTGCGTTTTACACTCCATCTCAACCCACCACATGACCAATTAATCAAACCTAAGTATATTGCTTCGAGTGATGTTTAAACGAGTTCTAGAGTTTATTGATATCTCTCATAAGCATTCGGTCATATAAGCCTTCTCTAAGTATACAACTAGTTCATTACAAATGGATGAGTGCTCAAAAGTAGGAGTCATAAGCAAAGCAATAACCAACAATAAGTCAATCACCCAAACTAAGCAACATTTATCCATTTTTCATGAGTTATAACCTTAACAATCATTTGCCTGATCATATATTATAGCTCAATTCAAATTAAATCAATGCTCAAGAGATAACCTATACTAGAAATGCAATTAAGCCCACAAAATAAAATAAAATAAAACATATCAAAACAAAACGTAGAAGACCCCCAAACTTGAAACTGACAATGTCCTTACTAAACGCAATAAAAGAATTCAATGCAAAGAACTTCCGTGATCATTTATCAGTTGTCGCCTTCCGCAACCGACGTCTACTATTTGCTAAGATATAACATAAAATGGAAAATTTTCAAAATTTTAACTAATATGCACTACTAAACATAAAAACATCCAAATAAATGACATAATAATATAATACCAACTCAAGTACCAAGAATATCACAAGTACCCCCAAACTTAAGAAGAACATTGTCCTCAATGTAAAGATAGATAAAATTAAAACTAGAGGACTTCCCTAAGAATATGTTAATCGTCATCGACATCTTCCTCCAAGTCGTCCAAGTCGGGAGTGCCAAACTTGTTGCGCGATACTCGGTACCTGAAAGAAACACAAAACTTTACACTTTAGGGTGCCTCCCAAAAAGCGCTTGGTTTAAAGTCTTCGGCCCGACTTTATTTAAAATAGAAATACAATTTTAATAAAAATGTGTCATGCAAAATAGAACTGTAAGGCCCCAACTTACGCAAAGTCTTGCACAAGAGTTGTATTTACATACAGTCTTGTCAATCCAATCTCACAAACGATAACAATAAATAGAACTGTAAGGCCCCAACTTACGCCAAGTCTTGCACAAGAGCTGCATTTACATACAGTCTTGTCAGCCTATTTATCGCAATCGGAAAATACGTGAAAATAAAGATCAAACAAATAACAGATAAATAAACGTTCAAATTAAGACTACATTGATTGAAATCAATATTGGACAATATTAGAATAGTAATTTCCCGGCAACGGCGCCAAAAACTTGTTGGTCGATTTCGCAACCAATAAACACGCGCAAGTATACGCGGTCAACAAGTAATATAATGATAAGAGAGTTGTCGAACCCACGAGGAATTATCACTAATATCTATCAAGTACTGACTTTATATCGCCTCAGTCTTATTTAAACAGTTAATTAAAACGATAAATTATGATTACAATTAATCAAAATAGCATAAAAACATAACATAGATAGATATATAAAGAGCTAAGAACACAATATCCACACACAAGCATTTTGTCAAACACTCGGCGTGCATCACTTTGTTCAAATCTCTTAACTCTCTTTATGATCATGGCGGCCACTATGAATTGGCAATACATAAATTATGCATATATATAATCACATAAAGAACCAATTCGCATGACACCAATCATAAAGAAAGCAAATTAGAAGTTTAATTCATAACAAATAAATCAAACTATTCCAAATATTAGGTAATCATCCAATGGATCATACAAGTATCAAAGAAAAGCTAGAAGTTTAATTCAATTCCTTGCCTCCATAGGTGTTACAAATGTTTGCACTAGATCCCCAAGAATGAGTTCTAGCCACTAGAGGAAAAAGGAAGAAAGAAATGATGGCTTCCCTTAGTTGTTGGTTGAAACTCCTCCATTGATGTTGTTGAAGCTCCGACCATTGATGCTCCTTGAAGCTCTTAAAGAACCATGGCCAAGAGCCATGGCCTCCCTCTTCTCCAAGCCGCCACCTCTCTCTATTTCTCCTCTAGGTTGCAAGTAGAAGTGAAGGGTTATTGTTTTAGGTCATTAGGTTGAGCATTTAATAGCTGAAATATGTCCAAAATTCGTGTCTGGCGCTGCGACGCCATGATTTGGGTTGAACGGGGCGCTGCGGCGTGGAAAAGGGGCTGGGCTACTGCTAAGTGGCGCTTCGGCGCGACAAATACACTAGCAAGTCGCGCTGCAGGCGCCGGGCCATTTTCTGCTCGGACATCTGTTGGGAAAATGGTCATAACTTCTTCATACGTACTTCGATTGAGACGATTCAAGATGATCCGGAAAGAGGAGAAGTAGATCTACAACTTTCATTCTTTGAGTTCTTCGAAATAATGGCTAGAGCAATGCTCAAATTGGCCTTGAAGTGACTGCTATGCAAATAGCAGTTGGTAGTTTCCAGATTTGACACCCTGTTGGGAAAATGGCCATAACTCTCGTATCCGAACTCCGATTGAGGCGATTCAAGATGATCCGGAAAGAGGAGACGTTGATCTATAACTTTAATTCTTGGAGTTTGGACAGATAATGGCCGGATCATGGCAAAAAGTGGGATTTACGGGACTGCTATGTCAATGGCAAACCGAAAATGCGAATTTGGCGATTCCAACCATCGACCCAAATGACATTCCATCCAATTCCTACAAAACAAAGTAAAAACACATAAAACTAATACAAATATACATAAAAGCAATATAAAACTATATTACACAACAATACAATGAAAATACATAAAAACCAAACAAACTAGCTTAGGATTTATAAATTATCAAACTCAAAAGTACCTAATTTGTGTATATAAAACACACTCATCAAATACCCCCAAACTTGAATCTTTGCTTGTCCTCAAGCAAAACACTAAGAACAAAAATTATAAAAATAAATTCTAACAATCAACCACTTGAGCAATGAATCAATAAGTTTGAACAATGGCCTTAAAGATATCAAAACATGATAACTATAGAAAACTTTCAAAATGTCACAACGTCTAGGATTTCAACTTGTTTGTTAGTCATACCTTGTTTTAGATCCTTTCTCTGTGTGTGTATCCATTTGCACTAAACCAATTATAGCTTGGATTAGCTTATGCAACCATATTACCTTATGAAAGAAATAAACTTCAAAAACTACATGCTTAACACATCACTCATCGTAATTGTAGACAAATCAAACATTCCAAAAATTTGAGATCAAAGGACTCTTAGGTGAGTGCATTTTATTCTCCATCTTACCCTAAGTTCACTTTTATGGGCGAGTGCGTTTTACGCTCCATCTCACCCTAAGTCCGCTTTTATAGGCGAGTGCGTTTTACGCTCCATCTCAACCCACCACAAGATTTTCGATATATTTTATTTTCTTTTTTTTTCATAGGTGAGTGCGTTTTACGCTCTATCACCCTTAAGTATGTGTTTATGAGTGAGTGCGTTTTACACTCCATCTCAACCCACCACATGACCAATTAATCAAACCTAAGTATATTGCTTCGAGTGATGTTTAAACGAGTTCTAGAGTTTATTGATATCTCTCATAAGCATTCGGTCATATAAGCCTTCTCTAAGTATACAACTAGTTCATTACAAATGGATGAGTGCTCAAAAGTAGGAGTCATAAGCAAAGCAATAACCAACAATAAGTCAATCACCCAAACTAAGCAACATTTATCCATTTTTCATGAGTTATAACCTTAACAATCATTTGCCTGATCATATATTATAGCTCAATTCAAATTAAATCAATGCTCAAGAGATAACCTATACTAGAAATGCAATTAAGCCCACAAAATAAAATAAAATAAAACATATCAAAACAAAACGTAGAAGACCCCCAAACTTGAAACTGACAATGTCCTTACTAAACGCAATAAAAGAATTCAATGCAAAGAACTTCCGTGATCATTTATCAGTTGTCGCCTTCCGCAACCGACGTCTACTATTTGCTAAGATATAACATAAAATGGAAAATTTTCAAAATTTTAACTAATATGCACTACTAAACATAAAAACATCCAAATAAATGACATAATAATATAATACCAACTCAAGTACCAAGAATATCACAAGTACCCCCAAACTTAAGAAGAACATTGTCCTCAATGTAAAGATAGATAAAATTAAAACTAGAGGACTTCCCTAAGAATATGTTAATCGTCATCGACATCTTCCTCCAAGTCGTCCAAGTCAGGAGTGCCAAACTTGTTGCGCGATACTCGGTACCTGAAAGAAACACAAAACTTTACACTTTAGGGTGCCTCCCAAAAAGCGCTTGGTTTAAAGTCTTCGGCCTGACTTTATTTAAAATAGAAATACAATTTTAATAAAAATGTGTCATGCAAAATAGAACTGTAAGGCCCCAACTTACGCAAAGTCTTACACAAGAGCTGTATTTATATACAGTCTTGTCAATCCAATCTCACAAACGATAACAATAAATAGAACTGTAAGGCCCCAACTTACGCCAAGTCTTGCACAAGAGCTGCATTTACATACAGTCTTGTCAGCCTATTTATCGCAATCGGAAAACACGTGAAAATAAAGATCAAACAAATAACAGATAAATAAACGTTCAAATTAAGACTACATTGATTGAAATATATATTGGACAATATTAGAATAGTGATTTCCCGGCAACGGCGCCAAAAACTTGTTGGTCGATTTCGCAACCAATAAACACGCGCAAGTATACGCGGTCAACAAGTAATATAATGATAAGAGAGTTGTCGAACCCACGAGGAATTATCACTAATATCTATCAAGTACTGACTTTATATCGCCTCAGTCTTATTTAAACAGTTAATTAAAACGATAAATTATGATTACAATTAATCAAAATAGCAGAAAAACATAACATAGATAGATAGATAAAGAGCTAAGAACACAATATCCACACACAAGCATTTTGTCAAACACTTGGCGTGCATCACTTTGTTCAAATCTCTTAACTCTCTTTATGATCATGGCGGCCACTATGAATTGGCAATACATAAATTATGCGTATACATAATCACATAAAGAACTAATTTGCATGACACCAATCATAAAGAAAGCAAATTAGAAGTTTAATTCATAACAAATAAATCAAACTATTCCAAATATTAGGTAATCATCCAATGGATCGTACAAGTATCAAAGAAAAGCTAGAAGTTTAATTCAATTCCTTGCCTTCATAGGTGTTACAAATGTTTGCACTAGATCCCCAAGAATGAGTTCTAGCCACTAGAGGGAAAAGGAAGAAAGAAATGATGGCTTCCCTTAGTTGTTGGTTGAAACTCCTCCATTGATGTTGCTGAAGCTCCCACCATTGATGCTCCTTGAAGCTCTTGAAGAACCATGGCCAAGAGCCATGGCCTCCCTCTTCTCCAAGCCGCTACCTCTCTCTATTTCTCCTCTAGGTTGCAAGTAGAAGTGAAGGGTTATTATTTTAGGTCATTAGGTTGAGCATTTAATAGCTAAAATATGTCCAAAATTCGTGTCTGGCGCTGCGGCGCCATGATTTGGCTTGAACGGGGCGCTGCGGCGCGGAAAAGGGGCTGGGCTACTGCTAAGTGGCGCTTCGGCGCGACAAATACACTAGCAACTCGCGCTGCAGGCGCCGGGCCATTTTCTGCTCGGACATCTGTTGGGAAAATGGTCATAACTTCTTCATACGTACTTCGATTGAGGACGATTCAAGATGATCCGGAAAGAGGAAGAAGTATATCTACAACTTTCATTCTTTGAGTTCTTCGAAATAATGGCTAGATAAATGCTCAAATTGGCCTTGAAGTGACTGCTTATGCAAATAGCAGTTGGTAGTTTCCAGATTTGACACCCTGTTGGGAAAATGGCCATAACTCTCGTATCCGAACTCCGATTGAGGCGATTCAAGATGATCCGGAAAGAGGAGACGTTGATCTACAACTTCATTCTTGAGTTTGGACAGATAATGGCCGGATCATGGCAAAAATTGGGCTTTACGGGACTGCTATGTCAATGGCAAACCGAAAATGCGAATTTGGCGATTCCAACCATCGACCCAAATGACATTCCATCCAATTCCTACAAAACAAAGTAAAAACACATAAAACTAATACAAATATACATAAAAGCAATATAAAACTATATTACACAACAATACAATGAAAATACATAAAAACCAAACAAACTAGCTTAGGATTTACAAATTATCAAACTCAAAAGTACCTAATTTGTGTATATAAAACACACTCATCAAATACCCCCAAACTTGAATCTTTGCTTGTCCTCAAGCAAAACACTAAGAACAAAAATTATAAAAATAAATTCTAACAATCAACCACTTGAGCAATGAATCAATAAGTTTGAACAATGGCCTTAAAGATATCAAAACATGATAACTATAGAAAACTTTCAAAATGTCACAACGTCTAGGATTTCAACTTGTTTGCATACCTTGTTTTAGATCCTTTCTCTATGTGTGTATCCATTTGCACTAAACCAATTATAGCTTGGATTAGCTTATGCAACCATATTACCTTATGAAAGAAATAAACTTCAAAAACTACATGCTTAACACATCACTCGTCGTAATTGTAGACAAATCAAACATTCCAAAAATTTGAGATCAAAGGACTCTTAGGTGAGTGCATTTTATGCTCCATCTTACCCTAAGTTCACTTTTATGGGCGAGTACGTTTTACGCTCCATCTCACCCTAAGTCCGCTTTTATAGGGCGAGTGTGTTTTACGCTCCATCTCAACCCACCACAAGATTCTCGATATATTTTTTTTTTCATAGGTGAGTGCGTTTTACGCTCTATCTCCCTTAAGTATGTGTTTATGAGTGAGTGCGTTTTACGCTCCATCTCAACCCACCACATGACCAATTAATCAAACCTAAGTATATTGCTTCGAGTGATGTTTAAACGAGTTCTAGAGTTTATTGATATCTCTCATAAGCATTCGGTCATATAAGCCTTCTCTAAGTATACAACTAGTTCATTACAAATGGATGAGTGCTCAAAAGTAGGAGTCATAAGCAAAGCAATAACCAACAATAAGTCAATCACCCAAACTAAGCAACATTTATCCATTTTTCATGAGTTATAACCTTAACAATCATTTGCCTGATCATATATTATAGCTCAATTCAAATTAAATCAATGCTCAAGAGATAACCTATACTAGAAATGCAATTAAGCCCACAAAATAAAATAAAATAAAACATATCAAAACAAAACGTAGAAGACCCCCAAACTTGAAACTGACAATGTCCTTACTAAACGCAATAAAAGAATTCAATGCAAAGAACTTCCGTGATCATTTATCAGTTGTCGCCTTCCGCAACCGACGTCTACTATTTGCTAAGATATAACATAAAATGGAAAATTTTCAAAATTTTAACTAATATGCACTACTAAACATAAAAACATCCAAATAACTGACATAATAATATAATACCAACTCAAGTACCAAGAATATCACAAGTACCCCCAAACTTAAGAAGAACATTGTCCTCAATGTAAAGATAGATAAAATTAAAACTAGAGGACTTCCCTAAGAATATGTTATTCGTCATCGACATCTTCCTCCAAGTCGTCCAAGTCGGGAGTGCCAAACTTGTTGCGCGATACTCGGTACCTGAAAGAAACACAAAACTTTACACTTTAGGGTTGCCTCCCAACAAGCGCTTGGTTTATAGTCTTCGGCCCTACTTTATTTAAAATAGAAATACAATTTTAATAAAAATGTGTCATGCAAAATAGAACTGTAAGGCCCCAACTTACGCAAAGTCTTGCACAAGAGCTGTATTTACATACAGTCTTGTCAATCCAATCTCACAAACGATAACAATAAATAGAACTGTAAGGCCCCAGCTTACGCCAAGTCTTGCACAAGAGCTGCATTTACATACAGTCTTGTCAGCCTATTTATCGCAATCGGAAAACACGTGAAAATAAAGATCAAACAAATAACAGATAAATAAACGTTCAAATTAAGACTACATTGATTGAAATCAATATTGGACAATATTAGAATAGTAATTTCCCGGCAACGGCGCCAAAAACTTGTTGGTCGATTTCGCAACCGAATAAACACGCGCAAGTATACGCGGTCAACAAGTAATATAATGATAAGAGAGTTGTCGAACCCACGAGGAATTATCACTAATATCTATCAAGTACTGACTTTATATCGCCTCAGTCTTATTTAAACAGTTAATTAAAACGATAAATTATGATTACAATTAATCAAAATAGCAGAAAAACATAACATAGATAGATAGATAAAGAGCTAAGAACACAATATCCACACACAAGCATTTTGTCAAACACTTGGCGTGCATCACTTTGTTCAAATCTCTTAACTCTCTTTATGATCATGGCGGCCACTATGAATTGGCAATACATAAATTATGCATATACATAATCACATAAAGAACCAATTCGCATGACACCAATCATAAAGAAAGCAAATTAGAAGTTTAATTCATAACAAATAAATCAAACTATTCCAAATATTAGGTAATCATCCAATGGATCATACAAGTATCAAAGAAAAGCTAGAAGTTTAATTCAATTCCTTGCCTCCATAGGTGTTACAAATGTTTGCACTAGATCCCCAAGAATGAGTTCTAGCCACTAGAGGAAAAAGGAAGAAAGAAATGATGGCTTCCCTTAGTTGTTGGTTGAAAGCTCCTCCATTGATGTTGTTGAAGCTCCCACCATTGATGCTCCTTGAAGCTCTTAAAGAACCATGGCCAAGAGCCATGGCCTCCCTCTTCTCCAAGCCGCCACCTCTCTCTATTTCTCCTCTAGGTTGCAAGTAGAAGTGAAGGATTATTGTTTTAGGGTCATTAGGTTGAGCATTTAATAGCTGAAATCTGTCCAAAATTCGTGTCTGGCGCTGCGACGCCATGATTTGGCTTGAACGGGGCGCTGCGGCGTGGAAAAGGGGCTGGGCTACTGCTAAGTGGCGCTTCGGCGCGACAAATACACTAGCAAGTCGCGCTGCAGGCGCCGGGCCATTTTCTGCTTGGACATCTGTTGGGAAAATGGTCATAACTTCTTCATACGTACTTCGATTGAGGACGATTCAAGATGATCCAGGAAAGAGAAGAAGTATATCTACAACTTTCATTCTTTGAGTTCTTCGAAATAATGGCTAGAGCAATGCTCAAATTGGCCTTGAAGTGACTGCTATGCAAATAGCAATTGGTAGTTTCCAGATTTGACACCTGTTGGGAAAATGGCCATAACTCTCGTATCCGAACTCCGATTGAGGCGATTCAAGATGATCCGGAAAGAGGAGACGTTGATCTATAACTTTAATTCTTGGAGTTTGGACAGATAATGGCCGGATCATGGCAAAAAGTGGGATTTACGGGACTGCTATGTCAATGGCAAACCGAAAATGCGAATTTGGCGATTCCAACCATCGACCCAAATGACATTCCATCCAATTCCTACAAAACAAAGTAAAAACACATAAAACTAATACAAATATACATAAAAGCAATATAAAACTATATTACACAACAATACAATGAAATACATAAAAACCAAACAAACTAGCTTAGGATTTACAAATTATCAAACTCAAAAGTACCTAATTTGTGTATATAAAACACACTCATCAAATACCCCCAAACTTGAATCTTTGCTTGTCCTCAAGCAAAACACTAAGAACAAAAACTATAAAAATAAATTCTAACAATCAACTACTTGAGCAATGAATCAATTAGTTTGAACAATGGCCTTAAAGATATCAAAACATGATAACTATTGAAAACTTTCAAAATGTCACAACGTCTAGGATTTCAACTTGTTGTTAGTCATACCTTGTTTTAGATCCTTTCTCTGTGTGTGTGTATCCATTTGCACTAAACCAATTATAGCTCGGATTAGCTTATGCAACCATATTACCTTATGAAAGAAATAAACTTCAAAAACTACATGCTTAACACATCACTCATCGTAATTGTAGACAAATCAAACATTCCAAAAATTTGAGATCAAAGGACTCTTAGGTGAGTGCATTTTATGCTCCATCTTACCCTAAGTTCACTTTTATGGGCGAGTGCGTTTTACGCTCCATCTCACCCTAAGTCCGCTTTTATAGGCGAGTGCGTTTTACGCTCCATCTCAACCCACCACAAGATTTTCGATATATTTTTATTTCTTTTTTTTTCATAGGTGAGTGCGTTTTACGCTCTATCTCCCTTAAGTATGTGTTTATGAGTGAGTGCGTTTTACACTCCATCTCAACCCACCACATGACCAATTAATCAAACCTAAGTATATTGCTTCGAGTGATGTTTAAACGAGTTCTAGAGTTTATTGATATCTCTCATAAGCATTCGGTCATATAAGCCTTCTCTAAGTATACAACTAGTTCATTACAAATGGATGAGTGCTCAAAAGTAGGAGTCATAAGCAAAGCAATAACCAACAATAAGTCAATCACCCAAACTAAGCAACATTTATCCATTTTTCATGAGTTATAACCTTAACAATCATTTGCCTGATCATATATTATAGCTCAATTCAAATTAAATCAATGCTCAAGAGATAACCTATACTAGAAATGCAATTAAGCCCACAAAATAAAATAAAATAAAACATATCAAAACAAAACGTAGAAGACCCCCAAACTTGAAACTGACAATGTCCTTACTAAACGCAATAAAAGAATTCAATGCAAAGAACTTCCGTGATCATTTATCAGTTGTCGCCTTCCGTAACCGACGTCTACTATTTGCTAAGATAAAACATAAAATGGAAAATTTTCAAAATTTTAACTAATATGCACTACTAAACATAAAAACATCCAAATAACTGATATAATAATATAATACCAACTCAAGTACCAAGAATATCACAAGTACCCCCAAACTTAAGAAGAACCTTGTCCTCAATGTAAAGATAGATAAAATTAAAACTAGAGGACTTCCCTAAGAATATGTTAATCGTCATCGACATCTTCCTCCAAGTCGTCCAAGTCGGGAGTGCCAAACTTGTTGCGCGATACTCGGTACCTGAAAGAAACACAAAACTTTACACTTTAGGGTGCCTCCCAAAAAGCGCTTGGTTTATAGTCTTCGGCCTGACTTTATTTAAAATAGAAATACAATTTTAATAAAAATGTGTCATGCAAAATAGAACTGTAAGGCCCCAACTTACGCAAAGTCTTGCACAAGAGCTGTATTTACATACAGTCTTGTCAATCCAATCTCACAAACGATAACAATAAATAGAACTGTAAGGCCCCAACTTACGCCAAGTCTTGCACAAGAGCTGCATTTACATACAGTCTTGTCAGCCTATTTATCGCAATCGGAAAACACGTGAAAATAAAGATCAAACAAATAACAGATAAATAAACGTTCAAATTAAGACTACATTGATTGAAATCAATATTGGACAATATTAGAATAGTAATTTCCCGGCAACGGCGCCAAAAACTTGTTGGTCGATTTCGCAACCAATAAACACGCGCAAGTATACGCGGTCAACAAGTAATATAATGATAAGAGAGTTGTCGAACCCACGAGGAATTATCACTAATATCTATCAAGTACTGACTTTATATCGCCTCAGTCTTATTTAAACAGTTAATTAAAACGATAAATTATGATTACAATTAATCAAAATAGCATAAAAACATAACATAGATAGATAGATAAAGAGCTAAGAACACAATATCCACACACAAGCATTTTGTCAAACACTCGGCGTCCATCACTTTGTTCAAATCTCTTAACTCTCTTTATGATCATGGCGGCCACTATGAATTGGCAATACATAAATTATGCATATATATAATCACATAAAGAACCAATTCGCATGACACCAATCATAAAGAAAGCAAATTAGAAGTTTAATTCATAACAAATAAATCAAACTATTCCAAATATTAGGTAATCATCCAATGGATCATACAAGTATCAAAGAAAAGCTAGAAGTTTAATTCAATTCCTTGCCTCCATAGGTGTTACAAATGTTTGCACTAGATCCCCAAGAATGAGTTCTAGCCACTAGAGGAAAAGGAAGAAAGAAATGATGGCTTCCCTTAGTTGTTGGTTGAAACTCCTCCATTGATGTTGTTGAAGCTCCGACCATTGATGCTCCTTGAAGCTCTTGAAGAACCATGGCCAAGAGCCATGGCCTCCCTCTTCTCCAAGCCGCCACCTCTCTCTATTTCTCCTCTAGGTTGCAAGTAGAAGTGAAGGGTTATTGTTTTAGGTCATTAGGTTGAGCATTTAATAGCTGAAATATGTCCAAAATTCGTGTCTGGAGCTGCGACGCCATGATTTGGGTTGAACGGGGCGCTGCGGCGTGGAAAAGGGGCTGGGCTACTGCTAAGTGGCGCTTCGGCGCGACAAATACACTAGCAAGTCGCGCTGCAGCGCCGGGCCATTTTCTGCTTGGACATCTGTTGGGAAAATGGTCATAACTTCTTCATACGTACTTCGATTGAGACGATTCAAGATGATCCGGAAAGAGAAGAAGTATATCTACAACTTTAATTCTTTGAGTTCTTCGAAATAATGGCTAGAGCAATGCTCAAATTGGCCTTGAAGTGACTGCTATGCAAATAGCAATTGGTAGTTTCCAGATTTGACACCTGTTGGGAAAATGGCCATAACTCTCGTATCCGAACTCCGATTGAGGCGATTCAAGATGATCCGGAAAGAGGAGACGTTGATATATAACTTTCATTCTTGGAGTTTGGACAGATAATGGCCGGATCATGGCAAAAATTTGGCTTTACGGGACTGCTATGTCAATGGCAAACCGAAAATGCGAATTTGGCGATTCCAACCATCGACCCAAATGACATTCCATCCAATTCCTACAAAACAAAGTAAAAACACATAAAACTAATACAAATATACATAAAAGCAATATAAAACTATATTACACAACAATACAATGAAAATACATAAAAACCAAACAAACTAGCTTAGGATTTACAAATTATCAAACTCAAAAGTACCTAATTTGTGTATATAAAACACACTCATCATTTGTATGCCTCACTGTCATCTGGATTGAAGCTGATTGCATGTGTTTGCAACAAGCATTTCTGGGGTTATCGCCGGAACTACAATGGCATCCCTTGGGGTTATCACCAAGGATGGGGTTGCTGCTCCCAGTGTTGTCTCTGGGACTGGAACTAAACATCGCGGTGTTATCGTCGAGACAGGACTGTCATCTTCGGTGTTGTTGCCGATCTTTTGATTTGCATATCTCGGGGTTATCTCCGAGATTAGAAATGACACTCCCAGTGTGTATTCCAGATTTGAGATGATGTTCCCAATTTGTGTTCCGGGTTGGAGCTGAATTTTCGATAGTATCCGGCATGGATGTAAGTTATCTTTCAGAGTTATTTCTAAAAGACAAATCTACCCTCCTGCAATGTTAGGAATAGGAGTGCAGAAAATTTCGACTGTCTACACTATTCACATATACGACACTATATTCATGTATATGGCATTATTTACGTATATGATATTATTTACGTATACGGTACTATGTACGAATACGGGTTACTATTCACGAGTTACTATTCATGAGTTACTATTCACGAGTTACTATTCACGAGTTACCATTCACGGGTACTATTCATAACAAAATTGGTTTTTTTTCTGACCAAATTAACGTTGATTTATGAATTTTACTCTTGAAATTAAATACAGTTGTTAATCATATTGTTTTTATTATCATATATAACATTTTTATAACCCTAATAATGATATTTCTCTTTGACTTGAGTGTAAAGATGGTTAGATTATTGGTATGATCGTGACTATGGATTCTCTTTGACAAGTAGTGCAAAGATGAATTGTTGACTGATATGATCATGACCATTGAATTTATAATGCAATATCTTTAGCTTAAGTGCAAAGGTGAATGGATCAACATGGTTATAATTATTGTCTATATAAATTCTGAAATGATTATATATTTCTTTGAGATATTAATATCTTTGGCCTATAGTACAAAGATAAATTATTGATGAATATTTTTGGCCCGTAGAGCAAAGATGAACCGTTGATGAATATCTTTGGCCCGTAGTGCAAAGATGTCCTGTTGTTGAATATCTTTGGCTCGTAGTGCAAAGATGAACCGTTGATGAATATATTTGGCCTGTAGTGCAAAGATGTCCTGTTGTTGAATATCCTGGGCCTGTAGTGCAAAGATGAACTACTGATAAATATCTTTGGCCCATAGTGAAAAGATGAACTTATTAGTATGATTATGAACAAGAACTATGATTTGGTATAACCATGATCTTTGATGTTTCAGGTAAAGACAGGTGATGTAAATTATCTTCGTCCTGGATGAGAAGAGGAATTTAGAACCACAATTATGGTTATGAGTTATTAACATGATTGTGGATAGGAACTGTTGATTGATGTTACAAGAATAAAATATTGTTGGTGGACTTTTAACATGGAGAAGATAATAGACTTTATGATCTATTTGACTCTTCTAATGGATTGCTCGTTCCGCTGCAACTATAGTTGAAAATTTTTATCATCTACCTTATGTTCTAAATCTTTAATTTATTACTGATGAAGGCTATTGATAAATTATTTATCTTAGTCATGATATTCTTTACTGGGCTAGTTGTGCTCACCCTTTTGCTTCACAATTCCTTTCAAGTAACAAGAGTGTAGCTGGGTCGAGCGGGGGTAACAGGGGAATAGAACAGTGGTCTATAGCTGTTGAGGTTCTCCATAAATAGTATGGAAATAATATTATTGAGGACTTTAGATAAGTGTGTCGTATTGTATACGTCATTTGATATTTAATTTTGGAACCGAATAGGGTGAGGTGAACCCAACTTTGGAAGGGTGTTTTGCCACTATCATACAAGATGTCTAACGACCTACGAGTTATCATAAGACATGGTTGTGCACATCCACTTATTGAGTATATCTACGAGCACTACCTATATAATCTTGGAGTTTGGTTGAAATATAATTCTCAATTGGAGACAATGGAGATAATTATTTGTCAAGAGAAGACTCACCATTGGAAAGAACATGATATCAATCTTCTCATTTTTCTTTGGGGTCTATTGGGTCAACCAAGGATAATTCTCCAGTCATATGATATCTATTATAACTTAGATGCATGGCCTCCCATGTACGAAGGTTTCCTTGAACACTTCCCAAAGATTTTAATTTTTAAAACAGTTATTGACTGTACCTTTATGTAATGTATCAATGTGAGGTGCTGACACAAGTTGGTGTCCAGAGTCATAGTTGGCATTTAAACTCATAGTATATGTGTTGTTGTATTTTGCACGACAATTGTAGTAATAAAGTTGTAGTTGTTTTCTATACCATGTATTTGGCAACTCAGAATAGGTTGGATGGATTGGACCTATTTTGGTGGTGTCACAGTAGTTATCAGAGCTTAGGGATATGGTCTTTAGCGGAGATCGGGGAATAGAACTAGGAGGGGAGAGACGAGTAAATCCTTCGCTAGTGTGTCCTACCTAAGCTTATTTGTTGGTCGGTCATAATATAGGGATATTATATGATATGTTAATTTATTCATTTAACCCTTGTTTTGAAGCTGTATTCTAGAATGATATCTGAAATACACGAGATGAGCAATGGAGAAATCACGATGACATGGAAGATGGAATCTGAAATGAAAGCAAGGTATTCTCAACTCTTTGAAATACTAGGTACTTCGGGGACAAAATTTCATAAGGAGGGGAGATTGTAAGACCCCGAATTTTATGAAATAAAAGTATTCAATTTTTCTTATAATTATTATTCAGTAAATGGTTAAATTGATAAAAGTTTAAAGTTAAGGGTGATATATATAATTTTTTTTAAAATAAGCAAGTGGTTATAAAATATTCATTTTTGTTGGGGAATATTCGTTTGGTCGTGGAATATTCTTGTTGTCGTGGAATATTCATACGACGGCACAGCCATTTGTGGGCCCCATAACAGAATAACTGTCGGTCGAAGAAAATGACAAGTTTGAGTTTTTGTAAATAACGGCATAGTTGTTACCGTTAACACTATTAGAATATCCAGTGGTGAAAATACAGTAATAATCGTGGTTGCACAGTAGCACACGGTATTGCACAGTATTTTTGATTATTGATTCTTACGTAAGAAGTCACTACTCAATAATTGTTACAGAAATTACTGTTTAATACTTTATTTTATTGATTCAATAATTGTTGCGTTGATATTTTATATTATTGTTGTTTTAATAATTGTCACGGCACAGTATTTCCCATTATCAGATCAATAATTCATATTATTTGGATAATATTATTAGATAGCATTATTGGCAATGTCTAGAAAGTTCTATCAAGGAGAGGTTTGGCCACCTAATTGCGCGCCAGTAAGGAGAAATCCTTATCAGAAAGCCCCCTCTTTCCTAGGAACGGCTTGGTTTTCATAATTGTGATTCTGTAATATTATTTGTGAATAATTAATTATTGATTTATATGATAAGGAAATATATATTTTTATATGGTTATAAATGAAGAAATTAATGCTGAGGTGTTTTATTAGTATTTTGTTGAAATGAGGAACGAAATTTGGAAATTTTTAGAAAATTAGTTTATTACTTAATTTTGTAAAATCTATAACTCTTTGTGTATAATGAGTTAGGAGATGAGCCATATATCAAACGAAAGCCCTGGAAGTAAGCTAACCGTAGAAACTGGAATCACCCAAAAATTCATTGTGGATTTCTCGTAGTAACAGTTTGAATGAAACTGGTCCGAAGGACTCAAAATCCAAAAAAATCTGTGTTCTTGAGATATATTGCGTGTGTTATAATTTTTAATTCGACCTTTGGATCATTGTGATTTTTGGATATGTTATATATATATATATATATAAGTTGAGTATATGCCCACAAATTTTGAACCGTTAAAAATTAACGTATGTTTGTTATGAATTTTAAGAGGTGACTGATTTAGAAATTATGTTTATAAATAAATTTTGGTGGAAAATTCTAGAATGAGTAGGCCCCGCCTTTGGTTGGTGAAGAAATGTGCTGAAATTTATTTCAAAAATGGTGGGTCAGAATAGTAGCAGGTATAGCCATCAGGTAGCAGGTCAAGTCTGCTTTGGCGTTCTAGCATTTTCCTATAAATAGGGTGCTGAGTTAGAATTGAAAGTCACACCAGAAACATAAGTTTTCTCTCCATATATTATCGAGCGTATTTTTGTGAGTATTTTGATACTTTGAGAGTTGTTAATCAGTACAAGTTTCCTTCAGCGTCATATCCGATATTCCAGTTAGAAGTACTGCTCTTTTGAGGTAAGGGATATTGTCATTATTATGGTCAGGGATTTTGAGGGATTTTAAGGGATTATAAGAGATGTTATTTTCTTCTTAAATGATATTATTTTCTTCAATATCATTATGTTGAATTATTGATATGAGTTTTATTATGGAATTTCTACCTTTTTCATGTCGGGGTTACTATTTACGTATATGGCACTATTCACGTATCCGGCACTATATTCATGTATATGGCACTATTTACGTATATGATATTATTTACGTATACGGTACTATATACGAATACATGTTACTATTCACGAGTTACTATTCATGAGTTACTATTCATGAGAAACCAGGATTTCAGGCTAATCCGCTCAATCGCGTAGCATTTTTATTCCTGACTTGGCCTTTTCAGCTTGTGACACCTCCTTTGCAACTCTAACTGGAGTGAGCCGGAGGAGTGGGACCCATGTAGGGGGCCCGCAGGTGTACCTACAGGAGCCGCAGGTTAGCCTGCGGCCAGCCATACCTATATATAGGTGGCTGGTTGCTTTCATAAGTCATTTTCAAGTTATGCAGCGAAGGAAATCCGAGCGCTCTTTTTCAGATCAGCTGAGATCGGGCAACTTTTTGAATATTCTGTCACCGTACAAGCATTCTTCAATGTACTTATCGCACGAAATGCATTTAGACACATAGTAGTGAATATGCATGCTGATATGACTTGATAAAAAATATTCAACATAGCAAATGTTAGTATTAAACCATGCTGAATATAATGATGTGAAAAAATTTGACTTTTGAAACAGTCAAATTGGCACCTTTTACTGTCATTTCTTATCCTATTTGAGGACAAAAGAGTAAAGGTAGATAAGCAAAATAGTCCTGGTAATTAGACTACACTTATGGATTTTTTACTGCAATGTATTGATGCATACAGGATGTATGTGACTGTGTATAGGTGTGCTACTGAATGGCCACCTAGTCATGCCTATGTGCATGTGGATAGTCCCATTTGCAAAGGGGCTATGGCAAAATTTTCCCAGAATGTAGGTATTGGGTAGTCGTGCATTTTAAATCTACTGTAGATTTATGTTAAAGCAATGCATGTAATCATAGAATGCATTTTGAAAAGACTCCAGGTAAGAAATTACCACACCCTTTCTGAGGTGATTTGGAGACTTGTTGTCCAGATATCATGAATCCGGATCAGCAGAGTAGTTCCTGCAGGACCACTTCTGGTGTACGAAGGAGGGCTTTTGAAGAGCCTCAGCGCCGTTCTGTTAGACAGCCTCGTCGTTTGGCGGAGGCGGTGGTACGTCCTATTTGGGTTGAAGTGCCAAATGTCGAGGACGAGGAGGAGGATGCACCGATCGAGGTTCCTACTCCTGCTGTACGTGTTCCCCATAGGGAATTTCCAGGTATTCAAGTGGCGAACCCAGATCTTCTGAGTGACTTGAGTAGGCATCCTTCAGTATACCTGCACGCAAACGAGGTATGAAGTTAGATCTTTAATCTTCCTTACTTCCTATTGATGAGGAGTCAAGGAGTCTTATGTTGATCTGCATTTGATGTAGGTTCCCGGATTCACACATCCTCGAGGGAACTTGTTTAGCATCCACTCTATGTATCAGACTTTGCATGATGACTACAAAGTAATCGTCCATGGCTGGGGATTCGGGAGGTTCTTCTCCATTCTACCCTGTCGCTGTCCCTGGGGTTACCTCAGGGCATTGTCTGAGCGGTGGTTTCACCAGACTCAGTCACTCAATTTGCTAGACTGCTAGGTGATGATGATGCCGATGGATTGGCAGTTTATCACAGGTATGGAGTTTGGAGGGGAGTCGGTGCCTTTCGCGACGGATATCACCCTTACTGCCATCAGATCCTTATTGGGAGTTCCAGCGAAGGCGCTCAAGGGCAGGACTGTTCGTACAGGTCCTTTGAGCGTAGATGTTATGAGCGGGCTGTTGAGTGAGCCCATACCCAATGATATGAGAGTCAGGGACCAGATTCTTTGGTGATTGTTCCTGATGATCATTAGGGGTTGCTTCATAGCAGATAATTACTCTACAGTGTCTTTCACTTTAATCAGTGCCACTCGACACGTGGACTGTATAAGAGAGTATGATTGGGGTTCCTACACCTTTGCCTATTTCCTCAAGGGAATGCGCATGAGATCGCAGGGCTTGACCGAGGCGTGGTTAGGATTCTACCCATTTCTGTTGGTGAGTGTTTCTCTTGTCTTTTCCCATGTATAGGTTAAGAGTGTTGACTAAAAGCAGATGTTTGCCTTTGTGTTGGCAGTTTTGGCAGGGATTAGAGATCCATTTGCCATATTGCCATGTTCAGGGCTTAGTTCACCCTACCGCTTCATTACTCATGCTCCAGACATGTATTATCTCCCTCTGGCTGGATTGAGGGGCATGACCACTTACCACCCACTGGCCATGATGTGTCATTTTGACCAATTCCAGGATTTTCACCCGTATGAGGGGGCAGTAATCTCGTCTTGGACCACTCTACGTCTCAATCCTGTGAGAGTCATGAGCTGTCTACTTATGTCTCCCGCCGCCATGTGCAAGCAAGGTCTGTTCAGAGGTAGCATCGTCAATCGTGCATACTCCTCTAAAGTAGGAGTCAATTCAAAGGTCCCAAAGCGGAATACCTGTCTGTCCGGTACCCAAAGTTTTAGCTTGCCCTCTACAAATCCTGGAGGAACCTGAAACATCAGTAAGGTCATAGTATGTTGCAGTAAATCATCTACGATCACCATGTCTGATGGTGATATACTATCATGCTATGATCGCATACCAGCTACCACCGCAAATGGTGGGGTATGATCAATACGGCTAACTGTCGAAGAAGACATCTATATGGGTCGTGTCAAAAGACCATCCAGGGGTCAATGCTGAATATCTCTAGACATACATACATATGCATAACAATAACATGCATGATACAATATATGGCAATATGATATAGGGAATGAAAAACTGTGCATATATTCCTAAGTATATCATCATCTAATACATCTCTGTACAGCTAAAATACATGAAAATGGGGAGAAGCTACCCAACATCTAACAGAGGCCTATCAAAAGATATAGCGAGAATGGGACGAAGCTACCCAGTAGCTAATAGAGGCCTATCAAAAGAAATACATCAGAAAAAGTCAATGGTGTCGATGTCCACATCATCGATGTTGTCCACCTAATGTAACTCCTCCTGAGTCACTGGATCTCTATCTACAGGGATGTCAGGCTTATACAAAGGAGGATCTGCACCGGCAAAACCATATGGGTCATCTGAGGGACCAGCGCCAGAGCTGGAAGGATCAAAAGTATCTACTGCTGCAGGATCTCTGCCCAAATGCCGAATGAAAAGATGTGACCGGTCCAACTGCCACATCAATCTGTGTCACATGAGTCGGATCTCTGACACATGCTAGGCAATCCATCATCATCACGGATCCTGGAACCATATCCCCCATAAACTGTGTGGCGTGGGTCTGAGCTTCAATCGTACGAGGGATCCACCAATACTGAAACATCTCCTGAGAACAGGGGCCCTCTGATAATGTAAAGCCTTCAATCCCCATCAATGGGATGTCAATGATGGGGGACTGCGAAATAGGCTAATAACGCCTGGCAGGAGGCAAGATCGGCATACAAATCTCTCATGTAGTGCTCCTGATAGCATGCTCTCCTAAATAGAGCTCCTGCGGGTGGAAATGATGTACTCTACTCCAGTCGGGTGCCCATCCTCAAAGCTAACTCCCAAATTCTCTCCAGAGTAGGGAATCCATGTGATGACATCGGCTGTCAACAACTCCAGCTGTAGGCGACAATGAGTGAAACCCTCAGCAACAGGGACCTCCGCCAGTATGGAATGATGCCATCTCCGTCCTCGTGGATAGGTATCTAAACCTAACACGCTCACAGGATGCAAACAAGGAAGCCTCTCATAGGCCTAAAACTGCCAACACAAAGGCAAACATCTGTTGTCAGTCAACACTCTTAACCCATACATAGGAAAGGACAAGAGAAACACTCACCAGCAGAAATGGGTAGAATCCTAACCACGCCTAGGTCAAGCCCTGCAATCGCATGCGCATTCCCCTGAGGAAGTAGGCAAAGGTGTTGGAACCCCAATCATACTCTCCTATACGGTCCACTTGTCGAGTGGCGCTAATCAAAGCGAAGGACACCGTAGAGAAATTATCTGATATGAAGCAGCCCCTAATGATCATCAGGAACAATTGCCGAAGAATGCGATCCCTGACTCTCACATCATCGGGTATAGGCTCACTCAACAGCCCGCTTATAGTATATATACTCAAAGGACCTGTACAAACAGTCCTGCCCTTGAGCGTTTCCGCCGGAACTCCCAACAAGGATCTGACGGTAGTAGGGGTGATATCCGCCGTGCAAGGCACTGGCTCCCCTCCAAACTTCATACCTGTGATAAACCGCCAATCCATCGGCGTCATCATTACCTCGCAGTCCAGCAAATAGAGTGACTGAGTCTGGTGGAACCACCGCTTAGACAATGCCCTGAGGTAACCCCAGGGACAGCGACGGGGTAGAATGGAGAAGAACCTCCTGAATCCCCAACCATGGACGATCATTCTATAGTCATCATGCAGGGCATGATACATAGAGTGGATGCTAAACTAGTTCCCTCGAGGCTATGTGAAGCCGGGAACCTACATAAAATGCAGATCAACATCAGACTCCTTGACTCCTCATTAATAGGAAATAATGAAGATTAAAGATCTAACTTCATACCTCGTTTGCGTGCAGGTATACTGAAGGATGCCTACTCAAGTCACCTAGAAGATCTGGGTTCACCACTTGAATACCTGGCAATTCCCTACGGGGAACACGTACAGTAGGAGCAGGAACCTCGAATGGTACATCCTCCTCCTCGTCCTCGACATTCGGCACCTCAACCCGAATAGGATGTACCACCACCTCCGCCAAACGACGAGGCTGTCTCATAAAACGGCGCTGAGGCTCTTCAAAAGCCCTCCTCTATACACCAGAAGTGGTCCTGCAAGAACTGCTCGGCTGATCTGGATCCATAATATCTGGATAGCAAGTCTCCAAATCACCTCAGAAAGGGTGTGGTAATTTCGTACCTGAAGTCTTTTTCAAAATGCATTCTATGATTACATGCATACATGCATTATTTTAACATACATCTACAGTAGAGTTAAAAATGCATAACTACTCAATGCCTAAATTTTGGGAAAATTTTGCCATAGCCCCCTTTGTAATTGGGACTATCCACATGCACATAGGCATGACTAGGTGGCCATATAATAGCACACCTGTACACAGTCATATACATCCTGTATGCATTCATCATATCATAGTAAAAATCCGTAAGTGTAGTCTAATTACCAGGATTATTTTACTATTCTACCTTTACTCATTTGTCCTCAGATAGGATAAGAAATGACAGTAAAAGGTACCAATTTGACTGCTTCAAAAGTCAAATTTTTTCACATCATTGTGTTCATCATGGTTTAATACTAACATTTACTATGTTGAATATTTTTTATCAAGTCATATCAGCATGCATATTCACTACTATGTGTCTAAATGCGTTTCATGCGATAAGTCATTTTCTAACAGACAGAAATTGGAAAAAATACATGCATGTATTACCAGGACAGTGAAGAACTCTTGTACGGTGGAAGAATATACAGAAAGTTGCCCAAACTCAACAGATCTGAAGAAGAGCTCTCGGATTTCCTTCGCTGCGCAACTTAAAAATGACTTATGAAAGCGACCAGCCACCTATACATAGGCACGGCTGGCCGCAGGTTAACCTGCGGCTCCTGCAGGTACACCTGCTGAACCTCTACATGGGTCCCACATCTTTGACTCGCTCCAGTTAGAGTTACAAAGGAGGCCTCACAAGCTGAAAAGGCCAAATCAGGAATAAAAATGCTACGCGATGGAGCGGAACAGCCTGAAATCCTGGTTTCTCGTCGGTCAAAGTTAAACTCCCGTCGTCTCAATGGTATTCGCCTGGATGCAGGATATACTATACGAATGAGCTCAGCTTTCATAAACCATGCTTGGCAATACCTCATAAAGGTCTGATGCCGTCATTTGCAGGGTTACAACCCTAAACAATCCCCGGCGGGGGTTACAACGCGAAACCACGAAATATCAAACCTCCCTGGCAGGGGTTACAATGTCAAAGTTATCAAACATCTACGCCTCCCTGGCGGGGGTCACAACGCACATCCTTCAAACATCTATGTCTCCCCGACGGGGGTTACAATGCAACGCAACCATTGATACATACATCAATGAAGGTCATGCAGCCTTGACAATGCACCCAGTAGGGATTCATCTGGTGATACACACATCAACGGAGGTCAGGCAACCCTGATAGCAACAAAATTGTTGGCAGTAACTCCGACAGTATGAGGGAACATGTTATACACATCCTCAAAATAGACAGCTTTATTCCCACAGATCTCTTCCACACAAGAGGTACCTCTATAGAGTATAAACCAGTGTCTAGGATTCAAGACTTTGGTGGTAGTCCCAACGTCAACATCCTTGAAGACTTGGATCGCATGTCCAAGCCATCACTGATTGTCATCCCAACACGATTACACGGCAATCATGCATCATGCATTTACATCATGTTGCTGCATATAGCATCATGTTTATCTTGCTTGCATTACAAGTGTCTAGGATTCTTTATCTTATCCATGCCTTGCATTGCATGAATATGATAAAGAGGGGCATCTATAGACACTCAAAATTTTTTGCACTCCTATTCCTAACATTGCAGGATGGTAGATTTGTCTTTTGGAGATAACCCTGAAAGACGACTTACATCCATGCCGAATACTACCGGAAGTTCAGCTCCAACCCGAAACACAAACCGGGAATATCATATCAAATCCGGAACACACATTGGGAGTGTAATTTCCAATCTCAGAGATAACCCCGAGATATGCAGATTAAAAGACCGGCAACAACACCGGAGAGGACAGTCCTGTCTCAGCGATAAAATCGCGACATTCAGTCCCAGTCCCAGAGACAACACTGGGAGTAGCAACCCCGTCCTTGGTGATAACCCCAAGGGATGCAATTGCAGTTCTAGCGATAACCCAGGAAATGCTTGTTGCAAACACATGTAATCAGCTTCAATCCAGATGACAGTGAGGCATACAAACAAGCAGTCCAATCTTAGTTGTAACCCTGAGCAACGTCTGCTTTCCGCTTAAACCGGTAATAACCCCAGTGAGGAGTCAACACGTTATCTTACTGTCTCAACAAAATGATATCAAAACATACCAACAAGTGTTCCAATCTCTGCTGTAACCCTGAGCAACGTCTACTTTCAACTCAAACCGGCGATAACCCCGGCAAGGAGTCACACATCAACTTGTTCCTTCGACAAATGGCACGTCGTCTCAACACTTCATACATACATACATACAACAATGTCCCACAAGAGTCGAGGATTGACAATCCCGAGTGACTATTACGTGTGGCAGTACTTTGGATAGAATTTGAAGCTTGAAGACCATGGGCATAGACCCCTCTTCCTGACTTCGTACAACCTCTAATCCATGTCATTACGTAACTCTCGACACAAGCGATTCGAAGAAGTACAGATATACTTTGTTCGGATGCTCGGATTGAAGTTTTGCAAGTTCGAGCGAACATTACAGTGCATGACTGTACGTACTACGAGACGACGAGACTCGCAAGGCTCGAATCCACCCCGACCAGCCGTAGGTACAACTGCGGTTACCGCTGGTGTACCTGCGGCCATCCGTCTATATATACAAGGCTTGGGCAAGCCATTTGAAGAGAGAGAAAGAAGAAAAAAGGCGAGGAAGCCCTGTCTATTTTTCTCTGCATACACATCTTTTGAGTGTTTTCTCTTCTTTAAACACTAGTTAGCTCACATATAGCTACTTTTTATCCGGCGGGAGCTGAGTGTTTATCCATTTAAAGTCTAAGAAGTCTACTTTGGCAGCCCACTGTAAGCCTTCTTACATTCTATAAAGCCTCTTTCTCATATATCACACACTTTTATACACGTTGATAGTTGTGTGAGTGTGTTTGCCTGGACTTCGGTCCATGATTTTCATTTCTGTCTGTATATATAAACTAATATATGTATATATTTCATATATATGGACTAACATTATCGAGTTATGCCTCGATTGAGCCTAGACTTTTATCTGGAGAGTTTATCTGCTTATATATATATATATATATATATATATATATATATATATATATATATATATATATATATATATATATATATATATATATATATATATATATTTATATATATATATACTTATATATATAAACTGTGATCAGACTCTATTTGATGAGCCTGGATTTTACATCCGGAGCGTTTAATTACTTATATATATATATATAATTGTCGTCAGACATATCTGATGAGCCTGGATTTTACATCCGGTGTGTTTACTCGCTTTTATATATATACATATATATAATTGTTATCGGACATATTCGATGAGCCCGGATTTACATTCGGTGCATTTACTACTTTTATATATATATTTGTACATATATATATATATATATATATATATTTACATTTTTGTTAGGCCTGGAGTCTACTTCGTGGCCTTTTACAGCTTTATTTACATTTTGTCCTGCCTGGAGTTTACTTCGTGGTAGTTGATCGCTTTTACAGCTTTGTTTATATTTCGTCTCGCCTGGAGTTTACTTCGTGGCGGATGATCATGTTCATATATATATATATATATATATATATATATATATATATATATATATATATATATATATATATATTTACAGCTTTTATATATATAACTGCTTACTGCTTTCCATACAAATTTTAGTATCATGTGAGCCTAGGAATCATGTGATCACAGGTTCAGTCTACTGAATCTAGATTCGGTTCCCATGATGGACATTTTTAGCTGTAAGCAGCTTGTACATTATTTTACAGTGTCTGAGTTTCCTTGGATGGCTGTCATACCCATAAGGAGTTCGGCACTGCTGTATATTATTTTCTCGAGGATGCTTCGTATCTCGAAAATAAAAGCAAACAAACCGAACATTTAAAAAAATGGAAGTATGAAAAGGTCTCAATTTCTATTGAGCACAGGGTTTGAAAAACCTCTTTTATAAAACTTCATTGCTATATCTTGGTTAAAACTGAATTTTTCTATAAAATTCAAACCTTGTGTATATAGGTGCGAACGAGGCCTCGCACTACTTTCAAATAAATTGCACATTGATCCACACACACACACATTCATATAACAATTTCTTTGAAGAGTGATGGTCACCCTGGTAACACGGATGTCGGGGGGTGCCTAACACCTTCCCTCCGCATAATCAAGCCCCCAAAACCTTAATGAATCTTGGTTTCACACACCCGTTTAGCAGTGTCAAATCACTGGGTCAATGTGCTAATCTTTTCGATTGTGTTGGTGCAACCAGTTAAATACACCAACTGGCGACTCTTAAAGTCAATCGTCGACATTATACATGTCGGACCTTTTTCACTTGTTTTTTCAAATAAATCTCACATTAACATGAGAACACCAAAGAACAAGTAACGAAAAGGGACACCAAAAATCCCGACGTAGACAAATAGTACCGTATACGTAAATAGTAATCCCGACATGAAAAAGGTAGAAATTCTATAATAAAACTCATATCAATAATTTGGCATAATGATATTGAAGAAAATAATATCATTTAAGAAGAAAATAACATCCCTTACAATCCCTTAAAATCCCTTACAATCCCTTACCATAATAATGACAATATCCCTTACCTCAAAAGAGCAGTACTTCTGACTGGAATATCGGATATGACGTTGAAGGAGACTTGCACTGATTAGCAACTCTCAAAGTATCAAATACTCAAAAAAAAATACGCTCGATAATATAGGGAGAGAAAACTTATATTTTTGGTGTGATTTTTAATTCTAGCTCAGCACTCTATTTATAGGAAAATGCTACAACGCCAAAGCAGACTTGACCTGCTACCTGATGGCTTTACCTGCTACTATTCCCACCCACCATTTTTGAAATAAATTTTAGCACATTTCTTCAACAACCAAAGGTGGGGCCCACTCATTCTAGAATTTTTCACCAAAAATTATTTATAAACATAATTTCTGAATCAGTCACCTCTTAAAATTCATAACAAATCATACGTTAATTTTTAACAGTTCAAAATTTGTGGACATATACTCAACTTATATATGTATAACATATCCAAAAATCACAACAATCCAACGGTTGAATTAAAAATTATAAATCACACAATATATCTCAAGAACACTGATTTTTCGAATTATGAGTCTTTCGGACCAGTTTCATTAAAACACTCACTACGAAAAATCCACAATAAATTTTTGGGTGATTCCAGTTTCTACGGTTAGCTTACTTCCAGGGCTTTTCTTTTGATATATGTCTCATTTCCTAATTCATTATACACAAATAGTTATGGATTTTACAAAATCAAGTAATAAACTAATTTTCTAAAAATTTCCAAATTTTGTTCCTCATTTCGACAAAATACTAATTAAACACCTCAGCATTAATTCCTTCATTTATAACCATATAAAAATATATATTTACTTATCATATAAATCAATAATTAATTATTCACTAATAATATTACAGAATCACAATTATGACAACCAGGCCGTTCCCAGGAAAGAGGGGGCTTTCCTATAAGGATTTCTCCTTACTGGCGCGCAATTAGGTGACCAAACCTCTCCTTGACAGAACTTTCTATACATTGCCAATAATGCTATCTAATAATATTATCCAAATAATATGAATTATTGATCCGATAATGGAAAATATTGTGCCGTGATAATTATTGAAACAACAATAATATAAAATATCAACGCAGCAATTATTGAATCAATAAAATAAAGTATTGAACAGTAATTTCTGCAAAAATTATTGAGTAGTGTCTTCTTACGTAAGAATCAATAATCAAAAATATTGTGCAATATCGTGTGCTACTGTGCAACCATGCGTATTACTGTATTTTCACCACTGGGTATTCCAACAGTGTTAATGGTAACAACTACGCCGTTATTTACAAAAACTCAAACTTGTCATTTTCTTCATCCGACAGTTATTCTATTATGGGGCCCACAAATGGCTGCACCGTCGTACGAATATTCCCCGATAACAAGAATATTCCACGACCAAACGAATATTCCCTGACAAAAATGAATATTTTATAACCACTTGCTTATTTTAAAAAAATTTATATATATCACCCTTAACTTTAAATTTTTATCAATTTAACCATTTACTGAATAATAATTATAAGAAAAATTGAATACTTTTATTTCATAAAATTTAGGGTCGTACAATCTCCCCTACTTATGAAATTTTGTCTCTGAAATTTACGTACCTGGCATTTGAAAGAGTTGAGAATACCTTGCTTTCATTTCAGATTTCATCTTCCATGTCATCATGATTTCTCCATTGCTCATCTCGTGTATTTCAGATATCATTCTAGAATACAGCTTCAAAACATGGGTTAATTGAATAAATTAACATATCACATAATATCCTTATATTATGACCGACCAACAAATAAGCTTAGGTAGGACACACTAGCGAAGGATTTACTCGTCTCTCCCCTCCTAGTTTTATTCCTCGATCTCCGCCAGAGACCATATCCCTAAGCTCTGATACCAACTGTGATGCACCCAAAATAGGTCCAATCCATCCAACCTATTCTGAGTTTCCAAATACATGGTACAGAAAATAACTACAACTTTATTACTAGAATTGTCGTGCAAAATACAACAACACATATACTGTGAGTTTAAATTCCAACTGTGACTCTGGACACCAACTTGTGTCAGCACCTCACATTGATACATTACATAAAGAAATAATCAATAACTGTTTTAGAAATTAAAATCTTTAGGAAGTGCTCAAGGAAACCTTCGTACATGGAAGGCCATGCATCTAAGTTATAATAGATATCATATGACTGGAGAATTATCCTTGGTTGACCCAATAGACCCCAAAGAAAAATGAGAAGATTGCTATCATGTTCTTTCCAGTGGTGAGTCTTCTCTTGACATATAATTATCTCCATTGTCTCCAATTGAGAATTATATCTCAACCAAACTCCAAGATTATATAGGTAGTGCTCGTAGATATACTCAGTAAGTGGATGTGCACAACCATGTCTTATGATAACTCGTAGGTCATTAGACATCTTATATGATAGTGGCAAAACACCCTTCCAAAGTTGGGTTCACCTCACCCTATTCGGTTTAACAAAATTAAATATCAAATGACGTATACAATACGACACACTTATCTAAAGTCCTCAATAATATTATTTCCATACTATTTAGGGAGAACCTCAATTGCTATAGACCATCGTTATATTCCCCTGTTACCCCCGCTCGACCCAGCTACGCTCTTGTTACCTGAAAGGAATTGTGAAGCAAAAGGGTGAGCACAACTAGCCCAGTAAAGAATATCATGACTAAGATAAATAATTTATCAATAGCCTTCATCGGTAATAAATCAAAGATTTAGAACATATGGTAGATGATAAAACTTTTCAACCATAGTTGCAGCGGAACGAGCAATCCATTAGAAAAGTCAAATAGACCATAAAGTCTATTATCTTCTCCATGTTAAAAGTCCACCAACAATGTTTTATTCTTGTAACATCAATCAACCGTTTCTGTCCACAATCATATGAATAACTCATAACCATAATTGTGGTTCTAAATTCCTCTTCTCATCTAGGACGAAGATAATTTACATCACCTGTCTTTACCTGAAACATCAAAGATCATGGTTATACCAAATCACAGTTCATGTTCATAATCATACTAATAAGTTCATCTTTGCACTACGGGCCAAAGATATTCATCAACAATTTATATTTGCACTACAGGTCAAGGATATTCAACAACAAGGCATCTTTGCACTACGGGCCAAAGATATTCATCAACGGTTCATCTTAGCACTACGGGCCAAAAATATTCATCAATAATTTATCTTTGCACTACAGGCCAAAGATATTCAACAACAGGACATCTTTGAACTACGGGCTAAAGATATTCATCAACGGTTCATCTTTGCACTACGGGCCAAAAATATTCATCAATAATTTATCTTTGCACTACAAACCAAAGATATTAATATCTCAAAGAAATATATAATCATTTCAGAACTTATATAGACAATAATTTTAACCATGTTAATCCATTCATCTTTGCACTTAAGCTAAAGATATTCCATTATAAATTCAATGGTAATGATCATACCAGTCAATAATTCATCTTTGCACTACTAGCCAAAGAGAATCCATAGTCACGATCATACCAATAATCTACCCATCTTTACACTCAAGTCAAAGAGAAATATCATTATTAGGGTTATAAAAAATATTATATATGATAATAAAAACAATATGATCAACAACTACATTTAATTTCAAGAGTAAGATTCATAAATCAACGATAATTTGGTCAGAAAAAGAAACCAATTTTGTCATGAATAATACCCATGAATGATAACTCGTGAATAGTAACTCGTGAATAGTAACTCATGAATAGTAACCCGTATTCATAGATAGTACCATATATGTAAATAATATCATATACGTAAATAGTGTCATATACATGAATATAGTGTCGTATACGTGTATAGTGTCGTATACGTGAATAGTGTTGTATACGTAAATAGTAACCCCGATATGAAAAAGGTAGAAATTCCACAATAAAACTCATATCAATAATTCGGCATAATGATATTGAAGAAAATAATATCATTTAAGAAGAGAATAATATCCCTTACAATCCCTTAAATTCCCTTAAAATCCCTTACAATCCCTTACCATAATAATGATAATATCCCTTACCTCAAAAGAGCAATACTTCTGACTGGAATATCGGATATGACACTGAAGGAAACTTGCACTGATTAACAACTCTCAAAGTATCAAAATACTCACAAAAATACGCTCGATAATATAGGGAGAGAAAACTTATGTTTCTGGTGTGATTTTAAATTCTAACTCAGCACCCTATTTATAGGAAAATGCTAGAACGCCAAAGCAGACTTGACCTGCTACCTGATAGTTTTACCTGCTATTATTCCCACCCACTATTTTTGAAATAAATTTTAGCACATTTCTTCACCAACCAAAGGTGGGGCCCACTCATTCTAGAATTTTTCACCAAAAATTATTTATAAACATAATTTTTGAATCAGTCACCTCTTAAAATTCATAACAAATCATACGTTAATTTTTAACGGTTCAAAATTTGTGGACATATACTCAATTTATATGTGTACAACATATCAAAAAATCACAACGATCCAACGGTCGAATTAAAAATTATAACTCACGCAATATATCTCAAGAACACTGATTTCTCGGATAATGAGTCCTTCGGACCAGTTTCATTCAAACAGTCACTACGAGAAATCCACAATGAATTTTTGGGTGATTCCAGTTTCTACGGTTAGCTTACTTCCAGGGCTTTTCTTTTGATATATGGCTCATCTCCTAACTCATTATACACAAAGAGTTATAGATTTTACAAAATCAAGTAATAAACTAATTTTCTAAAAATTTCCAAATTTCGTTTCTCATTTCGACAAAATACTAATAAAACACCTCAGCATTAATTCCTTCATTTATAACCATATAAAAATATATATTTACTTATCATATAAATCAATAATTAATTATTCACACATAATATTACAGAATCACAATTTTGACAACCAGGCCGTTCACAGGAAAGATGGGGCTTTACGATAAGAATTTTTCTTTATTGACGCGTAATTAGGTGACCAAACCTCTCATTGACAGAACTTTCTAGACATTGTCAATAATGCTATCTAATAATATTATCTAAATAATATGAATTATTGATCCAATAATGGGAAATACTGTGTCGTGACAATTATTGAAACAACAATAATATAAAATATCAACGCAACAATTATTGAATCAATAAAATAAAGTATTGAACAGTAATTTCTGTAACAATTATTGAGTAGTGCATTCTTACGTAAGAATCAATAATAAAAAATATTGAGCAATACCGTGTGCTACTGTGCAACCACGCGTATTACTATATTTTCACCACTGGGTATTCCAACAGTGTTAACGGTAACAACTAACGTCATTATTTATAAAAACTCAAACTTGTCATTTTCTTCATCTGACAGTTATTCTGTTATGGGGCCCACAAATAGCTGCGTCGTCGTACGAATATTCCCCGACAACAAGGATATTCCACAACCAAACGAATATCCCCCGACAAAAATAAATATTTTATAACCACTTGCTTATTTAAAAAAAAATTATATATATCATCCTTAACTTTAAACTTTTATCAATTTAACCATTTACTCAATAATAATTATAAGAAAAATTGAATACTTTTATTTCATAAAATTCGGGGTCTTACAGTTATTATTCGGTTATTAACCGAATAATTAATTCGATTATTCGATTATCATGTATTTCGGTTAGTTGTTTGAATATTTAAAACAGTGCAATTTTGATTTTCGATTATAACCAAAATATTTATTCGATTCGAATAATAACCGAATGCTCACTCCTAAATGGAATACCTACCCTAACCAAAATGAAATACATTACAAACTTTTTGCTTTGAGTCCTTCTATGGGGACAGGAAATTGGGATCGGAATATTGGACCGGTCCAATTTTTTTTTTTTTTTTTTTTTTTGGTAATTCTCAAAAAATGTATAGTATTTATTCCAATAGGAATTTTTATAAAATATAGTGTTTTGGGTGTAATTTGGATACATACACAAATACATGGTTATACAGACTGTATAACCCTGTATTTGTGTATGTATCCAAATTACACCCAAAACACTATATTTTATAAAAATTCCTATTGGAATAAATACTATACATTTTTTGAGAATTACCAAAAAAAAAAAAAAAAAAAATTTGGACCGGTCCAATATTCTGGTCCCAATTTCCTTTTGCTTTTAAACAAAAAATAATAATCAAGAAACAACTCTAGACATGTCGCATCACGCATCCAATTATGAGTATATATGCAATCATCACGCATCCAATTATGAGTATATCTGCAATCACCCATCACTGTAGACTAATTTAACTTTTTACATGGGGAGAATCCAAACTCCCAAAAAGAAAAAAGATGACTCTCACTAGTGGAGAAAAAAAGAGAGAAATATATCTAATCCCAAACTAGGGGAGGGGGGAGGGGGGAGGGGGGAGGGGGGAGGGGGGGGGGGGAAATCCCACGAAAAAAAAACCCTCCACAAAAGGATAAAACAACAATGAAAAAAGAGATTGGATAACAAGATCTAGGTCAGGGTCTTTTCAAAAAAGAGATGGCCAGGGAAAAGAGAGGAAAATGTCATTATCAACATAAAAAATATAATACCAGGAAACAAAAAGACAATTGATATTAAATGTCACTTCAAATGTTAAAAGTATCGTTAAAACAATTACAAAAATGTGATAAATATATTTTTTCCGATAACATCAATTTTACTTGGAAAATATCAACCACCAAAAAAAATAGAAAAAAATCATTTGGCCCAAGAGTAACATTGTACTTTCTTGATTCTTATAAGTAGTACTCTTTGAATAGTATATAATATACATCATTTTATTGACTGAAATTAAATATATTTATATCAATTTGAGAATATAAATAACTCATATTGACTGTAAAAAAGTCAATAATGATCATCACACAAAATTAAAAGGAGGAACAGGTTATCTATTTCAGATTGAAGAATATCAGTGCTTCATCGGTATTATGATTAAACACATGTTTTTGTTTCTTTCATATTTTCTGTAACTCCACATAATAACAACATTGGGTTTAACATGCTTAGAAAGCTTGAAACTTGACCATATCCTATAAATTTCTATATACAAGCAATGTCTGCTACAACAACATTTGCTCCACACTAATGTGGTAGATAATACATTCGATAGCTGTAGTGTTAATCAAACATCCCTTACCTTGAGATCAACATCTGTGAGGGCCAGGAGTGGTGCCTTCGGGCTTGATGGACCAGCGCTGAGCTTGCGAACCAGGATAGTAAAGATGGGCAAAAACAATACATAGAGTATAGCCAAGATGATTGGTGCAGCAACAAACCAACCCAACAACTGCAGAGATAGTCAATAAATGACTGTTAATCTAAGCATTTGAGTACAATAAAAACAAGGAAAAACATTGATAACCGCAACAAAGAAAAACATGAAGAACAACAAAATTAGGACTGAAGACGGCGTTTTGAAATAACCAAAGTAAGCCAGGCTTTCTAAACTTCCAACAATTCACTTAACAAAGTAGAGTTTGACGGGCTCTGTAAAAATCAAAGATACAAGTCATCTACAGAAAAGGAAAAAAGAAAAGGCATTACTAGTTCAGTGATGTTGACTGGTAGTAAATTATTATGTATCAACTGGTTTAAATTTGCTAACTCATAGACTAGTAGCAATAACAGACTTGAATAGCTTTTTCGGACAGATTTTGATAAAACTCTCCTCTTATGAATTGATTCAACTCAGCAAAAATAACAAGCCTGACAAGAATCCCCTTCATCTTTGAATCCTTGTGAACCGGATAATCAACCGAGCTGGGACATGAGACTGAAACTAGAAATTCCTAACTCAGAATGGTTTACCATTAAACCCCTCTAATGAAGTGATCTCTGACCTAAAATTTCTTAAAGGTCCCTTCAAGTGCATCTTTAATTATTATTGCAATTTTCACCTACTACTTAATAGCATTACTTTAAAAAAAAAGCTTCAATGCCTCTTTTTTCATATAATTAGTGAAGCTTGAGTTTCTCTCATCTGCAATCTTCTATGGGTCTGAGTCATGTCAAACATTCTTCTACAAATTTCTTTTGGCCGTTGAAATGCTTTGCATATGAGTAGTCACTATGAACATTATAACTAAGAGGATTATCTTCTATTCTCCTTCTCTATTCTGTGTTACTTATCATATTCCTTAAACCTCATACCTTCATATACATTAATCTTCTTCTTTTATCAGAATATTATAACATTCCGTTACCGATTGAGATATCTCATCTGCATTTGCCGTGTGTGTGTGTAAACTGATCTTGTACATATATGATGCTGAAATATGGATCAAATCTGACATTCTGAACTGCTACAAGACCTAGTTAGAATATAATATATAACAAACTTGTTAACAACCTAATGAAATTTATTATCTTCTACCACTAAATTGAAAGGAACTTGTGACTTTGGTGTCAACTCAACAAGTCTAACGGCATACCTTCGTATACCTTAAACCTGGCACGTAAGCTTACCTCCAAGCAATTGAAGTGTTTACAGTTTTGGGTCTATATAGTTGATCACGTGGAGAAAGAAATGTAATACTCCTATCGACCTAGAATAAAAATGTGCAGAGAGAGAAAGAGCTTCTTTCTGTTTTTCTTTTTTTGTTGGCACAAGAGAGAGAGAGAGCTTAAGTATAAAATAATCGAACTGGTTACCTACCGCATGGAAGATGCTTTGGAAGACCTCTTTTGAAGCTTGTCCTTTCAACACCTTCTTCAAAGCGTCAGAGGTCAAAGGAAAATGAGGTCCACCAGTAACAACTTCCCCAGCACGTAAGAATGGTATAACCAAACTAAACACAAACAGAGATCAGAATACTAAGATGCATGCATTCCACAATCAGTTCCAAAATAATAATAATAATAATAACAATAAAAGCACAAGTTGCTTATACATGCATCTATCCCCACACTCCACACTGTACACAATATGAGGGTGCCATGCATAACACAGAAAGTCCATGCCTACATAAGTACTTTGACTCTAAAAACATGGCGTGTTGCAAGTGAGATAAAATTAAGTTTTTGTAAACCACCTTCCAATTATTGACCTAGGAAATAAAGTAGCTAGTATCTCAAAGAAACATCAACAAAGAAAGAATTTTGGTTTACAATAACAAGGGTAAACATCCATTGCACATGTGTAATTATGTAAAGCTTCTTGTTCTTAGACATCTTAATAACCTTTTATGTAATTCATGTTGCATTAAACCAATCATTGGATTGATTAATTGTTCCTATTACTGCTTACTAAATTTTATCTTAGTCAGCCATTTGGAGATAATAGATTTCAACTACTATTATATGTTCAAATTTCTCGGTGATATTCAGTTACAATATTGAGCACTTCATAGATGGAATCTTTCGATCTACAATGAAGTTAAAATTTGGCAAACAGAACAATTATTTAATCAATAGTAACTCCAACAGTTTGTTTGGCAAAATATTCATCCCACAAAAAGTTAAAAGCGGTACAAGAATAAGTAGTTATTATCAGGTGTAAGTGGATCCATCATCTCTCCCATACAATAGTACTCGGTTCCACAAAAATAGTCCCATTTACCGAACTAGCAAAATAAATTAAAGGTATAGTTTTGTCCCATGTTACACATAATATTAATAATGAACTAAATATTTACCTCAACTCAATTGGGGTAGCAATAAAATTAGCCAGCATTACAGTTGGAGCATGGCAACGAGATCCGAGCACCGCAATGGCCAGCCCGCACAGAAATACAGTGACCCCTATTTATGATAAGAGCAAGTCAACATTTAGGAATCTTCAAACAACTAAAAATCATTCATACTTTCATTTTCATCCATATGCAGTTGTTAATCTACTAATTTTCTGGAAAATCCGAAAACCTTATCGCATAACTGCATATCAAATGCCTCACATTTCTCAAGAGTAAATTTAGCATTCAAGCATGGAAGACAAAAAAGATAAACCCAACAAATTTGGAGGTGAATTGCATTGAAAACTGCTTGTCTGAAGAAGTTAAAGTATGTGTTTATAATTTCTTATTATTAATTTGTTTTGTGAGCCCATGAATAGCATACTCAAGAAAGAACATTCCACATAAACATTCCCTGTTGAGTCTGTCCGTTGATTACATATCAACTAGAATCCAAGATGAGGGAAAAACGTGACGCGCATGTTCTTTCTTATAATTGAATATTATCATTTGTTTTATTAGTATAATCGAATCTCAGTCTCTCTCTCTATTCATCATTCAACAAAAGTGTCTCTAGTATACTGGCAAGATTTCAAAAAGGATTATGGTCAGACCATTCTGTTCAGAAGACAAAGTCCGAAGTGAGAAAAAATGGGACTTATTTCTTTTGGTGCATAGAGAAAAACAGGGACTTGAATGAGTAGGATAAACAACTTAACAGCATACCAGGTCGCATTTAGACAACTTAAACGTGATTTTAGAGTATAGAGAGAATATTGAATCTTGAGTGTGCTGAACTCAGCTGATGATGTTCCAAACTTAGAATGTTAAATAAATTAACGGATAATATTAAGCTTGACTTATAATGTATATCTACAATGTGAGAGCACTAGAATTTTTTTATTACAAACAATAAGAAGTTTTTTATTGATAAGAAGACAACAAGAGAGAAGGAAGACTATTGTTTCACAATACAAATAAAGAACTTTTACATAAGTAGCAAATTATTATTTGCTCTCTCACACATAAATCATCACTGTGGAAACAATGTCTGAGAATACAATACAAACAAAAAATAGTCAGTCCTCATAGTAATTCACTCCTATTATAAGAATTTCCGATTTGGTTCTCATTTATGGTTTGCATTTCCATCAGTCATGATTAGAATAAAACAAGATGCCTAAACTAGATTATAAACACATAACTAACAATATACTAGAAAGTCCTATTCCTTTGAGAAAAGTATCAATCAACATAAAGCTAAAGAACAATCACAGGAAATACAATAACCTGTCATTATCTAAAATTAATCAGGACAGAATACAGCTAAAAAGGAAGTAATAGATGAAAATTTGAACATATTCCTCCATCAAGAATAAGAGTCTTACTCTTTTCTTTTTCTTTTTTCCTTAACCCAATGCAGGTGATTCCGGAAGTTAATCAGAAGAGGCTGTTCAAAGGGATTGACCTAAGAAAGAGTTGCGAACTTCACTTCAAGCTTAAGGTTTGCTTTGGACAAACATAGAATTAATTTTCTAAATAATTTCTGTCCAATATTAAACTTCAAAGAGTAAAATATATTATTAGAAATATTTATTAAGAAAAATTATGTCCAAGTGTCAAATGATAATCTTACTGTTCAGGGGGTGGAGGTGGGGATGGGGGTGAGGGAAGTCAACTTAAAAAATAGTACTCTTATTTCCAAATGGAAGGTAGTATTATATATCAATTAAATTAACACCCACTATCATATATAACTGAAGGATCACAGCAGGAAAAAAGAGGTTGTCAGTCTAGAACCTGGGGCAAACAACTAGTTAATTGAAGACCTTATGATGTTTGTTATTAGCTGGTTTATACATATATCTAGCCTCTGGCCTTAGGCCTGAGCATTACTGAATACTGATGCTGGGAAAACAGGTGGATTGAAGTCAGAACTTGAATACATGTAGTTACAAAAAGCAAGTAGGAACTTCACTACAGATTGGCTTAACCTGTGTGACTGCCAAAGAAGTAAATTGACTCAATGGGCAATTGCAGCCGTACACTAGGTTAGCACAAAGATCTAGATACAAGTCAATACCATTATAAGTGGTAATGGGTTATGTGGTTTTTATTGTTCTCCGCTTTGATAGGGTACTTAGCAGTGCAAGTGTTTATCACCAAAATAGGAAAAATAAATCAAAACGAAACAGCAACATGTAGTTTATAAAACATGAGTGTTCCTCCCCGTAACAATGCCCTTTATCTACCTTGCATGATGAAGGAACACTTCAAGGAAGTTTCCCTTTTGTAATGATTACCAAGACAATGTACTATCGTTAGTTGGTAAACTCAAATAAATTGTTTCTTTCAATTTTTTTGTTAAATCAGCTGCAACTTGCAATTTAAGCCTGCCATTGATGAACCATGAATTCATGCAAAAACAATAATCTTTATTCACCATTCTCGTCTATGATGCGTTAACAGTTAGAAGTTTCTGTAAGTTTAAAATACAATAGTAAAACTGAACTAAGAGCACATAATGGTCCTAGTACATGACATCATCCCAATAGCCTTTTTCTTTCCCATGGTTCGCACAGAACAAAGAAGGACAAATATTCAATCCATCATATCAAATTAGGAGTTGAAGAAGATGGTAAGACGCCTAACATTAATGTTGTTATCCTAGAGTGAGAAATGAAAATTAATAATTAATTTAACCAAACTCAATGTTGTTATCCTGTAGTGTAATTTAACGAATAAATAACCGAACTCTTCCATAAACTACTATATATATGGTAGTACTTTATCAAGTAACGAAGCAATATTGCAGGAACCCCTGAAAATAACAAACGTACCAACAATGGGAAATATTCCAAAAGTAATGCCAAGAGCAGCTGAGAATGCCAATTGCTTCGGCTCAGCACCCCTGAATCAAACAGGAGAATTTCTCACATCAACCACAAAAGTATAAGCAATTCTTTTAACAATTCATTATCCAATTCGATCTAACAGAAGTAAAAGAAAGTTCTTTTCTTTGCTTATTTTTTAATGTAGTAATGAAGCTCTAGATTATAGCTGAAAAAAAAAAGGTAAAAAGAAATGTTGAATTCTTTGTATATGATTGTTTACTCTTTCTTTTTCCGTTACATTCTAAGACCCTCATCAGTCATCACAGTAGTTATATTTTTGTATCTGGGTTACCATGGAACACCCTGCATTCCACTAGCTTTCAAATACCCGGTCTCCTTTTTACGTATGGTCAATAAGATTACTGGTAACAATGCTTGGCTTACTATAAAATCAGATACTCCTAATCTTTCCTATTACCCAAAAATTTAAAAAAGAGCTTACCAATCTTATCATACCCAAAAAGAACAAGACAGCATTTTCTCTTTTCCACACACTATATGTAGAATCAGATAATCCTAAGCTTTCTTACGAAAAAATTTAGCAAGCCACTAAATAGACAAACAAAAAAGATAAATAGACACATTATTAATTACTAAAAGATACAATCTAACTATTACCCAAAAAAACATAGTACACATATATACACATAAACAAATAAAAATTAAAAAGTACCTTTGGAGGATTTGGAGCAGAGGATCGAGAATTTTTTCGCGCAACCAGGAACCAATTCCTGATCCAACATTTTTCAGCGAATTGCACATTTCTCTCTCCCAATCACTCAATTTCCCCCCTTTTTGGGTGCAATTTGGATGCTTTAACTTGTGAAATGCTATAATTTATACGCGAAATTGAAGCTTTACTCAACAATGGGTACAAGCAAAAGTAAAAGAAAACCCTTTTTAATTTCACAAGAAATGTGCTGAAATTTAATATTATTACTACTGCTGCATTATTTACTACCCTTCTTCTCTTTCTCTCTCTAGAATCTGCTAACAAAATTTAAAGCTTCATTCAGATGATCTGAGCAAAATTCAATTCGTCTCTTATCGGAATCTTTATGGTATTTTTTATGTACAATCTGCAGATCTACTAATCTATGGTTTACTTTATGGACACGTACACAGTGAAAAGAGGGAAGGAAGGAAGTGACAGAGATGAAGAATAGGGAAATAAAAATGATTTTCTCTCTATATATATTAGCTGTGTCCGTGTTTATCAGATTTAAACTTTAGATGATTTAGAAAATTTAGAAATTCTAAATCAGTTATATATATATATATATATATATATGAAAAAATGTATGTACATAACTGTGTATTACACAGTAGGCTATTACGACGGTTTTTTGGATTATAGCGACGATTTTACCTGTCGTCATAGTTATTCTGGGCTTTGGCGACAGTTTACCATCGCTATAGCCCAAAAAATTTGTCGCCAAAACCTTACTATATAATACACAGCTGTATATATACATATAGCTCATATATATATATATATATATATATATATATATATAAAGGGCGCAATTTTTTTAACCTTCAACTCAGTGATTTTTTTGTTACACTTTAGGTTAAAATTTAATGAAGTCAAATTAATTTATAAGTATGTGTAAAGTTTTATCATAAAAATTGCATGTTTACTCCAAGAAATTATTTTCATAAGATATAATTTAATGTCATATTTTATTACCGCTATAAATCTCTCTCAACGTTTATATAATCTATAGAGAAACTCTTATTTTATCTCTATCAATCTCTCATATAATTAAATTTGATTCATGTTGGACCATAATTATTTGGATTATTGGCCACATTTATTTGGGCCTTTGGAGTATTGGGCCAATATTTAAATAAGGTTATATTTAGGCTTAGGTTGAAGACCTTTATGATGGACAGGTGTTAGACTATGGATCCAACACCTTAAGTAATGAAGATTTGGCATAATCTTAGTTAGTGGGGAACAATGATGTGATGAGCAGGTGAATTGCATGCAATTAGTTGAGGTCACTAGTAGTGGGTTGCATGCAAGGCAATGAGATTGATATACGAGTACAGAGCACTTCACAATGAAGGTAACATGCAAATTTCATACCAGACACTAAAACACACAACCTCCATTGTTAACATGTGTTCGGCCTGTACTAATTCTCACACCGGAGCTATCCCCCCGTCAAGCTTTTGGTGCTGACTCATTTTCTGCAGGATGGGATGCGTTTTTCGATGATTGAGGCGCGTAGAAAGATCCTGACATTAACATTTGCGTTAGAAGAATGGCTTGCTTAGTGTTACTAGTTTTCAATCACGTATATTAACTATTATACATCGGAAGTTATGGTTAAAAGTAAGACAGTTACCGGTGAAGGACAGCCAACGACTACAAGTTCTTCTTTACAAAGAATCTCTGTTAAGGATAGGTTGAGTCCTTCAAAGAGCATTCATGACAGACTTGGTTCACAAGATATTCCGGAATGATCTCATGTAAAAGGTCAGGTTGATGTCAGAAAAAAGTTATTTTTTACTGCTAGTAAAAGGCCTGATAAGGATCGAAAAAGGGTAGAAGGCACACCGCCTAGAACCCAATACCGAGACGGTCAGGTAGACAGGACATCTACTCTGGCTAAAATGGCACAGGAGACTGGCATAGATTTGAAAGTACTTCTGCAACAAAGGGAAGATATTTCTAAATAGATGGTTCTTATGGCCGAAATGGAAGATGAGGCGTCCAGTTATACTCGGCTCGAAGAACATGGCAGGCCTCCGGATAGACGAACAAGGAGAGATGAAGATTCCAGACGTTCTGAAGGAAGGCTTCAGAGTCATTCTCGAGACCGAAGAGGAGCAAGGGGTCGTACTCCCGAAGATCCAAAGAGGGCACCTCGCTCTGAGGATTCTCGGTGTGATGACCAGAGCAGACGAAGAAGTAGATCAAGAGAACGTTTGCCCGAGGGTTCAAAGAAGGCACCTCGCCTTAAGTATTCTCGGGGTAACGATAGGGATAGATGCTGAAGCAAATCCAGAAGTAGTACTCCTCAGAGTCCGAAGAGGGCACACCACTCTATCGGTACTCGCTACAGCAAGAGCCATAGACGAAGCCCCTCTACGGCAGCCAGTTCAGATAGAAAAGGTCGATCTGATCAAAAGAAGATAAGCTCCCCGAAGAAGGAAGTTTCTTCACAGTCTGTAGGAGTTGAACTCTTGGCCAAGGAGATGAAGGAGCTTCAGAGGCAATTGGCAGAAGTTCAGCAGGTAAAGTACATTGTGGAAGAAGAAGCCATGAGTAGCCTGAAGCATGGTCCTTCGGAAAAAGAAAAGGAGAAAGACAAGGATAAATTCGATGGTAATCAGAAAAAGAGTGGTGGCAATGATCGATTTGACGGGAATCAAAAGAAGTACAACAATAATTGGGGGTCAAGAGGAGATAGACCACCTTTCCCGAGTCCAAAGGTGAATAAGGTATTCACGCAACTTAATACTGATCGAGCTACCATTCAAGAGCAGATAAAGGACCAGCCTTACTTTGAGCAGCCTAGAGATAATCTTAAACCAGGGTATGGAAATCCTTATAAGTACTGTGATTACCATCAAGCGGTTGGGCATGATACGAATTCTTGTTGGAATTTGAGAGAATTCATTGAAAAGAAAGTCCAAAGTGGTGCTTTGGTTCAATATGTGGCAGGAAGGGAGCCCCCGAGGGAGCAGCCGAGGAACAGAGAGCCTGCACAGGCTGCCCAACCTGCACAACCAGTTCAGAATCAACAGTGAGACATGTGGTGGATGTAATCATAGGAGGAAATATTGGCAAAATTATTGGGAAGAAGCAACGAGGATATCTGGATTCAGTGATGGCAGTGGCGGGTAAACCCCCGAAGACTAAAAGGGTATATTCAGGCTCAGTGATCTCCTTCACAGATGATGATTTCCCCTCAGAATCGATCGAACCACATGAAGGAGCTTTGGTAATTACTACAATAGTCGGTTCAACCACATGAAGAGGATGATTATTTTATTACAATACTCGTGAGTAATATTATTTTCTTTCATACTCCATATTATGTGAGCAATATTATTTCATCTCGTATTCCTAAATTTGAACTTACTATGGTAAGTATTGCTTCTATAATTCCTGAAATGATTAGAAATTTCGCTTCATCTAATATCATTTCTTAGGAATATTGATCTGGACTTTTTAATCAAATTTGGAACTTTTCATGACCGGGTACTGTTCACGGGTACTGTTCACAAAAGAAAAAAAAATATTTTTTTTCTTCTTCCAAGCTATCTATTGTGACCCTTATTCTTGAAATTGAATCCATGTTTTGATCTTCATTCTTGAATTTTACTCCATTATGGAGTATTTCTAAACTTGAATTATCTAAAGTATGAATCTCTAATCTTTATCATTTTGTCTCACTAGATTCGTTCTCTAAAATATTTTTCATCATCCTCAGTCTTTAATGGTGATACTTGATGAATATCTTTGGCCTGTAGTGCAAAGATGAATGATTATCTGATGAATATCTTTGGCCCGTAGTGCAAAGATGAACAGGTGTTGAGATGAACATGACCAACTGGTGATACAAATGAATATCTTTGGCCCGTAGTGCAAAGATGAATATTTGATGCAAGATATATATTGATTGATGTTACAGGGATAAAATATTGATGATGGACTTTTAAATTCATAGATGATAGTAGATTTCATTCTCTACTTAACTCTTCTAATGAATTGTTATTTCCGCTGCGAATATTGATCTAAAACTGGTTGTCCATTATATTTTATCTGATTTGTTGAAGGCTAACGATAAATTTTTGTTCTTTATCTTAGTCATAATATTCTTTACTTGGCTAGTTGAGCTCATCCTTTTCCTTTTTGTTCCATTTTTCTTCTCAGGAGGTGAGAATGTAGCAGGAACCAGTCGGGATAAAGAGTGATGGTCCTAGACAGTTGTTTTAGCAGTCCTCACTATTTTTGTAAAATAGTGTATCAATAAATGTAATAAAGACTTATTTGAGTGTGGATATTATCTAGAAGACAATATTTGTATTTAAACTCACAGCATGTGTGTTGTTGTATTTTGCATGACAATTGTAATAATAAGAGTTGTAGTTATTTTTGTACCATGTATTTGGCGACTCAGAATGGATGATGTATACCTATTTTGGGGGCGTCACAATTTCCATTAGACATGGTCCCAGAATTTGCTAAAGCTTCTATTAGAGGATCAATGGATTCTCCCAGCAGAAATGGAAAACCAAAATTGTGAGTTAAATCTTCCCTTTATGTTATTATTTTCGTCCTCATTATGTGAGTTAATATTTTTGTCCTCATTATATGCAGAAAGATAAATCTTTTCTTTATGTTATTTAACCTGTGTATTTTAGGTATGAGTGCAACTGTCAAATGGAAGAGAGTTCTTTGCTAAGAACATAATTTCCAATGCTACTAGATTGGATACCTTTGGTTAGTCATCACTGAAAGCACAATGAAATATATGAATAATTGTGCTTAATGTCGTATTTTGATGTTTCAAAACAGTGGATTCTCCACCTCTCTTAGTGATTGCCTATTTATAAAATTTGATTGCCTATTTACATCACAAGAAAACTTTTAAATTAGGAAAAATTACCTAAAGAAGAAGAAAGATTTTAGAAACTCTATGTGAAGGCCCCATCATTTCTTTCTATTCACTTGGGGGTTAAAGCTGATGTTTTGCCACCAGATACAGATTTCCAGCATTTTATTCTCGAGGTATTTAGATTCTTCTGCAACTCATGTCTTTGACAGTTTCGAAGATCTGATTACGCATGCATGCTGATGGCATACAATCTATTTGTTTTCTTTAATAATTGTACAGAATGACTAGTCAAATTTAGAGGAGCCTTATGGCATATAAATGTTGTATGTAAACTTTTATTCTTTCTAATATTTTTGTATGTTTTCTACGACTAGATTGTAGTTTTCAGTCGTACGAAGTTTTATTGTAAAGATGATGAATGATCATGTATCGGATGTTTTATTTAATTAATAATATTTTAATTTTTTTGATTTGGTAACAATATAATTTGTTACCAAAGCATTGAACAAGTTTTAATACAGCAACAATTTTTTATACATTTAGCAACAAATTTTCATTGCTAATGGCATTAAAAATATAATATTTGGCAATGAAAAATTAACCTTATAAAAACTGAGAGGATATTGTTGCTAATACTAAAAAAATAATTTGGGAAGTGGAATATGACCTATAGTTTAGAGTACTAATTCATATTTAAGCCTGAAAGAAACTAATGTAATCCTAATCATATATTAGGAATGAAGGATTTTATAACTTAAGGGTTATGATACGGGAGAAATTTAGTATATAAAATATATACTAATTCTAAGAGATTTATTTTACACATCTCAGTTAATTAATTTTATAACCTAATTATAGCAAGTCTAATTGGGTTAAGGAAATAAATGTGCACGAGTAAGAATTTATGTTATAATTGAAGAAATAAAAACCCTAATTAAATAATTAGGGAATGGTTATATTAAAAGTATTGGACTATGTTAATTTACATGGGCCAAGAAATTAATTTAGAAGCCCAAAATAATTTATTTAAAGACCAAGCTTAGCCCAATTTAAAGGGAGGGCACTTTAGACTTTTGGTATAATAGATATTACATAAAACAAAAAGCAAACTTGGTAAGAAATTGGCCACTTGGCCGGATTTGCGAGGAGAGGAAGGAAGAGATTTGGTGGAGATTGTAAGCACATGGTTAATTCATTTGGCAATATTTGTTCCAACAACTCTAGCCATGTGTCACCATTTTATTTTGCCATCATTTTTAACCAAGTTTGCAAGTAAAGAGAGAGGAGCAAGTAAGTTTAGATATTTGGGGAATGTATTATAGATATCTATATGATATATCTATACATAAATTACTAACAAACAAATAAAACCCATTTTTCTCTTTCATCTCTTATTTCCTACTTTGCAACTAAAGAGAGAGAGAGAGAGAGAGAGAGAGAAGGGATGAACGACACTTAGAGAGAGAAAAGGAAAGAGAGAGCTTCCATTAATGGATGGAAGAAGAGAGAAGAGGAGAGAGAAAGATCATCCATGGAAGAAGAAGGAGAAGATTTGGAGCAAAAAGGTATAAATACCTTTTGTTATGTATTTTTGATTATTCTTAATCAAATCTTGAATCTATATTTCTAAACTATCTCTAAACACAAAACCATGTATATACATGTTAATGAGTGTTTCATGTTTAGATATACCCATATTAGGTGTTGTTTTAATTGGAAATCAAAAAAATAAAGAAAAGTGATTTTTCTAGTTTATAAGCCATAAAAGTTGTATGTACTTTGGATTTCCACCGGTTTTAATCTACACCTTCTTTTTGCAATCCGTCAAAGAGAGGTGCTAGATATGTAAGTTAACTACTAAACCCAAGTGGTAGCACTCAAAAATATTGAGTACATAGTCCGTAGTGACTAATTTAGTAAAAATAGTTTTGTATCTTTTAAGGAAAAGAAGACTATTTTTGGACAGTCAAGGGTAGGGGTAGTTTCGTTATTTTTTCGACATGCAAAAATTTGGGAGGATATTATGATAAGTTTTATAATATCTCCAAGTGGAATCACTGAAAAAGGAGTCGTAGATTTCTGTATGGACTATTTTTAGCAAAGTATGAAAAACTTGTTTTTCTAAAAAAGCTACTGTCCAAAATTTTGTAAGGGCTGTTTTGGCAACGTAATTTGTGAGAAAAATTTCGGTCATTTGGGACATGAAAATATATGGTATTAAGTAACTCCTGTCCAAAAATGAGCTCATTCTGACTTAAAATGACCAAGTATGACCATTTCAATTTTAAGGATTTTCCAACGAAAACGGCTATAACCGGAGTTCTATAACTCCGATTGCCACAAAATTTAAACTGGAGGCTCACGTTAACATGTGTAAGATTCTGCCAAGAGTTGGGAATTTCTAGAGTTAAACACGAGGTAGCTAATTTCTTAAGCTACGCACTAAAAATGATTTTTGATAAATACTAAAAGAAATTGAAAAATTACGAAAAAAATACTTTTTGTGTATAAAATACATTTATATAAGCATGGCCAAAAGATAGAAAAATAATAAGTTGATTTGGTATTTTCGTTAAAGGAGATATGGAATCCAACTTGCTGGATTGAAAAGTAGTTGAATTCAGTTTGCTGGATTGAAGGATTTAGAATCCAGACTTGCTGGATTAAAGGATTTAGAATCCAGGCTTGCTGGATTGGAAGTTCGATGAATCCAGTTTGCTGGATTAGCCAATCCAGGTGGCTGGATTGTATGTTTTAATAATCTAGACTATGATGTTAGTATTCGATTTACTAGATTATAAGGAAGGGCTAATAAAAGTAAAGATTAAGTGTTAAATCATAAGGTATGTTATAAAGTAATTAAAATATTATCAAAGAATGATAATAATAAAGATGTTTTCAGGTAATTGATTATGTGGTTAAGTGTTAACTAAATTGATGATAGAGTAATTATATTATGATATAAAGTATAATATGCTGATTGTAAGATCAATCTTATTAATGATAGGTCTTACAAAAGAAGTTAACTTAAATTGCGTAGCAGTAGTCAACGAATCATGCAAGTTTCCTTAACTCAAACTTGAGTTGGATGTTCAAAACATGTTAGAGAATAATTATTGTTGATTATTCATGTCTATACTGATTATTGATTCACACTTAGTGCATGTTGCGTACGTTCATCAAGTATGAAAGGTTGATCTCCTTCATTACCATAAGGTTCAGTTAGATTATTCATGGTCATTGTTGACCTTCAAACATTATTGATTCAGTCATGCAATTATTGAAACTTGATTCATGTTATTTCATAATTATTATATTGTTGAAAACTTGAAAGTTTATTCATTATTTTCAATCATGATATATCTCCATTGTATTTAAAACTTGCTGGGCAAATTTGTTGCTCACCCTTGCTATATCATGATAAAATTTTCAGATTAAGATGAAAGCTTGAATAAGGACAGAGGCAAAGGCAGAGTGCAAGATTAAATTATGTTGCAGTTAGATCTATTAAATTTTCTAACGAAAATAGCATTGTTAACCTTTTTAGATATTGAAGGTATGTATTTAGTTAAGGTTGTAGACCTTGGAAATGATGTGTAAAAGTTTAATGTATAAACAATTTATGTTTATATCTTCTGCAATAGTTATAGAAATGATGTACCAGATCTGAGGTAAAAAGTACCCGAATTTGGGGGCGTCACATAACCCTTCTGTTTGAGTGAAACCCTTGGCAACCAACCTTGCCTTATACCTTTCCACACTTCCATCAGATTTGTACTTGACTTTGAAAATCCATTTATACCCAATAGATTTTTTATGGGGTGGTAAAGACATAATAGTCCAAGTGTGATTTTTCTCCAAAACATTAATTTCAACTTGCATAGCCTCACACCATTTTGAATCCTTAATTGCTTGAGAGTAAGTTTTAGGCTCAACAATAGTAGAGGTCGAGGCTATAAGATGTTGATAACTAGAGGAGATATTGGAACATGTATCGTAAAGAGATAAAGGATACTTAGTGGAACAGTGAGAGGAAGAAATACCTGATGAAGATGTCAAAGGTAAAGTGGCTGGTAGATTCAGAGGCAAATATGTATAATCTTGAAATTTAACAAGTAAAGTTCTCAGTCTTGAAGGTCTGGACACAGGTATGGTGGTTATAGAAGGAGAGGAAGTATTTGAAGATTGAGGAATAAAAGCAGGCTGAGAAGATATAGAAGATAGAGGACTGAAATGAGGTGGAGAAGAAATAACAATATCAAAAATAAAAGGAATAGGAACTGAGAAAGATGTATTCAGATCATCAATAAAAGTAAAACCAGTGTGAAGAACTGGATTAGAAGATAAAACTGTAGAGGTTGTAACACGGGGAAAAATATTTTGATAAAAGACTACATCTTTTGATACAAAGACCCTCGTGGTAGTGAGATCAAACACTTTATAGCCTTTTTGATTAAAAGGATAACCAAGGAATATGCATTTGATTGCCTTTGGAGCAAACTTATCCTTTCGTAGAGACAAAGTGGAAGTATAACGAAGACACCCTAGAACTTTAAGATGATTGTAGGTAGAAGGGTTTTGAAATAGAAGTTCATAGGGAGTTTTATTGTGCAAACCTTTAGAAGGCATTCGATTAATAAGATATGTTGATGTAAGAAGACAATCCCCCCAAAAATGAATGGAAAGATGAGACTTAAATCTGATTGCTCTAGCAACTTCTAATAAATGCTTATGTTTTCTCTTAGCAACTCCATTTTGCTGAGGAGTCTCAACACAAGAACTCTGATGAATAATTCCAAGAGTATCAAACATATATAGGAGTGAGAGCTTTATTAAAGAACTCAGTTCCATTGTCCGAGCTTAGAATTTTTACACAACCATCAAACTGAGTTTTTACATAACACAGAAATTTATGTAAAACTGAAGCAACTTGAGATTTTGAAGATAACAGATAAGTCCATGAGAATTTTGTATTATCATTAACAATTGTCAAAAAAAGAAGTACAATTTTGATATGTCTTATGTCTATAAGGACTCCATAGGTCACAATGCAACAATTCAAATGGTTTGGATGCAGTAGTGGAACTAACATGGAATACATTTCTTATTTGATTAGCTAGAGGACACACATCACAATGAAATAAAGAAGTATAACTGGATGGTATAAGATTAGGTATACTTTTGATGACATGAATAGGTGAGTGACCAAGCCTATCATGCCACAATTGTAGTATTAAAGAAGACTGAGTAGAACAAGTAACATGATTAGAAACAGTAGGAGTAACAAGCTTGTACAGATTGTCCTTTAATCTACCAATCCCTTTCACCTTCTTCATTACAAGGTCCTGAAATAGACAAATATTAGGAAGGAAAGTGACACAACAATTAATGTCTTGACTGATTTTACTCACTGATATAGGGTTGAATTTAAACTCTAGAACACAAAGGACATCATGTAAAATAATGTCATCAGTGAGCCTAACAATACCCTTGTGAGTAATAGGAGAGGATTAATCATTAGGAAGATAAATGATAGAATTTATGAGGATAAGATTAAGAAGTAAATCAAATGAGGCACCAAAGTCTATAATCCAGTCACTTGAAATATAAAACCTAGATAGACATTTTGTATGTGTAGATGGAGAGTCACGAATACCTGCTAGATGAATATCAGTAGTAGAATGTAAGTGATTTTGATTGAGCAGAGTCATCAGTTCTTGATATTGTGCGGTGTAAAAGTGGCAGTTGTGTTGAGAGAGGCAATAGAACCAGGTAACTAAGAAGGCGCAGTTGAAACATGTGTATATGCATTGAGTGATGGAGAAGCAGTAACATGAGCAGTAACTTTGTTTTCTTTGTCAGATGAGCCCCTGAATTTAGGAGGGAAGCTATTCAAGAAATAACATCTATCCCTGGTATGATTGGTTCCATAACAATATGTACATTCCAGATTTCCTCTGTTAAACGATTTAGGATCCAATTTCTTTTTACAAAATGTAATTTTTGAAAATCGTGAAATAGATTGATTATTGTTGTTAAACTTGCTAAGAAGAGCTGTAGACTCAGGAATCACAGTCAGTTGTTGACTAGTGTAATTTCTTTGTTTCTCCTCTTGTTGAATAAGAGCTAAAGCTTGATTCAGATTTGGAAGAGGATTCATCATAAGTAGCTGACCTCTTATGTTAGTAAACATATCATTTAATCCCATTAGAAATGAAGTAACCTTCATGTTTTCATCACAAACTTCTTGCAACTTCAAAACACCACATGTACACTTAGAAGTGCATTTAGGAACATCAGTTAGGTTAACTAATTCATCCCAAAGAGTTTTGAATTTTTTAAAATAGGTAGACACAATCATTGAATTCTGTGTTAAGGAAGTCAAATCCTTCTTGATCTCATATAATCGAGGACCATTGCTCTGTATGAATCGAATGTTTAAATCATTCCAAATATTAGTAGCAAGAGGTATGTAAACAATACTTGAACTTATTTCTGGAGAAATTGTATTAAGCAGCCACGAGATCACCATATCATTACATCTCTGCCAATGAATTAGATAACGAGATGTTTCACCTGGTTGATTGAACTTTCCGGTCACAAAACTGAGTTTGTTCTTTACAGATAGAGACAAAGACATTACTCTGAGCCATTGATTAAAATTGTCTCCAGTTAGGATTTGAGAGACTAAAACTTGACCTGGATGATATGATGGATACAAATAGAATGGATGACTTGGATCCAGTATAAGTATTTGATATTCACTTTCTGTGAAATTTGTTTCAGTATTCATCACTGTTGAAGTTGATGATAATGAGAAAGAGTTATTCACGATGAAGAAGCTGTATTGATTTTCAGAAGAGAAGATAAATCAAAAATATGTATTGATATATGGCTTTGATACCATGTAGAAAAATATGAAATGAATATTCTAGAGAGAGAACAAAGTTTGGTGTAATTGTTTCTTTTTCTTCTCATTAGTTTTTGAACAAGAATGACTGAATACACTTTATATAGAAAAACTCTAACTAAATATACTATTATAATCATTTACAATATTTCCCTTATTGATCATGAATAGGAGAATTAGATGTTGATATCTTATCTTGTAAAAAAAACTGAAATGAATATTCTAGAGAGAGAACAAAGTTTGGTGTAATTGTTTCTTTTTCTTCTCAATAGTTTTTGTACAAGAATGACTGGATACACTTTATATAGAAAAATTCTAACTAAACATACTATTCTAATTATTTACAATCTTGCCCTTATTGATCATGAATAGGAGAATTAGATGTTGATATCGTATCACAAACATACTTACTAGGAGTAATAAATTAACTCACTTCTCTCCAGACTCCAGATGGAGTAAGTAATAATAATATCCCTACATAGGCGATGCCATCTAAATTTATGATCAAGTAATTTCCTTTTTTAAGGTAAGGTAATAGGCAACGGTGACGGAAACAAAAATTTAATTAAGGGCGGTCATTATTTCAACTTTAAAAAAATAGATTAATGACAATATATATATGTGTGTGTGTGTGTATATATATATATATATATATGGGAAAAATATTTGTACACAATTGTGTATTACACAGTCGGCTATGGCGATAATTTTTTGGGCTATAACGATGATTTTACCCATCGCCATAGCTATTCTGGGCTATGGCGACCACCCGTTGCCATAGCCCAAAAAACCCATCGCCATAGCCCTACTGTGTAATACACAACTGTGTATATATATATAGCCATATATATATATATATATATATATATATATATATATATATATATATAAGTAAAATCACATAATAAAAATTTCCACCAAAATTGTATAAAAATAATTATGTGTGGATCCGTACCTGATAGACAAGGTCGGAAGATACATTAAGAAATCAAAAACAAAAAAAAATTATTTTTTTATTTTGGTTTAAGAAAATACTTCAACTCAATTATAATATTTTTTGTTTATTCCATAAACTTTGTTAAAAACACACTTTGATGGTAAGAGGAAATTTATGTTTTGGGGAATTGAGGCGGGCTAAAAGTGAAAGTAGTATGCACACAAGCCAATCAAGTTTGATGATAAAGCATATACTTTGTAAATAATCTTATTTATTTATTAATAAAAAGTATTAATTTATTAAAGGCTTTTAATTATCTACATGATGCTGTTTTATAATATGTTATAAACCCATAGTTTTAAGCAATGCTTTTAGAATAATGATGATGATCATTCTAATGAGATCTAAATTCTTAGAAAGCTTAAAACTAAAATAGTTCCGAATCGTTGGATTACTAAATTGGGGATTAGTGAATCCGGATAGATTGGTACATACGTTGCTTGCTCATTGGATGAGGATGATTGATCTCATGATCATTTGTGTGGAGACACTAAAGCAAGTATGTAGGTTCTTATTAGAGAATAAGTTCACTGAACGTGACTCGCTAAGGAATATCTAATGGAGTTTTACTTGCAAGTCAATAGGAATTCCTGTAGTGATAGTAGTACAAGTGATCCTTGGACTTGAGATCATCATAGTATCTTGTGTATGACGAGTTATACTTTGACTTATTCCTTAAGACCCTTAGGGTATATCAAAGGGTATGCTTGGGTATAATAAGTTGTACATGGAGATAATGTATGATCAATAAAGAATCTACCACTTCTAGTAAAAGAAGAGAAATGTCCCATGTGATTCGATAAATGACAACCCAGTAGTCCTTGGCCAAGGCAGAATGAAATTAGAAAGGTGTTTCTAATTTGCATTATTTGGGGTTGTGTATTTAAGAGTCGAAATACATATAATTTAATAAAATAAGACTTGACAGTAATTCCATGTCTTATATTTAATTGGGACATTGTATGGTGGAAGGATTGAATTGTACGGTAACTATTTACTCAAAGGTTCTTTTATGATTAATGTTGAAATCTATATTATCTGGAAAGTCGTTGATCGCTAGGGAGGCTTATCCCTATTGTAGAATAAATATTATTTATTTAAATAAATTATTAATTTAATTTATTTATTTAAATAAGATTAGAATTGTTCTAATTGATTTATTCAGAACCGGTTTAATATGGAGAACCTAAAGGGTCACACCATAAAAGGAAGAATAATTATTTAAGAAGTTAATGGCATAATCGTAATAATAAGTTAAGTATATTTAATTTAATCTATGGTGATAGAATAAATTAAATAGCTTAATATTTATTATTTAATATTTTGGAAATATTAAATATAAATTAATAAGAGGAGTCTTATTATTATTATTACTATTATTATTATTTAATTCCTAAAGGAGTTTGGGAATTAATTAATAAAAGTACTCTCATTTATTACTAATAAGATTAGGAGACTAATTAATTAAAAGTTTAATTAATTATTCCTAATAATATTAGGAGACTAATTAATTAAAGGAGTTTAATTAATTAAAATAAAACTCAATTCCTTAATTGTTAAGGAGGGTTTCCCACATCTATAAATAAGAGGAGTCTTATTATGGGTGTAGGGGTTGTTGACTTTTACAGAATACGTAATTCCAAGAGTTGGAGAGTACGCCCCTTTTTCTATAAAGATAGAAAACTAGGGTTTGAGCCAAATACCCATCTTCTTGAATTCTTATTCTTCCTTGGTGGATCACCTCTAGAGGCCAAACACTTGGGTGGCTAATGTTGATCAAAGGAAGGGACCAAACCTGGTGGATTCAAGTTGAACGAGAAAGGATTTGGAGGTGAACTTGTACCTGAGGAAGCTCGATCTTCAAGGGTATGATTTTATTCTTTATTTTTTCATTTAATTAATAATTGTGCATAAAGGATGATCCGGGTTTATGGTTTGTAATTTTTTTTTAAACTCTGATTTTACACGCTTCCGCATTATTTTTGTACAATTTGATTGCGTTCATGATTATTACAAACCTAACAGTGGCATCAGAGCCAAACCTTTATGTGAATTATTAATTATTTTGATTTGATATATATGTTGATATGTGTTTTGAACAATTTAATTGGGCATAATTTGTTGTATAAAATTTATTTCATAAAAGAAAAAAAAATTCCATTCGCGAGGCCCGGTTTTGGAAAATGTTGTTTTAACTTCGTTGATTTCGCTGATTTGATCCTGGTGCTTCTCGTTAATATTTTATATATTATGTTTCCTGCAAGCCGTAATCAATTCGCGTTTATTTTAATCGCATGAAGTTATCAGGAGATTCCAATATATTGCAAGTCGTAAATATATATATTAAAATATATGTTGCAAATGATCTTCCTGCTTATTCAACTTCACGTCAATCCGTAATTTTAAAAAACTTGCCAGGAGATTCTTTTTGTTATTTAGTTAACAAGGTTTGCAACTTATATCCTTGTAAATATATATATTTTGTTCCTCACGAAAATCAGTCAAGGATTCGGTATTTATATATATAATATATATTATATATATAATAATAACGGTTATATTATATATATATAATATATATTAATTTGAATTATTTTATAATTAAAAATAAAATATATTTTAATCTTAAAATAAAAAGTTTATTTTAATATTAAAATATAAAGTTTATTTTAATTATAAAATTAGATTTCATGCTAACTAATTAGAGTTGGAATTGGATTCCATGATAACTAATTGGAGTTGAAATTGGATTCATATTTTCTTAAATAAAGGAGTTTATTTAGATATGAAATAAGATTTCATATTATTCAAAATAAAAGAGTTTATTAGTGAATAGGAAAGAGAATCCTAATTTCCTTAAATAAAAGAGTTTATTTAGATATGAAATAAGATTTCATATTATTCAAAATAAAAGAGTTTATTTGTGAATAGGAAAGAAAATCCGTGTTTCCTTTTATAAAGGAGTTTTTTTTATATACTTGGAATTGGATTCCATAATTAATTAAAATAAAGGAGTTTATTTTGATTAAAGATTTTGATTAAAATAAAATAGTTTATTTTATTCAAAATTGGATAAATTAAAATAAAATAGTTTTATTTTGATTTAAATTTGGAATAAAATAAAAGAGTTTATTTTGATTCAAAATTAGATTTTATACTAACTAAATTTGCCCATTAAATGATATCAATATATTTATTAAATGTTTATTATTCATGAGATGAATATTATTTATTGATACATATGGTGATGTGTATGATAATAAATGGGATTGATTATGGATTATTGACCAATGTGATTGGATTTTATTTTAATTGGATGCATGAATGTATGAGTTTTATTAAATGGAGTTTGCGTACCTCGTCATCTCTAATTTTTCTTAATGTAAATTCTAACTCCCTCCTATATACTTCCCCTTGACTGCTGATCAAGGTTTCTATTTTTTTTAAATAGTTTTGTAATAGGAATAGTTAGAATTAATTTTGAAGAATTGGAGATCAAAGAGCAAGGAGCGCGTGAAGACCCGTTTGTAATGGAGCCCGGGTTTAAATGTAATAGTTATATTTAAATATTAATTCTTGCAACCCTAGGGTTTGACCTTTTGGTTCACTTGGTAGTTCTAGTGAACCAAACTAGAATAAAAGTCCATAATCAATCCGGGTAGAATATAGTATTCTATACGTGCATGCTTAAACTATATATATATATTATATATTATGCAAACATGCTTCGCATGTTCATTAATATGACGCGTATTTTATATATATACGTGCATGCGCGCTAAACAAGATGAGACAAATTAATAACAAACCCCTCAAATATTTTATATTAAGTTGTAACGTTCAAAGATATTTGGAATATCGAACGTCGCCTTCTAGCATGATAGAAACAATAGAGTATTGAATATTTAATATGAGTTTGTTGTGCACACACAAGGCAAGTATTAAATATTTAAGATGTTGTTTTTATTACATACGATGTTTATAAGGAATTGAACATTACTGCTTTGTTGTGCACACACAAGGGCTGTAGTTTTCTCTTCACTTATATGGAAATGCTGGGTCTAACTTAACTTAAATCGTTTTAGTTCGGATGTGCACACACTTGACCATTATGATTTAAGAGGCAAAATATAAGGAGTTACATAGTTGATGTAATTGACAATAGTTGTCTACCTATTTATTTATATATAGTTTGTTGTGCACACACAAGGCTATATACATTTGAAATGGGATCCTTATTCTCACTAGCAAATCTTTAATTAGATTTTGCCGAACTATATAAGTGAGGGTAATATAGTTTGAAGAAAATAGTGGGAGATACCAATTTAAACAAGACCTAATTTATTTTGGTAATTAATAAAAGAATGTATGTTAAAATGTTGTTAATTACAAATTCATTTACAAAATTTTACAATGTCTAAATTACTATCACTGCGTAGCATATTAGATGCTAAATTAACCGGACCGAATTAAACGGATTGGTTAAGGTAATTGAGAATAGTTCTCACGGCTGAAAAGTTATCTTATGTCCTTAATACGCCTATCCCTGCAATGGTTGCAGACAATGCCTCTGAGGAAGATATTGCTACTTTTAGAAAGTGGCTAGATGATGCATAGTTGGCTCAATGCATCATGCTCGCATCCATGAGTAACGAGCTTCAGCGTCAGCATGAAACTATGGATGCTCATATTATATTCTTGCACATCAAGTAGTTGATGGTGAGGAAAGTAGGACTGATAGATATCAGATATCTAAGGAGCTCTTCCAATCTAGAATGACCGATGACACTACGGTACAGATAAAAGTCCTTAACATAATCAATTTGATTGATCAATTAGGAGAACTAGTTTTGTCATGGATGGAGAGTTGAGCCAAGATTTGATCTTGCACTCACTTCCGGACTCCTTTCACAATTGTTGTGAATTTTTCATATGAACGAGCTAGATATCAGCCTCGCTGATTTGCTTAACATGTTGAAAAATGTTGAGAGTCACTTTCCAACCAAGAAATACCATGTCTTACTGGTAGGGGCCAAAGGATCTTCTGAAAAGAAAAACGATTCTAAGAAGGTAAATATAAAGGCAAAAACAAAGGATAATAAGAACAAAACTGATACGGATAGCAAAGGAGTTTGCTTCCACTGCAATAAGCCTGGACACTGGAAAGAAACTGCGAAAAGCATTTTGCAGAGGCTAACCAAAGAAGCTTAGTAAGTTTTGGTTACAAATACAAATTTGTTCATAATTTGAAATAAATTTTTCTTTAAGTCAAGATTCTATTTGGGTATTGGATACCGACTTTGGTTATCATAAATATAGATTTATGAAGGGACCAAGTAGAAGTAGAAAGCTAAACAAATATAAGTAAACCTATGTGTGAGAAATGAAGCAAAGGTTGCTGCATTAGCCATAGGAACTTATAGTTTAGCAATGCCTACGGGCAAGTCTATTAAGTCAATAAGTTGTTATTGTATTCCAGTTCTCGTTGGAAACATTATTTCCATTTTATTGTTGGACAATGAAAGTTTTGGTATTATATTTAAGAACAATTGTTGTTCTATTTATAATAATAATGTTTTGTATAGAACTGAAATATTACTTAATAGATTTTGTATACTTGACTTACGTAAAAAATTATTTTATAAATTGAAAAAACTAATATAAGAAAAGGAGATGATCATTCAAAGAGTTGAATGTATGTATTTGTTGAAATACAAGTGTGAATTATTTGAAAGGTTCAAATAATTCAGAAATGAAACAAATTGACAAAGTATTAAGATTCTTTGATTAGATCAAGGAATAAATACTTGTGCAATAAGTTTCTAGATCATCTCAAATGGTTTTCTCATAATGGACACATCCTGATACGCAATAATTGATTGATGTATCTGAATGGAAAAATCGTACCTTGTTGGACATGGTGCGGTCCATAATGATTTTACCCACATTCCAGTATCCTTCTGGGGTCATATCCTAGAAATGGATGCAAATCTACGGAAAAGGTAACCTCAAAATCCGGCCCCAAGACTCCATAAAAGTTATGGACAGGGAGGATTCCTAATCTTAAGTATGTTAAGATAAGGGGTTGTCCAACTTATGTGAAAAGGTTTCAAAGGATAAGCTTGGGACAAAATTTGACAAGTACAGATTTGTGGAACATCCTAAAGTAAGTTTATGGCATATGTTCTATAATCCTACTTAGAAAAAGGTGTTTGTTGCGAAACATGCTGCCTTCTAAGATAAAGGTGTTTATCATTGAAAGGGCTAGTGGGAGGATAATAAATCTTGAAAAGTTCAAGAACCACAAAACACTACAAGTCAAATAAGAGGAACCTATAGATAGACTTATTGTACCACAACCGAATCGTAAATTTGGAATAGTACCGAAGATACCTAGGAGGTATGGATTCATCATGGATGATGATGATGAGGTACGTATCATAGAAGATGATGATCCAGTTACATACGATGAGGTAAGAGTTGTAGACACTCAGAGAAATGGATTGAAGCAATCTTCTCAAAAATGGAACATTCATTTTGATATGATAATCAAAAGAGTTTGATTTTATCAAAAACAAGAATGAACCTAGTGTGTACAAAAGGGTCAGTGGGAGCGTCGTGACATTTCTAGTATTATATGTTGATATAATACGGATAAGGAATGACATGTCAATGCTAAAATCAGTAAAGATAAAGTTGTCTAAACATTCCTCCATGAATGATTTGGGAAGAGTATCTTAATTGGGGATGTAAATCTATATAGATAGATTTAAAAGAATTCTCGGCTTAACCCAAGGAACGTATATTCATTTGATGCAAAAGTCGTTTAGCATGGAAAACTCCATGGGATGTCTCATGTTGATGAGCCATGGAGTGTATCTCTCTTAATAGTCCCCATAGACTCCTAAAAGAGAGATCGCGTGAGTGACAATCATGTATGCAATGAAATATACGCGATCTGATGTTGATCAGTCATATTCTGGAGAAGTTCACTGTGAGACAGTGAAAAACATCTTAAAGTACTTAACCAGCACTAAGGATGTGATATAATTCATGGCGGATCTGAATTAAAACTAGAGGGCTTAACAGACTCAAGTTTTTCAGACAGACCAAGACGACAGAAAATCCATTTTAAGGTAAAGGGTTACCTTGAACGGTGGTGCAATGAATTGGAAAGGTTCCAAACAACAAAGAGTTATTGATTTAGTGATAAAGACAAAGTATACAGCTATAAATGAAGCTGCAAGTTGATTATTTGGATGAAAAGTTCATTACAGAACTAGGAATAGTTCCTAAGTCTCATCTTAGATCTAAACATGTGTTGTGGCACTTTCATTTGGTTATAAGAATCATTGAAAGATGGGAAATCACTATAGAGATAGTGAACTCTCAAGAACAATATTACATATCCATTAACTAAAGCTTATCCAGCAGCAGGATAATCGTCACTTAGAGAAGAAGGGTATGAGATACCATGGCTATTGGCTTTAGTGCAAGTGGGAGATTGAAAGTAGTATGAACACAAGCCAATCATGTTTGATGATAAAGCATATACTTTGTAAATAATCTTATTTATTTATTAATAAAAAGTATTAATTTATTAAAGGCTTTTAATTATCTACATGATGCTGTTTTATAATATGTGATAAACCCATAGTTTTAAGCAATGCTTTTAGAATAATGATGATGATCATTCTAATGAGATCTAAATTCTTAGAAAGCTTAAAACTAAAATAGTTCCCAATCGTTGGATTACTAAATTGGGGATTAGTGAATCCGGATAGATTGGTACATACGTTGCTTGCTCATTGGATGAGGATGATTGATCTCATGATCATTTGTGTGGAGACACTAAAGCAAGTATGTAGGTTCTTATTAGAGAATAAGTTCACTGAACGTGACTCGCTAAGGAATATCTAATGGAGTTTTACTTGCATGTCAATAAGAATTCCTGTAGTGATAGTAGTACAAGTGATCCTTGGACTTGAGATCATCATAGTATCTTGTGTATGACGAGTTATACTTTGACTTATTCCTTAAGACCCTTAGGGTATATCAAAGGGTATGCTTGGGTATAATAAGTTGTACATGGAGATAATGTATGATCAATAAAGAATCTACCACTTCTAGTAAAAGAAGAGAAATGTCCTATGTGATTCGATAAATGACAACCCATTAGTCCTTGGCCAAGACAGAATGAAATTAGAAAGGTGTTTCTAATTTGCATTATTTGGGGTTGTGCATTTAAGAGTCGAAATATATATAATTAAATAAAATAAGACTTGACAGTAATTCCATGTCTTATATTTAATTGGGACATTGTATGGTGGAAGGATTGAATTGTACGGTAACTATTTACTCAAAGGTTCTTTTATGATTAATGTTGAAATCTATATTATCTGGAAAGTCGTTGATCGCTAGGGAGGCTTATCCCTATTGTAGAATAAATATTATTTATTTAAATAAATTATTAGTTTAATTTATTTATTTAAATATGATTAGAATTGTTCTAATTGATTTATTCACAACCAGTTTAATATGGAGAACCTAAAGGGTCACACCATAAAAGGAAGAATAATTATTTAAGAAGTTAATGGCATAATCATAATAATAAGTTAAGTATATTTAATTTAATCTATGGTGATAGAATAAATTAAATAGCTTAATATTTATTATTTAATATTTTGGAAATATTAAATATAAATTAATAAGAGGAGTCTTATTATTATTATTACTATTATTATTATTTAATTCCTAAAGGAGTTTGGGAATTAATTAATAAAAGTACTCTCATTTATTACTAATAAGATTAGGAGACTAATTAATTAAAAGTTTAATTAATTATTCCTAATAATATTAGGAGGCTAATTAATTAAAATAAAACTCAATTCCTTAATTGTTAAGGAGGGTTTCCCACATCTATAAATAAGAGGAGTCTTATTATGGGTGTAGGGGTTGTTGACTTTTACAGAATACGTAATTCCAAGAGTTGGAGAGTACGCCCCTTTTTCTATAGAGATAGAAAACTAGGGTTTGAGCCAAATACCTATCTTCTTGAATTCTTATCCTTCCTTGGTGGATCACCTCTAGAGGCCAAACACTTGGGTGGCTAATGTTGATCAAAGGAAGGGACCAAACCCGGTGGATTCAAGTTGAACGAGAAAAGATTTGGAGGTGAACTTGTACCTGAGGAAGCTCGATCTTCAAGGGTATGATTTTATTCTTTATTTTTTCATTTAATTAATAATTGTGCATAAAGGATGATCCGGGTTTATGGTTTGTAATTTTTTTTTAAACTCTGATTTTACACGCTTCCGCATTATTTTTGTACAATTTGATTGCGTTCATGAATATTACAAACCTAACAAAAAGTAAGGGTGTAAATGAACCGAGTCGAGTCGAATATTGAGTTGCTTAGATTTAGTTCACAAAATTTATTGAATATAAAATAATATTTGATTGAGACTCATTTAGCTAAATCAAAGTCAATCAGTAGTCTGCATCTCCAATGAAGGAGTTAGAGAAACTCGTCAAATGCACAAGCGACAAGATCCATGAATCCAAACCTTGAGGTGTAAGAGCTTCAAAGAATTTGAGATGCCAAGACTTTCCTCTGATCATAATTCAAAGACTCTGCTTCATTGATCTAAATCCATATTGAGCAACAAATGTTGTCAGTATTGACAATACAAAGATGTGCACAACAATGCCTCATATCATTGTGCAAATAAATAGAATAACTAACTGTCAAGAGACTGACAATAGCAAGGTATGTATCCTCATTACTATATACACTCATCATATTGAGGTTGGACACCACTCGTTGAAAAACTCTCTTCACCTATGTTTGAGGTTGGAAATAAATTTTTTTGATGTATGCCTTGAGTAAATTAAAATCTAAGAACTTTAAGTTGATGCAAATTTTGCTGATGGGTTGGTATGTAGGGAAATACATACAAATTAATGTTTGTGTTTTTGAAAAAGCATAGAGTGTGATCAACTCTACAGTTGTATCTTGGAGGTTCTTGGAGACTGATCAACTCTATAAATCAACTAGATGCAAACTATAGAGCTGATCCTCACTCTATGAAAGTTCAAAATCTATGAACATAGTAAAAACAAAAAGTGATTCAACCAAAGAAAAATCCTAATCTATCAAAATTGCTTAAACTATACACACACTCACAATCATATTTTATAACTGTTATAATTTATATGTATGCGTGCTTTATGGTTGTCAATGCTTTTCCCTGCACATATTGGGAACCCAAAAGTCTGAATAACTAGGGCTCTTGAGAAGACTAACCTAGCAGGACCCAAATAGCAATGGGTACCAAATCAGAAAATCATTTAACTTGTAAGAATCTGGTCTATTTGATCTTATTTAGAAAAACTGAAGCATATGACTTCAGTCATCAAGCTCCCATCAACTACAAGTTCTAGATTCCTCAGAAATGTTCTAATTCAAGACCATCTAAGGAAGCATGCAATTCATGACAAGAAGTAGAAGACCGTACAAACTTATCCATGCAAAGCATTTTAGCTCAAGAGGATCAAGAAGAAAGATCATATCCATAACCATCTGACAATGATAGTGAAGTATAAGTAGTAGAGTGGAAACTCTACGAATGCAGAAGATGCTAAAATCTCAATACTAGATCCCACATTCGCAGCAAATCATAGAGTAACCAGTCCTCTACGATCCAATGAAGCTGATTCAACCATGAAGATATCAGATTCGCTTAGAAGATTCTAGTTAGAAGGAGAAGTGTAAGATAACCTTGCAAAGATCTATATATAGAAGTTAGCCCATCTACTTCTAAGATGAAAGTATCAACTATGGGGGAACAATAACTTGCTAAGCCTAACAATGCTCAAATTGAGGAAGGAACACATTAAAGATAAATCTTTCAGATGTCTCAAACAATGAAGGTTGTTGAACCTGATGTTAAGGTTAGAATAACTGAGGATATGACGATCATGAAGTTACATGATGAAGAAACTAAAGGAGAAGAAGGAGTGAAATTTATTGCTATATTTAGAGATGAGCTTAGATGACAGTTCAACCTTTCTTACATCTTTGATGACCATTTCACAGAGCACCAGTCCTCTACTACTAAGTTCTTTTGAACCAGAAACGAACATTCAAAAGTACTAGACCAAGAATTCTCCAGAAGTTGACCATCATCTTAAGCTCTTAAAACAAAAGGTACTTCATCTAACAATGATATATGATGAATTATCCACCTACAATTTTTCAGGTATTGTGAGAAGCTTTAATGATTCTTAGGTTGATACTCATTTTATCCAAACAACCCTTTCCAAGTGACAGAGTCCCAAAACTCTGTGGCTGATGAACCAAATAAATTTTCATTCCCGGTCATAGAGTCCCTAAACTTTACGACTGATAATCAAGTTAGCCTCATTGCCTCAATCGTAGAGGTCCTATGATTGACATCTTGATCGTAAAGTATAAGAGTATGCTGAATCTATGATTGGAGCCTATACAAACACTTTCCCAACACGCTCTCCTGACCATACACATTAAAGACCTAAAAGCACTTCATTCTCTCTCAATTATAAATACCAACATTAAAGTATATCCAAAGTTGGTAAATGAAGTACGACAAAAAGGCCTGCCGTGATTACATTCTTACCACCAAGTCTATATAGTCATTCTTCTGATAAGCGCCTCAGATGTAAGACCCCAACTTTTTATGAATAAAGATTTAATTTTATCTAAATATTATTTTAAATTATAAGGCGTGGATTGATATAACGCTATAGTTATGGGTGATATGTGCAAAAATTTTATAAAATAAGCAAGTTGTCATAAAATATTCGTTTGGTCGGGGAATATTCTTTTTGTCGGGGAATATTCGTACGACGGGACAATCATTGGTGAACCCCACAACGGAATTACTGTCGGATATAGAAAGTGACAGAAATAACCTTTTTATAATGGCAAAACTTTTACCGTTAATTGTTAAATACCGGTGATAAAAGTACGATAATACGCGTGGTTTCACAATAGCACATGGTATTACACAGTATCTCTGATTATTGATTCTTACGTAAGAAGTTACTTAGTTTATTTAATAATTGCCATAGTAGTTGCTGTATAGTATCTCATATTATTGATTTAATTATTGTCACAGTATCATCTGGACAATATTTATATTATTAAATGAATAATTGAGACGACACAATTATTTATATTATTATTTGTATTATTGACAATGTCTAGAAAGTTCTGTCGAGGAAAGGAATTAGGTTATTTAATTACGCGCTAATAAGGAAAAGTCCTTATCGGAAAGCCCCCTCTTTCTTGGGAATAATCTGGTTGTCAATATTGTGAGTCTATAATAATATTAATAAATATTGCATAATTGAAAAGATATAAATAATTAATGAATAAATTGGTATTGTTCTATTTGATTTTGAAAAAAAAATATGAAATTCTTTTACAAGGAGTAGCCCCTCATTTGCCAAAACTTTCAAGAGGCGTATCTTCCTCTTTTTTTTTAAAACTTTGGCAGATGGGTTTCCCTTCACAAAGGGGTAATTTTTGATTGGCTAAACATTTTTTTCCTTTTAATATTGGTATTCCCTTCACAGAGGGGTAGCCTCTGATAGGCTAACCCTTTCTTTTCTTTTAATATTGGTAGTTACCTTCACAAGGAAGTAGTCCCTGATTGGTCAATTTTTTTTATGGAAACATTTTTATCCTGATAGCGTGTGAATTGTTTTAAAGGGTACTCCCTTATTAGTTGAAGGTTTCAAATGGTGTATTGATGAGTTGCAAACTCGTGATTTTTTTCTTGTGCATCCGTGATTTTCTTAGATAGTGCCCTGCCATTCTCCTATAAATAGGATGCTTAGTTAAGAAATAAAAATCACACCAGAATTAGAGAATTCTTCTTGTATAATATTGTGCGTATTTCTTTCTAGTATAAAGATACTTTGAGTGTAGCAAATAATGCAAGTTTTTCTCAAGAATGACTCCGCTATTCCAGTCAGATTTACTCTCATATTAAGGTAAGAGATATTATTTTCGTTCAATATTCGTAAGGAATATTATTTTGTTCCATACTCTATAGTATGTAGGTAATATTATTTTATTTCATATTCCGAAATCTACACTTAGTTTAATAAATATTGCTTTTATAATCCCTGAAATTATTAGAATGTCTTTAAATTTTGCGCTTCATCTAGTATCGTTTCATTGGAATATTGGTCTGAACTTTCTTATTAAATTTCACTATTTTCATTCGGGGTACTATTCACGGGGTACTATTCACTCGAGTACTATTTATTCGGGTACTACTCAAGGGGTACTATTCACTCTGGTACTATTCATTCGGGTTCTATTCACGAAAAAAATTGGTTTCTTTTATGTCCAAATTAATTTTGATATATGAATATCATTCTTAAATTTTACTCTACAATTAATTATCATGTTGACAATTTGGACATTCTTGAACTCTGGATAAATTGAATTATAAATCTCTAAAATTTATCCTTGATCTCACTTGATTGATTACTTATATCATTTTTATCATCCTCATATTTATATTGTAGTGAAAGTCATCTTTGGCCCATAACGCATAGATGGACTGTTGATTGGTATGATTATGACCAAAAATTATGTATTGGTATAATCATGACATGTAATGTTATAGACAAATGATGTAGTAAAAGTCCTCTTTGGCCCATAGTGCATAGATGAACAGTTGTATGGCATGATCATGACCACTGGTGATATTAACGAATATCGTTGGCCCGTAGTGCATGGATAATTCGATGATGTGAAATATTTATTGAGTTATGTTACAGAGATAAAATATTGATGATGAACTTTTAAATCATAGAAGATAGTAGACATCATACTCTACTTGACTCTTCTAATGGATTACTTGTTCCGCTGCAGTTGTTGATCTAAACTTGTTGTCTATTGTATTCTATCAGATTTTACACTGTTGAGGACTAATGATAATTTATTCTGCATTATCTTAGCCATAATATTCTTTACTGGGCTAGTTGAGCTCACTCTTTTATTTTATTGTTCTCTTCAGGAAAAGAGAATATAGCTGAAACTAGTCGGGGAATGAAGTGATGGTCCAAGATGGTGGCTATAGCAGTCCTCACTATTCTATAAAATAGGGTGATAATAATTGTAATGAGGACTTTATTTGAGTTTGGATATTGTCTACAAGACAATATTTGTATTGAAACTCACAGTTTATGTTTTGTCGTATTTTGCACGACAGTTTAATAGTTGTATAAATGAAGTTTGTATTTAAATTGTGTACCATGTATTTGGCGACTTAGAATGGGTTGTGTAGACCTATTTTGGGGGCGTCACAATTGGTATCAAAGCTTGGGGATATGATCATTGGCTGAGATCTGAGGCTAGAACTAGGAGGGGAAAGACGAGTAAATTTTTCGCTAGTGTGTCACACCTAAGCTTATTTGTTATTTATTTGGTCAGTCAGAATATAGGGATAGTATGTGGCATATCAATTAACCCTTGTTTTGTGGTAGTGTTTGAGAATGACATTTGAAAATTTTGAGATAAGCAATGGAGCACATGAGACCGTTGAGATACCACCAATCAATAATCAGAATAATGTGCATCAGGAAGGCAATAATCCTCATGTAAACAACAACATCGACCAAATGAGGAACGATGGGATGTTTAGAAGTTTTCTGCAATTCATGTAACACCAAATGAGAGAGATTCCTGTTTAAAATGCAGGTGGAGACAATGACAACTCACGGCTGGTCACTGCTAAGCAATTCAAGGAGCTGGGACCGTCGAAATTTTTGGCAAAGCCAGAGCCACTTAAGGCAGAGGCGTGGATTAAGCAGATCACCAAGATATTTGATGTCCTAGGATACTCAAAGGAGAAAAAGGTTCCCTTCGCCACCTTTATGTTGCGAAGAGAGGCAAATTACTGGTGAGAATCTATAAAACTTACTCATCTTTCCATACTGAAGATATCTTGGGAGAAGTTCCAGGAATTGTTCAACGACAAGTACTTTTCAGAAAGTATTCATCACATGAAGGAGGTGAAATTCATCAAGCTGGAACAAAATAATATGACCGTATTGCAATACGAGACAAAATTTGCAGAGTCATCCCAGTTTGCATCCCATTTGGTTGAAAATAAGGAGCGAATGACATGAATGTTTCTACGAGGTTTGAAACCTAAAATTCGTCAATACCTCATTTCTTATAAACTGTGTATGTATTTAGATGTTGTGAATAGGGCTCAGTTATTGGAGTGCGATAATGAGTCAACCCAACAAAAAGATAACAGCCGGCAAAACGATAATGGCCATACCAGTGGCAACAGTCATCAAAACAGTGATAACAAACGTGGAAGAATTTATCATGTCAGAAATGGTAACCACTTCTGTGGTAATTTTGGCCAAAATAATAGAAGAAATGAGTCAAGTGGAAATTTCAAAAAGAGAAGATTCAACAATGATGGAAAGATAGCAGCTCCAGCACCAGTTTTTAAGGAAGGAGAACGACCATCGGTCGTATGCTACAAATGCAGACATATGGGACACATCAGTACAAACTTTACACTCCAAAGTGTGTTTCAATTGCGGAAAGGAAGGCTATTTATCTCGATTTTGTCATGCAGCGAAGTCAAGTCCAGTTGGGATGGTGACACCAAAGGCTTTCCAAGACAAATCAAATCCGGTAGTTCAAGGGAGAGCGTTTGTCATGACCTCCAAAAAGCGAGGAACCCGAACGAAGATATCACGGGTAAGCTAATCATAAACTCTTGCGAAGTCTATACCATATTAGATATCGGTTCTACCCATTCTTTTATTTCACCTACTTGTGCTCAACATTTAAATTTGACTCCAGAGAAATTAGACTTTGACTTATCTGTTGAAACTCTATTGGGAGAAACCTTCATTACATCCACCATTTATAAATCTTATTTGATTCAAATCGACACTTTCACATTACTTGTTGATCTCATCTCTTTGAAAATACTTGCATTTGATGTGATTTTAAGGATTAATTGGTTAACTACTCATAATGCTAAAATTAATTATTTTTATAAGGTTGTTAGCTTTCATATTCTTAACCAACCTAGTATGCAAATTCAAGTAACCAAATCACTAAAGTCAATAACTGTCATATCAAGCCATAAAGCCATTCGTTTATTAAAAAATGGATGTCAAGCTTTCTTATCCAATGTCACGGATTTAAATAAAAATACGTCATATTTTAATGATATTTCTATTGTTAATAAATTTCCTGATGTATTCCCCGAAAAACTTTCTAGCCTCCCCTAGAGCGTGAAATCAAATTTTATATTGACCTTGAACCCGGTATAAAACGCATTTCCAAAACCCCATATCGAATGGCTCCTATTGAACTTTAGGAGTTAAAAACTCGACTGCATGAACTGTTAGACATCGGTTTCATTCGTCCTAGTACATCTCCTTGGGGTGATCCTATTTTATTCGTAAAAAAGAAAGATGGGAGTATGCGACTTTGTATTGACTATCAGGAGTTAAATTATGTCACCATCAAAAATAGGTACCAGTTACCTCAGATTGATGACCTGTTTGACTAGTTACAAGGTGTTAAATTCTTTTTAAAGATCGATCTTCGTTCCGGATATCATCAATTAAAGATTAAAACTGATGATATTCCAAAGACTACTTTCAGAACTCGGTACGAGCATTACGAATTCCTAGTCATGTCTTTTGGATTGACTAATGATCCTGCTGCCATCATGAATATGATGAACCAAGTATTCAATGAATATTTGGATCATTTTGTGGTTTTCTTTATTGATGACATCATCATATACTCCAAAATTTATGAAGATCATGAGCAACACTTGAGGCTGATACTCCAAAAGCTTCGTGAAAACAAGTTATACGCTAAGTTGAAGAAATGCGAGTTCTGGCTTGAGGAAGTAGCATTCCTTGGGTAGATGATATTGAAACATGGAATATCAGTTGATCCAACAAAAATTGAAGCAATACAAAGTTGGGAGCAACCTAAGTTAGTAACAGAAATACGTAGCTTTCTAGGCTTAGCTGGTTATTATCAGAGATTCGTGGAAGAATTTTCTCGAATCGTCACTCCATTAACTTAGCTGACTCAAAAAGATAAAAAATTCAGATGTAGCGAGGAATGTAAGAAGAATTTTCAAGAACTCAAGAGGAGACTCATTTCAGCACCTGTTCTGACAATACCATCAGGTTAGGAGGGATTTTTCATCTACAACGATGCTTCAGACAGAGGTTTAGTGTAAGACCCCGAAGTTTATGAAATGAAAGTATTAATTTTTTTTATAATTATTATTCTATTTAGTAAATGGTTAAATTGATAAAAGGTTAAAGTTAAGGGTGATATGTGAAAATTTTACAAAAGTAAGTAAGTTGTCATAAAATATTCGTTTGGTCGGGGAATATTCGTTTTATCAGGGAATATTCGTACGACGACACAATCATTGGTGGACCCCACAACGAAATTACCGTCAGAGTTAGAAAATGATAGAAATAACTTTTTATAAAAATAACGGCAAAATTTTTACTGTTAACTGTTGAAAAACCCAGTGATAAAAGTACAGTAATACGTATGGTTGCACAGTAGCACACGGTATTGTACAATATCTTTGATTATTGATGCTTACGTGAGAAGTCACTCAGTTTTATTCAATTAGTGCCACGATAATTGCTGTATAGTATCTCATATTATTGATTTAATTATTGTTACAGTATCATCTGCATAATATTTTATATTATTAAATAAATAATTGAGACGACAAAGTTATTTATATTATTATTTGCATTATTGACAATGTCTAGAAAGTTCTATCGAGGGAAGGGGTTTGGTCACCTAATTACGTGCCAATAAGGAGAAGTCCTTATCGGAAAGCCACCTCTTTCTTGGGAATGATTTGGTTGTTAATATTGTGAGTTATAATATTTATGATGAATAATTTTTGATCAAAAATGTGTTTTGAGAAGCCAAGTGAATTAAGATAAATAGAGGGGTTTTTTTTATGAAGTATTTGTTATAAAATTAGCTTATTATATGGACCCCCACTTATTCATTTTTCAAAATTATCGGTAGAAAGTTATCTAACTTTTGGTTTTATTAGTATTCTAATAGTAATAAAATAGAAAACTTTATATATAAAACAGAATACTTTTTATAAATAGAATATATTATATTTTATTTTATTGCATAGTATTTTTACTATGCAACATAGTACTGCATAATATTTGCATAGTACTGCATAGTGTTGCATAGTACTGCATAGTGTTGCAGAATACTGCATAGTGTTTGCATAGTACTGTATAGTGTTGCATAGTACTGTATAGTGTTTCAGAGTACTGCATAGTATTTGCATAGTACTGCATAGTGTTACATAAAGTACTACATAGTGTTTGCAGAGTACTGCATAGTAAAAATTAAAAAAATTTCTCTGCACCGAACGCCCGTGAAAAATTTCTTCTATTCACCCATGAGAAAATTTTAAATAGTATCCTGTCATTCTCCTATAAATAGGATGTTTAGTTTAGAAATGAAAACACACCAGAATCAGATAATTCTTCTTCTATAATATTGAGCGTATTTCTTTTGAGTTTAAGGAAGCTTTGAGTGTAGAAAATAATATAAGTTTTCTTCAAGAATATCTCTGCTATACTAGTTGGAATTGCTCTCTTTTTAAGGTAAGGGGTATTATTTATTTCATATTCGCTTACGATATTATTTTTCGTATTCGTAAGGAATTTTATTTTCGTTTAATATTCGCAAGAAATATTATTTTCGTTCAATATTCGTAAGGAATATTATCTTCGTTCAATATTCGTAAGGAATATTATTTTCGTTCAATAGTCGTAAGGGATATTATTTTTGTTCAATATTCGTAAGAAATAATATTTTCTTCCATACTCTGTAGTATGTAAATAATATTATTTCATTTCATATTTCTAATTCTACACTTATGTTGATAAGTATTGCTTCTATACCCCTTGAAATTAGTAGAATATCCTTGATAATTGCGTTTCATCTAGTATCGTTCCACTAAAATATTTTTCTGAACATTCTTGTTAAATTTTAATCTTTTAATGCCGGAGTACTATTCATGGGTACTATTCATACGTACAACACTAATTATACGTATGACACTATTCACGAAGTACTATTCACAAAGTACTATTCACTCGGGTACTATTCACGACAAAAATTGATTTTTTATGTCCAAATTATATTTGATACATGATTATTATTCTTGAATTTTACTCCACAAAGTAGCATCATGTTGACAATTTGGACATTCTTAAACTCTGGATAAATTGAATTATAAATCTTTAAAATTTATCCTTGATCTCATTTAATTGAATGCTTATATCATTATCATCATCCTCATGCTTATATTGTAACGAAAGTTATCTTTGGCCCGTAGTGCATAGATGGACTGTTGATTATTGGTTTTACAGTTGTATATCTTTGGCTTACGTGAAAAGGTGAAATGTTGATTATTGGTTTTATAGTTGTATATCTTTGGCTTACGTGCAAAGATGGACTGTTAATTATTAGTTTTATAGTTGTATATCTTTGGCTCGTAGTGCAAAGATGGACTGTTGATTTACCTGATTATAAATATGAATTGTGAATTTAACTATAATCTTTGGTGGTTCAGGTAAAGACATGTAATGAGAGTTCTCTTTGTCTTGGGTACAATAAAGAACTGTTGATGAATATTACATGAATGAAATATTAACGATGGACTTTTAATTTGGAGGAGATAGTAGACATTATGTTCTACTTGACTCTTCTAATGGATTGTTGATTCCGCTGCAATTATGGTTGAAAACTTTTATCATCTACCATATGTTCTAAATCTTTGATTTATTACTGATGAAGGCTATTGATAAATTAATTATCTTAGTCATAATATTCTTTACTGGGCTATTTGTGCTCACCCTTTTGCTTCACAATTCCTTACAGGTATTAAGAGTGTAGCAAGGTCGAGCAGGGATAACAGGAGAATATTGTAATGGTCTGAGACTGTGGAAGTTTCTCAATACATTATAAAACTGCATGACATGCAATATATAATTGTATTGAGGACCAAAGATGGGTATGTCGTATATTATACGTCACTTAATAATTGATTTTGGTGAATAACAATAGGGTGATAAGAACCCAACTTTGGAAGCATTAAAAATGCACTCCATTAGAATAAACATGATAGTAATCTTCTCGTTCTTTTTTGGGGTCTTGAAATTTTTGATGCTGTATTTTATATGGCATTGTAATAATTTGAGTTTGGATACTGTCTACGAGACGATATTTGTATTGAAACTCACTGCTTATGTGTTGTCGTATTTTGCATGACAGTTCAACAATTATATAAATGAAGTTTGTATTTGAATTTTGTACCGTGTATCTGGCGACCCAAGATGGGTTGTGTGGACCTATTTTGGGGGCGTTTGCAAGACCCCAACTTATTATAAATAAAATTGAATTTCTTCTATTCATTATCTTAAAATAATAACGAGTTAATTTGATACAATACTTTGGTTATGGGTGAAATGTGTAAATTTTACAAATTAAGCAAGTGGTTATAAAATATTCATTGTTGTCGGAGAATATTCGTTTGGTCGTGGAATATTCTTGTTGTTGGGGAATATTCGTACGAAGGCACAACCATTTGTGGGCCCCATAACGGAATAACTGTCGAATGGAGAAAATGACAAGTTTGAATTTTTATAAATAAAGATGTAATTATTACCGTTAACACTGTTGGGTTACCTGGTGGTTAAAATACAGTAATATGCGTGGTTGCACAGTAGCACACGGTATTGCACAGTATTTTTGAATTATTGATTCTCATGTAAGAAGGCACTACTCAATAATTGTTATAGTAATTACTGTTCAATATTTTATTTTATTGATTCAATAATTATTGCGTTGATATTTTATATTATTGTTATTTCAATAATTGTCATTGTTCAGTATTTCCCATTATCATATCAATAATTCATATTATTTGAATAATATTATTAGATAGCATTATTGGCAATGTCTAAGGAAATTCTGTCTAAGGAGAGGTTTGGTCACCTAATTGCGCGCCAGTAAGGAGAAATCCTTATCGGAAAGCCCCCTCTTTCCTGGGAATGACCTGATTATCATTATTATGTTTTTGTAATATTTTTTGTGAATAATTAATTATTGATTTATATGATAAGGAAATATTTATTTTTATATGGATATAATTGAAGAAAATATTTATTTTTATGTGGATATAAATAAAGGAATTAATGTCGAGGTATTTTATCGGTATTTTTTCAGAATGGAGGTATTAAAAATCATCCGTATGTGGATTTCAGATATTTTTTGTTTGGAATTTGGAAAAACTTTATTCTGCAAAGTTGTAGAGAATTCGATTTCCTATGGAATGTACATAAATGTCATATTTTTTTTGATAAAAGGGCTATTTATTATGAATTATTGAAGTCTCAGAAATAAATATTTTTATTAAATCATGGGGGCCTGTCGACTTCGGGATTTTTGAGTGTCCCTTTTCGTTACTTGTTCTTTGGTGTTCTCATGTTAATGTAAGATTTGTTTGAAAAAATAAGTTAAAGAGGTCTGACATGTATAATGTCGACGATTTGACTTTAAGAGTCGTCAGTTAGTGTATTTAACTGGTTGCACCAACGCAACCGAAAAGGTTTGCACATTGACCCAATGTTGACACTGCTAAACGGGTCTGTGAAACCGAGATTCATTTTGGGTCCGGGGGCTTGATTATACGGAGGGAAGGTGTTAGGAACCCCCTGACTTCCGTGTTGCCACGGTGATCGCCACTTTTCAAAGAAACTGTTACATGAATGTGTGTGTGTGTGTGTGTGTGTGGATCAATGTACAATTATTTGGAAGCAGTGCTGTACCTCGTTCGCACCTATATACATAGGGTTTGAATTTATAGAAAAATTCAGTTTTAAACAAGATATAGCAATGACATTTTGTAAAAGAGGTTTTTCAAACCCTGTGCTCAATAGTAATTGAGGCCTTTAATACTTCTATTTTATTATTAAATGTAAGACCCCAGTTTTTATAAATAAAGATGAATTTTTATAATTATTTTTGAATATTATGGAAGAAATTTGATATAATGTTATAGTTGTGGGTAATATTTATAAATTTTGCAAAGTACGCAAGTTGTTATAAAATATTCGTTTGGTCGGGGAATATTCGTACGACGACAAAATTATTGGTGGACCCCACAACAGAATTATTGTCGGATTGAGAAAACGACAAAAATATTTTATTAAAAATAACGACGGAAGTTTTACCGTTGATACTGTTGAACTACTGGGTAGTAAAAGTACAGTAATACGCGTTGTTACATAGTAGCACACGGTATTGATTATTGATATTTATGTGAGAAGTCGCTCAGTTTGATTCAATTATTGTCGATTAATAATATGAATTATTATAGCGATAATGACGTTTTGTTTTATTCGTATTATTAACGTAATAAAACGGAAACATCTTTTTATATAAAACAGAATACTTTATTAAAGTTATTTTATAAATAGAATATATTATATTTTATTATGCATAGTGTTGCATAGTGTTTGTATAGTAAAAATCTTTTTATATAAATAGAATATATTATATTTTATTTAAAAGATTTTTCTTTAAATATGGACCGTCAGATTAAAATAAATTAATCTGGACCGTTCATGGATTAGTTACTATGCATTCCATTTTCCTATAAATAGAAGCTCATTCCTTCATTATTTTCTTACGAATTCACTGAACTCTAGAGAGAGAAACTATAGAGAGATAGAAGAAAAGCTTTCTGCTACTTAACTTTTCTTTTCCCATATCCAGTTTCTGTTACGGTAAGGGGTGTTATTCTTTCTTATTCATGAAGAGAACTGTTGTTATTCCATTTCTTATTATTCTGTTGGAATAACCTGTATACGCGGTCTACCCTATACTTGGTGACATTCTTCTATCATTCTGTTGGAACATCCTGTCTGTGTGTTTTACACCGGACCTGGTTCCGTCTTTATTATTATTCCGTTGGAACATCCTGTCTGTGTGTTTTACACCGGACCTGGTTCCTTCTTTATTATTATTCCGTTGGAACATCCTGTCTGTGTGTTTTACACCGGACCTGGTTCCGTCTTTATTATTCTGTTGGAACATCCTGTCGGTGTGAATTTCACCTGACCTGGTTCCATTATTATTATTCTGTTGGAATAACCTGTCTGTGCGGTCTACCGCATGCATGGTGATTTCTTTTGTTATTTCATTCTTTATTATACTCAGTTGGATAAAACTTTGATTTCTATACTCCATGAAATTAGTGGAATATCCTTGACATTTGCGCTTCATCCAGTATCCTTTCATGGAAATATTCTTCTGATCATTCTTGAATTTTACACCACAAAATAGTATCGTGTTGACAATTTGGACGTTAATAATTCCTGGATAAAATAATTCTTGAACTTGTTTTATTGAATTCTTATATCATTGTCATCATCCTCTTATTTATATTTTTGAAAGTCATCTGTGGCCTGTAGAGCATGGATGGACTTGGTATGATTATGACCAGGGATTATTCGGTGTAATCATGACCGTAATGTTACAAATGATGTGGTAAAAGTCTCATTTGCCGTAGTGCATTGATGGACAGTTGTTGGCATGATCATGACCATTGATGAATACACAAATATCCTTGGCCGTAGTGCATGGAATTTGTGGTCGTGACCCTAATGAGTATCCTTGGCCGTAGTGCAGGGATGATGTGGATTACTTATTAAGCTGAGTCTCAGCGATAAAAGTGATTAAAAACTTTTTAAATCATAAAAGATAGTAGATTCTATTCTCTACTTGACTCTTTTAATGGATTGCTTGATCCGATGCTGTTAAACTTGATGCTGTTATATTTTATCAGTTTAATACTGTTGAAGGCTAACGATAATTTATTCTGCATTATCTTAGTCATAATATTTCTTACTGGGCTAGTTGAGCTCACCCTTTCTTTCACTGTTCTCTTCAGGAAATGAGAACATAGCAGGGACGAATCGGGGAACGGAGTAATGGTTCAGAGGATAGCATTAGTAGTCCTCACTATTCTGTGAAATAGTGTGACAATAATTGTATTGAGGACTCCTTTTGAGTTTGTATGATCTCTAGTAGACAATTATTGTATTCAAACTCATAGTTGTATTTTGTCGTATTATACACGACAGTGGTATTAGTAAGTTGTATTTGAATTCTGTACCATGTATCTGACGACTCAAGATGGGTGATGTATACCTAATTTTGGGGACGTCACAGTTGGTATCAAAGCTTAGGGATATGATCCCTGGCTAAGATGTGAGACTAGAACTAGGAGGGGAGAGACGGGGAATTCCTTCGCTAGTATGACCTACTTAAATTTATTTTGTATTTAAATTAGTTGGTCAAAGTTTAGAGATATTATGTTACATGTCAATTAACCTTTGTTTTGTGGCTGTATTTGAAAATGACTTCCGAAAATGTTGAGAATAACAATGGAGCACAAGAGACCGTTGAGTCTCCACATATCAATAATCAGGAGAATGTGCATCAGGAAGGCGACAATCCTCATGACCAAATGATGAATGATGGATTGTTCAGAGGCTTTATGCAATTCATGCAACAGCAAGCGAGAGCGGCTCCTGTTCAAAATGTAGGTGGAAACACTGGAAATTCTCGGGCGGTCACCGCTAAACAGTTCAAGGAGCTGGGACCACCGGAGTTTAAGGGAGAGCCAAAACCACTTATTGCGGAAGCATGGATAAAGCAGATCACCAAAATATTTGATGTCTTGGGATGCTCCGAGGAGCAAAAGGTTCCCTTTGCCGCCTTTATGTTGCGCGGAGAGGCAGATTACTGGTGGGAATCGGTAAAACGTACTCAACCTGCCGTACTGAAGATGTCTTGGGAGAAGTTCCAAGAGCTGTTCAATGACAAATACTTTCCTAGAAGTATCCGTCACATGAAGGAGGTGGAGTTTATCAAATTGGAGCAAAATAATATGACCGTGTCGCAATACGAGGCAAAATTTGCGGAGTTATCCCGGTTTGCGTCCCATTTGGTGGATAATGAAGAGAGAATGGCACGATTATTTTTAAGAGGTTTAAAGCCGGAGATACGTCAACATCTTATTTCTCATAAACTGTGTTTGTATTCTGATGTTGTAAATAGGGCTCAGTTAGTAGAGCGCGATAAGAGTCAACGCAATCAAAAGAGAGCAGCCGGCAAAATGATAATACCAGTGAGAGCAGTCATCGAAGCGGTGACAACAAGCGTGGAGGAAATTATCAGGCCAGAAATGGTAACCACTTCGGTGGTAATCAGGGCCAAAACAATAAGAATGGACATTTCAAGAAGAGGAGATTCAACAATGATGGAAAGACGTCAGCATCAGCAACCGTTGTTAAGGAAGGAGAAAGACAACCTATCATATGCTTCAAATGCGGAGGGGAGGGACACATCAGTCCAAATTGCGCGATGCCGTCCAAAGCATGTTATAATTGTGGAAGATAAGGCCACTTAGCCCGATTTTGTCGTTCACCTAAGACAAATTCAACTAGGATGGAGGCACCAAAGGCTGTCCCAGAAAAGTCAAAGCCGGTAGTGCAAGGGAGAGCGTTTGTTGTGACCTCCCAGAAAGCAAGGAACCCGCATGAGGTCATCACGGGTAAGCTTATCATAAACTCTAGCGAAGTCTACACTTTATTTGATACCGGTTCTACCCATTCTTTTATTTCTCCTACTTGCGCTCAACGATTAAATTTGACTCCGGAGAAATTAGACTTTGACTTATCTGTGGAAACTCCGTTGGGAGAAAACTTCATTACATCCACGGTTTATAATTCTTGTTTGGTTCAAGTTGGTACCCACGCATTTCCTGTCGATCTTATTGCATTAAAAATACTTGCATTTGATGTAATTCTAGGGATTGATTGGTTAACTACTCATCATGCAAAAATTGATTGTTTCCGTAAGGTTGTTAGCTTTCATATTCCCAATCGACCTATTATGCGAATTCAAGCAACCAAACCATTAAAATCAATCACTGTCATCTCAAGCCATAAAGCTATTCGTTTATTGAAAAACGGATGTCAAGCTTTCTTAGCTCATGTCACAGATCTAAAAAAAATATTTCAGTTCTGAATAATATTTCTATTGTTAATGAATTCCCTGACGTATTCCCTGAAGAACTTCCTGGCCTACCCCCAGAGCGTGAAATTGAATTTTGTATCGACCTTGAACCCGGTACAAAACCCATTTCCAAAGCCCCATATCGAATGGCTCCTATTGAACTTCAGGAGTTAAAGACTCAACTGCAAGAATTGTTAGACATTGGCTTTATTCGTCCTAGTACTTCTCCTTGGGGTGCTCCTGTTCTATTCGTGAAGAAGAAAGATGGGAGTATGCGACTTTGTATTGATTATCGGGAGTTAAATCATGTCACCATCAAAAATAGGTATCCATTGCCACGTATTGATGACCTGTTTGACCAGTTGCAAGGAGCCAAATTCTTTTCAAAGATTGATCTTCGTTCCGGATATCACCAATTGAAGATTAGAACCGATGACATTCCAAAGACGGCTTTCAGAACTCGGTACGGGCATTATGAATTCCTAGTCATGTCCTTTGGATTGACTAATGCTCCTGCTGCCTTCATGGATATGATGAACTGAGTATTCAAGGAATATTTGGATCACTTTGTGGTCGTCTTTATTGATGAAATCCTTATTTATTCTAAAAGCCGTGAAGATCATGAGGAACACTTGAGGCTAATACTCCAAAAGCTTCGTGAATACAAGCTTTATGCCAAGTTGAAGAAATGCGAGTTCTGGCTTGAGGAAGTAACATTCCTTGGGCACGTGGTATCAAATCATGGAATATCTGTTGACCCAGCAAAGATTGAAGTTATTCAAAGCTGGGAGCAACCTAAATCAGTGACCAAAGTACGTAGCTTTCTCGGCTTAGCTGGTTATTATCGGAGATTCGTAGAAGGGTTTTCTCGAATCGCTACTCCACTAACTCAGCTGACTCGGAAAGATACAAAGTTCGGTTGGAGCGAGGAATGTAAGAAGAGTTTTCAAGAACTCAAGAGGAGACTCATTTCAGCACCTGTTCTGACAATACCATCTGGTTCGGAGGGATTTGTCATCTACAGTGATGCTTCGGGCAAAGGGTTAGGATGTGTTCTCATGCAACATGGGAAAGTCATAGCCTATGCCTCACGACAACTCAAAGAATATGAGAGAAATTATCCTACTCATGACCTAGAGTTAGCAGCTGTTGTCTTCGCACTTAAAATTTGGAGGCATTACTTGTATGGGGAGAAAGTGGAGATCTTTACGGATCATAAAAGCCTCAAATATTTCTTCACTCAAAAGGAACTCAACATGCGACAACGACGTTGGCTTGAACTGTTGAAAGATTATGATCATACCATCCAATACCATCCTGGAAAAGCGAACGTGGTAGCTGACGCATTGAGTAGAAGGTCATATGCGGGTGCGAGTGCAATATTGTCAACGCAAAGGCCCATTTTGGATGACTTGCAAAGGATGGAGATAGAGATAAAGACTCCAAGGACCCACATTATGATGGCGAATATACGAGTAGAACCGACTTTAATTGATAAAATTAAAGCTGCTCAAGTTACAGATCCGGAGCTGATGCGTATGAGGAAGAAAGTACAAGAAGGTGCGATACCGGAAGCAAGAATCGATGAAGAAGGAATACTTCGAGTCAACTCCAGACTTTGTGTTCCTAACGACCCTGATTTAAAGTATAAAATCATGATGGAGGCGCACAACACACCGTTTGCAATCCATCCTGGGAGTACCAAAATGTATCATGATCTTCGACATACATTTTGGTGGGGCAATATGAAGAGAGAGATAGCGCTTTTTATCTCAAGGTGTCTAACGTGTCAACGAGTCAAGGCGGAGCATCAAATACCAAAAGGACCATTGCAACCACTTGAAATTCCAGAATGGAAGTGGGAGCACATTACCATGGATTTCCTTACTGGTCTTCCCAAAGTTTCTCAAGGTATAGATGCGATTTGGGTCATTGTTGATAGATTGACCAAGTCTGCTCATTTCTTACCGATACGAGAAACTTATACACTTGAAGGTCTTGCTCGTATGTACATAAACGAGGTTGTAAGATTGCATGGTATGCCAGTATCCATAGTTTCTGATCGAGACCCAAGATTCACTTCGCGATTTTGGGTTAGTTTGCAAAAAGCTATGGGCACAGATTTACTATTTAGCTCGGCATATCATCCTCAAACGGACGGACAGTCAGAAAGGACTATTCAAACTCTTGAAGATCTATTAAGACTCTGTGTCCTTGATTTCAAAGGAAGTTGGGACAAGTTCTTACCATTGGTGGAGTTTTCCTACAACAACAGTTATCAAGCAAGTATTGGCATGGCTCCGTTCGAGGCGTTGTATGGAAGAAAGTGTCGTTCTCCAGTATGTTGGGATGAGGTGGGTGAAGCAACGTTGTTGGGACCGGATTTGGTACGTATGACTACGGAAAAGATTCAAACGATCCGGAAACGTATAAAAACCTAACAAGATCGACAAAAGAGTTATGCTGATCTTCATCGAAAGGACGTGGAATTCGATATAGGAGATCATGTGTTGTTACGTGTTGCTCCATGGAAAGGAGTTACGAGATTTGGAAAGAGAGGAAAGCTCAATCCTCGATTCATCGGCCCATTTTTAATCCTCGATCGAGTAGGAACTGTGGCCTATAGACTCGCTTTACCGCCAAGTATGTCTCGTGTTCATAACGTTTTTCACATATCCATGCTACGTAAATATGTGAAAGACCCGAACCACATTATTGAGTTAGAACCGGACGAAATAGCGGAAGATTTAACGTATGAAGAGGTTCCTGTTCAAATCTTGGATAAGAAGGAACATATTTTACGCACCAAGGTTATACCTCAACTCAAAGTTTTGTGGAGAAACCACGATGTTGAGGAAATGACTTGGGAGTTAGAATCTGAAATGAAATCAAGGTATCCTTACCTCTTCGACATACCAGGTACGTACCCTAATTTCGAGGGCGAAATTTCATAAGAAGGGGAGGTTGTAAGACCCCAGTTTTTATAAATAAAGATGAATTTTTATAATTATTTTTGAATATTATGGAAGAAATTTGATATAATGTTATAGTTGTGGGTAATATTTATAAATTTTGCAAAGTACGCAAGTTGTTATAAAATATTCGTTTGGTCGGGGAATATTCTTTTTGTCGGGGAATATTCGTACGACGGCAAAATTATTGGTGGACCCCACAACAGAATTATTGTCGGATTGAGAAAACGATAAAAATATTTTATTAAAAATAACGACGGAAGTTTTACCGTTGATACTGTTGAACTACTGGGTAGTAAAAGTACAGTAATATGCGTTGTTGCATAGTAGCACACAGTATTGATTATTGATATTTATGTGAGAAGTCGCTCAGTTTGATTCAATTATTGTCGATTAATAATATGAATTATTATAGCGATAATGACGTTTTGTTTTATTCGTATTATTAACGTAATAAAATGGAAACATCTTTTTATATAAAACAGAATACTTTATTAAAGTTATTTTATAAATAGAATATATTATATTTTATTATGCATAGTGTTGCATAGTGTTTGCATAGTAAAAATCTTTTTATATAAATAGAATATATTATATTTTATTTAAAAGATTTTTCTTTAAATATGGACTGTCAGATTAAAGTAAATTAATCTGGACCGTTCATGAATTAGTTACTATGCATTCCATTTTCCTATAAATAGAAGCTCATTCCTTCATTATTTTCTTACGAATTCACTGAACTCTAGAGAGAGAAACTATAGAGAGATAGAAGAAAAGCTTTCTGCTACTTAACTTTTCTTTTCCCATATCCAGTTTCTGTTACGGTAAGGGGTGTTATTCTTTCTTATTCATGAAGAGAACTGTTGTTATTCCATTTCTTATTATTCTGTTGGAATAACCTGTATACGCGGTCTACCCTATACTTGGTGACATTCTTCTATCATTCTGTTGGAACATCCTGTCTGTGTGTTTTACACCGGACCTGGTTCCGTCTTTATTATTATTCCGTTGGAACATCCTGTCTGTGTGTTTTACACCGGACCTGGTTTCGTCTTTATTATTATTCTGTTGGAACATCCTGTCGGTGTGAATTTCACCTGACCTGGTTCCATTATTATTATTCTGTTGGAATAACCTGTCTGTGCGGTCTATCGCATGCATGGTGATTTCTTTTGTTATTTCATTCTTTATTATACTCATTTGGATAAAACTTTGATTTCTATACTCCATGAAATTAGTGGAATATCCTTGACATTTGCGCTTCATCCAGTATCCTTTCATGGAAATATTCTTCTGATCATTCTTGAATTTTACATCACAAAATAGTATCGTGTTGACAATTTGGACGTTAATAATTCCTGGATAAAATAATTCTTGAACTTGTTTTATTGAATTCTTATATCATTGTCATCATCCTCTTATTTATATTTTTGAAAGTCATCTGTGGCCTGTAGAGCATGGATGGACTTGGTATGATTATGACCAGGGATTATTCGGTGTAATCATGACCGTAATGTTACAAATGATGTGGTAAAAGTCTCATTTGCCGTAGTGCATTGATGGACAGTTGTTGGCATGATCATGACCATTGATGAATACACAAATATCCTTGGCCGTAGTGCATGGAATTTGTGGTCGTGACCCTAATGAGTATCCTTGGCCGTAGTGCAGGGATGATGTGGATTATTTATTAAGCTGAGTCTCAGCGATAAAAGTGATTAAAAACTTTTTAAATCATAAAAGATAGTAGATTCTATTCTCTACTTGACTCTTTTAATGGATTGTTTGATCCGCTGCTGTTAAACTTGATGTTGTTATATTTTATCAGTTTAATACTGTTGAAGGCTAACGATAATTTATTCTGCATTATCTTAGTCATAATATTTCTTACTGGGCTAGTTGAGCTCACCCTTTCTTTCACTGTTCTCTTCAGGAAATGAGAACATAGCAGGGACGAGTCGGGGAACGGAGTAATGGTCCAGAGGATAGCATTAGTAGTCCTCACTATTCTGTGAAATAGTGTGACAATAATTGTATTGAGGACTCCTTTTGAGTTTGTATGATCTCTAGTAGACAATTATTGTATTCAAACTCACAGTTGTATTTTGTCGTATTATACACGACAGTGGTATTAGTAAGTTGTATTTGAATTCTGTACCATGTATCTGACGACTCAAGATGGGTGATGTATACCTAATTTTGGGGACGACACATTAAATGTTCGGCTTGTTTGCTTTTATTTTCGAGATGCGAAGCATTCTCGAGAAAATAATATACAGCAGTGCCGAACTCCTCATGGGCATGACAGCCATCCAAGGAAATTCAGACACTGTAAAATAATGTAAAAGCTGCTTACAACTGAAAAATGTCCATCATGGGAACCAAATCTAGATTCAGTAGACTGAATCTGTGATCACATGATTCCTCGACTCACATGATACTACAATTTGTATGGAAAGCAGTAAGCAGTTATATATATAAAAGCTGTAAATATATATAAAAGCTGCCCAGACTGTACAGAAATATTTTGGTATAGGCATCCAAATCACGCCAAAAATACTGTATTATGTAAAAATTCCAATTCCATAAAATTTTTTTTTAGTTGTTTCAAAAAATAAAGCAAAAAAAAAGGTTTGTATTTTAATAGAGTCCGGGATTCCGGACTGGATACGGACTCTATATATATATATATATATATATATATATGGACCTGATCAACCACCACGAAGTAAACTTCAGGTGGGACGAAATATAAATAAAACAGTAAAAGCGATCAACTGCCACGAATTAAATTCCAGGCAGGACGAAATGTAAAGAAAGCTGTAAAAGGCCATGAAGTAAACTCCATGGCTGACAGAAATATATATATATATATATATATATATATATATATATATATATATATATATATATATATATATAGAAATAGGATCAGGTCCGGACCTCCCGGACGGGAGAAAATCCAGACCCAAATTTTTTTTTTTTTGGTAGAACAACTAAAAAAAAAATATTTATGGAACTGAAATTTTTCCATAATACATTGTTTTGGGTGTGTTTTTAATACCTACACCAACCAATGTATGTACAGTCTGCCCAGACTGTACATAAATGTTTTGGTATAGGCATCCAAATCACGCCCAAAATACTGTATTATGTAAAAATTCCAATTCCATAATTTTTTTTAGTTGTTTCAAAAAAAAAAGCAAAAAAAAAAAAGGTCCGTATATATATATATATATATATAAAAGCAAGTAAATGCTCTGAATGTAAAATCCAGGCTCATCAGATATGTCTGACAACAATTATATATATATATATATATATATACTTATATATATAATTGTTTTTAGACATATCTGATGAGCCTGGATTTTACATCCGGAGTATTAACTTGCGTATATACTTATATATATAATTGTTTGTAGACATATCTGATGAGCCTGGATTTACATCTCGTGCATTTACTCGCTTATATATATATATATATATAAGCGAGTAAATGCACGAGATGTAAATCCAGGCTCATCAGATATGTCTACAAACAATTATATATATAAGTATATATATATATATATATATATATATATAAGCAATAAACGCTCTAGACCAAAGTCTAGGCTCAATCGAGGAATAACTCGATAATGTTAGTCCATATATGAAATATATACATATATAAGTATATATATACAGACAGAAATGAAAACTACGGACCGAAGTCCGGGAAAACGCACACAACACGACTCTCAATGTGTATAACAGTGTGTGCTAATATGAGAAGAAGGCTTTATATAATGTGAGAAGGCTTACAGTGGGCTGCCAATGTAGACTTCTGTGACTTTAAATGGATAAACACTCAGCTCCCTCCGGATAAAAGATAGCTATATGTGAGCTAACAAGTGTTTAAAGATGAGGAAACACTCAAAAGATGTGTATACAGAGTAAAATGGACAGGGCTTCCTCGCCTGTTCCTCTCATTCTCTCCTTCAAATGGCTAACCCCAAGGCTTGTATTTATAGACGGATGGTCGCAGGTACACCTACAGATGGCCGCAGGTTCACCTGCGGTAGCTACGGTTGTACCTGCGGCTGGTCGTGGTGCATCCGAGCCTCGTGGGTCCTGTTATCTCAAAGTACGTGCACTCATGCAGTGTAATGTCCGCTCGAACTTGCAGAACTTCAATCCGAGCATCCGAACGAGGTATATCTGACCTTCTTCGGACCGCTTGTGTTGAGAGTTACGTAATGACATGGATTAGAGGTTGTACGAAGTCAGGAAGAGGGGTCTATGCCCATGGTCTTCAAGCTTCAAATTCTATGCAAAGTACTACTACACGTAATAGTCACTCGGGATTGTTACTCCTTGGTTCTTGTGGGACATTGTTGGATGCATATATGTATGAAGTGTTGAGACGACGCACAGGTGTTGAAGAGACAAGATGACATTTGACTCTTCGCCGGGGTTATCGCCAGTTTGAGTTGAAAGTAAATGTTGCCTAGGGTTACATCTGAGATTGGACTACTTGTTGGTATGCTGCGATATCATCTTGTGAGAGAAAAAGTTGAGGCAGTAAGACGATGTTTTGACTCCTCACCGGGGTTATCGCTGGTTTGAACGGAAAGCAGACGTTGCTCAGGGTTACATTTGAGATTGGACTGCTTGTTTGTATGCCTCATTGTCATCTGTGGGTGTGCCTGTCTGCCCGTTGTTAGCTCCGAGTCTGAGGTATGAGTGCCTCAGCAGCAGGTCTGAGCTTGAAGCTGATCGCATGTATTTGAAACAAGCATTTCTGGAGTTATCTCCAGAACTGGAATGGCATCCCTTGGGGCTATCACCAATGATGGAGTCGCTACTCCCAGTGTTGGTTCTGGGACTGGAACTGAATGTCACGGTGTTATCGCCTAGACATAACTTTCTTCTCCGGTGTTGTTGCCGGTCTTTTGATCTGCATACCTCAGGGTTATCTCCGAGATTGGAAATGACATTCCCAGTTTGTGTTCCGGGTTGGAACTGATGTTCCCGGTTTATGTTCCAGGTTGGAACTGAACTTCCGGTACTATCCGGAATGGATGTCAGCTTTTTTCCAGGGTTATCTCTGAAAGACAAATTTGCCCTCCTGCAATGTCAGTAACAGGCGTGCAAAAAATTTTGAGCGTCTACAGATGCCCCTCTTTATCATTTCATGCAATGCAAGGCATGAATATGATAAAGAATCCTAGACACTTGAAATTAAAGCAAGATAAACATGATGTTATATGCAACAACATGATGCAAATGTACGATGCATAATTGTCAGGTAATCTTGTTTGGATGAAAATCAGTGATGGCTTGGACATGCGATCCAAGTCTCCAAGGATGTTGACGTTGGGGCTATCACCAAAGTCTTGAATCCTAGACACTGGCTTATATTCCATAGAGGTACCTCTTGTGTGTAAGAGATCTGTGGGGATAAAGCTTTGTCGGTTTGAGGATGTGTATAACATATTTCCTCATTCTGTCGGAGTTACTACCAACAGTTTGTTGTCGTCAGGGTTGCTTGACCTTCGTTGATGTGTGTATCACCGGATAGATCCCTACTGGGTGCATTGTCAAGGTTGCTTGACCTTCATTGATGTATGTGTCAATGGTAGCATTGTGTTGTAACCCCCGGCGGGGATACATGAATGAGTTGCTTCGATGGGTTTACTTGCCATCGGCTGACATGACGTCAAGGTTGCCTAACCTGCATTGATGCGTGTATCAATGGTTGCATTGTGTTGTAACCCCCACCGGGGATACGTAGATGCTTGAAAGATGAGCATTGTGACCCTCGCCGGAGATACTTTATCAGTTTGTAACTTCGATGTTGTAACCCGCACTGGGGATACATAGATGTTTAAAACTTCGACGTTGTAACCCCTACCGGGGAGGTTTAGTATTTCGTGGTTTTGCGTTTTAACCCCCGTCGGGGAGGTTCAGGGTTGTGACCCTGCAAATGACGGCATCAGACCTTTGTGGGGTATTGTCGAGCATGATCTGTGAAAGCTGAGCTCATTGGTATAGTATACCCTACATTCAGGCGAATACCATTGAGACGACGGGAGTTTAACTCTGACCGACAAGAAACCAGGATTTCAGGCTATTCCGCTCAATTGCATAGCATTTTTATTCCTGATTTGGCCTTTTCAGCTTGTGAGACCTCATTTGCAACTCTAACTGGAGCGAGCCGGAGGTGTGGGACCCATGTAGAAGTGCTTCAGGTACACCTGTAGGAGTCACAGGTTGCTTTCATAAGTTATTTTCAAGTTACGCAGCAAAGGAAATCTGAGAGCTCTTCTTCAGATCTGCTAAGTTCGGACAACTTTCTGCATATTTTGCCACCGTACAAGCGTTCTTCACTGTCCTGGTAACGTATGCATGTATTTTTTCCAGTTTTTATCCGTTGGAAAATGACTTATCACATAAAATGCATTTAGACACATAGTAGTGAATATGCATGCTGATATGACTTGATAAAAAATATTCAACATAGCAAATGTTAGTATTAAACCATGATGAACATAATGATGTGAAAAAATTTAACTTTTGAAACAGTCAAATTGGCACCTTTTACTGTCATTTCTTATCCTATCTGAGGACAAATGAGTAAAGGCATAAAAGTAAAATAATCCTGGTAATTAGACTACACTTACAGATTTTTTTTACTGTGATGTGATAATACATGTAGGATGTATTTGACTGTGTATAGGTGTGCTACTGAATGGCCACCTAGTCATGCCTATGTGCATGTGGATAGTCCCATTTACAAAGGGGGCTATGGCAAAATTTTCCCAAAATGTAGGTATTGGATAGTCATGCATTTTTAACTCTATTGTAGATGTATTTTAAAACAATGCATTTTGAAAAGCTCCAGGTAAGAAATTACCACACCCTTTCTGAGGTGATTTGGAGACTTATTGTCTAGATATTATGGATCCAAATCAGCCGAGTAGTTCTCGCAGGACCACTTCTGGTGTACGGAAGAGAGCTTCTGAAAAGTCTCAATGCCGTTCTATCAGATAGCCTCGTCGTTTAGTGGAGGCGATAATACTTCCTATTTGGGTTGAAGTGCTGAATATTGAGGACGAGGAGGAGGATGTACCGATCGAGGTTCCTGCTCCTGCTATAAGTGTTCCCCGTAGGGAATTGCAAGGTATTCAAGTGGCGAACCTAGATCTTCTAGGTGACTTGAGTAGGCATCCTTCAGTATAACTGCATGCAAACGAGGTATGAAGTTAGATCTTTAATCTTCCTTATTTCCTATTGATGAGGAGTCAAGGATTCTGATGTTGATCAGTATTTGATGTAGGTTCCCGACTTCACACAGCCTCGAGGGAACTGGTTTAGCATCCACTCTATGTATCAGGCTTTGCATGTTGACTACAGAGCGATCGTCCATGGCTGGGGATTTGGGATGTTCTTCTCCATTCTACCCCGTCGCTGTCCCTGGGGTTACCTTAGGGCATTGTCTGAGCGATGGTTTCACCAGACTCAGTCACTCCATTTGTTGGACTGTGAGGTGATGATGATGTCGATGGATTAGCGGTTTATCATAGGTATGGAGTTTGGAGGGGAGCCGGTGCCTTGCATGACGAATATCACCCCTACTGCTGTCAGATCCTTGTTGGGAGTTCCGGTGGAGGTGCTCAAGGTAGGACTGTTCATATGGGTCCTTTGAGCGTAGATGCTATGATCGGGTTATTAAGTGAGCCGATACCCGATGATGTGAGAGTCAGGGATCGCATTCTTTGGCGATTGTTCTTGATGATCATTAGGGGCTGCTTCATAGTAGATAACTCTTCTACGACGTCCTTCACTTTGATCAGCGCCACTCGACACGTGGACCGTATAGGAGAGTATGATTGGGGTTCTTACACCTTTGCCTACTTCTTCAGTGGAATGCGCATGCGATCGCAGGGCTTGACCGAGGAGTGGTTATGATTCTACGCATTTCTGCTGGTGAGTGTTTCTCTTATCTTTTCTCATGTATAGGTTAAGAGTGTTGAAGTTTTCTCTCTCTTTCTCTCTCTATATTATCGATCGTATTCTTATGATTATTGATACTTTGAGTGTTGCTATGCGGTGCAAGTTCTTTCAGCGTTCTATATGATATTCCAGCCAGAAGTACTATTCTTTCGAGGTAAGGGATGTTATTTTTTTTAGAAATGGTATTATTTCTTTCAATATCATTATGCCAAAATATTAGTAAGATTTTTCTTGTGAAATTCTTATCTATTAGTGTCGGGGTTACTATTCACATATACAACACTATTCATGTATACGACACTATTCACGAATACGACACTATTCACAGAAAAATTAAATTTTTGTTTTTTGTCCAAAATATCTATTATGGATACTAGCTTTGATTGTATCCACATTTTAATCATTCTTGAATTTTACTTCACTATGGTTAGTTATGAAGTAATTTTGAACTTGGACTGTTTAAAGTACGAATCCTTATTATTTGTTCTTTTGTTTCACTGGATTCATTTTCTTTAAAATATTTTTCATCATCCTCAGCCCTAAATGATGATATTACTGAATATCTGTGGCCTGTAGTGCAAAGATGGTTGATTTTCTTATAAATATCTTTGGCCGTAGTGCAATGATGTACAGGTGTTGAGATGAACATGACCAACTGATGAATATCTTTGGCCTGTAGTGCAAAGATGAATATTTGATTGATGATGTATATTGATTGATGTTACAGGGATAAATTATTGATGATGGACTTTTAAATTCATAGATAATAGTAGATTTCATTCTCTACGTAACTCTTCTATGAATTATTATTTTCGCTGCGAATATTGATTTAAAACTTGTTGTTTATTATATTCTATCAGATTTTTCCCTATTGAGGACTAACGATAATTTGTTCTATATTATCTTAGTCATAATATTCTTTACTGGGCTAGTTGAGCTCACCGTTTTCCTTTTTGTTCCATTTTTCTTCTCAAGAGGCGAGAATGTAGCGAGTACTAGTCGGGGATTGGAATGATGGTTCTAGAAGTTATCTTAGTAGTCCTCACTATTTTGTAAAATAGTGTATCAATAATTGTAATGAGGACTTATTTGAGTGTGGATATTGTCTAGATGACAATATTTGTATTTAAACTCACAGTTTATGTGTTGTCGTATTTTGCACGACAATTGTATTAATAAAGTTGTAGTTTTTTTTGTACCATGAATTTTAACGACTCAGAATGGGTGTTGTATACCTATTTTGGGGGCGTCACAGTTGGTATCAGAGCTTAGGGATATGGTCTCTGGCGGAGATCGGGGAATAGAACTAGGAGGGGAGAGACGAGTAAATCCTTCGCTAGTGTGTCCTACCTAAGATTATTTGTTGGTCGGTCAGAATATAGGGATATTATGTGATATGTTAATTTCTTTAATTAACCCTTGTTTTATAGCAGTATTTGAGAATGGCAACTGAGAATGTTAACAGTGGAGTAAATGAGACCGTGGAGACGCCTGTACTCAAGAATGAGGAGAACGTGCAACAGGCCGACAATGTTCCTCCTGTAAACAACACCACTGATCAGACGATGAACGACGAGATGTTTAGAAGCTTTTTGCAGTTCATGCAAAATCAGACGAAGGAGACTCGTGTACAAAATATAGGTGGGAATGATAGCAACGCACGATTTATCACAGCCAAGTAGTTCAAAGAGTTGGGACCACCAGAATTCTAGGGAAAACCGGATCCGATTAGAGCAGAGACGTGGGTCAAGCAAATTACCAAGATATTCGACGTTTTGGTATGCACGGAGGAATAGAAGGTTCCATTCACTACCTTTATGTTCCGTAACGAGGCAGATTATTGGTGGGAATCTGTGAAGCGTACCCATCCAGCCGCACTCAACATATCTTGAGAAATGTTTCAGAAACTGTTCAATGACAAGTACTTTCCTGAAAGTATTCTTTATATGAAGGAGGTAGAGTTTATTAGACTGGAGCAGAACAACATGAAGGTGTCCCAGTACGAGGCAAAGTTTGCGGAGTTATCCAGGTTTGTACCTCATTTGGTGGAGAATGAGGAACGTATGACGCAGATGTTTTTGAGAGGTTTGAAACCCGACATACGTCAATATCTCATTTCTCATAAATTTTCTCTCTATTCAGATGTTGTCAATAGGGCTCAATTATTAGATCGAGATAATGAGTACGTTCAGCCGAGGGACCACAACCAGGGTCATACCGGTGACAGCAGTCATCAGAACAATGATAACCAGTGGAGAAAAAAAAATACGGACAAAAGCAGTAACCACTCTGGTGGTAATCATGGCCATGAAAATAGAAGAAGCTAGTCGGGAGGAGATTTTAAAAAGAGGAGATTCAACAATGACCATGTGAAGACGTCAGCACCAGCAACAACTGGTTCTAAGGAGGGACATATCAACCCAAATTTCCCACAACAGTTTAAGGTATGTTATAATTTTGGAAAGGAAGGACATATCACTCGAGATTGTACTGTAGCAAAACCAAGTACAGTGGGGATGGTGACTCAAAAGGCTGTCCCAGAAAAGTCAAAGTCAACGGTTCCTAGAAGAGTGTTTATCGTGACTGGTCAAAATGCGAGGAACCCAAACGAGGTGATCACGAGTAAGGTAATCATAAATTCTTGCGAAGTTTATACCTTACTAGATATCGTTGCTACCCATTCATTTATCTCTCCTGCTTGTGCTCAAAGTTTAAACTTAACTTCGGAGAAATTAGACTTTGATTTATCTGTGGAGACTTCGTTAGGAGAAACTTTCATTACATCCACTATTTATAAATCTTGTTTGATCCAAGTTGGCACCATCACATTACCTATTGACCTTATCTCTTTAAAGATACTTTCTTTTGATGTGATTTTAGGGATTGATCGGTTAACTACTCATCATGCCAAAATTGATTATTTTCGTAAGGTTGTTAGTTTTCATATTCCTAACCAACCTGTTGTACGAATTCAAGTAACTAAACCATTAAAATCAATCACTGTCATATCAAGTCATAAAGCTATTCGTTTATTGAAAAACGTATGTTAAGCTTTCTTAGCCCATGTTATGGACTTGAATAAAGACATGTCAGATTTGAATAATATTCCCGTTGTTAGTAAATTTCCAGACGTATTTCCTGAAGAACTTCCCGGTCTACCACCAGAACATGAAGTTGAATTCTTTATTGACCTTGAACCTAGTACAAAGCCCATTTCTAAAACCCCATATCGAATGGCTCCTATTAAACTTTACTACAAAAGTTGTTGGACATCGGTTTCATTCGTCCTAGTACATCTCCTTGGGGTGCTCCTATTTTATTCATAAAGAAGAAAGACGGGAGTATGCGACTTTGTATCGACTACCGAGAATTAAACCATGTCACTATCAAGAATAGGTATCCGCTACCTCGCATTGATGACCTGTTTGACCAGTTACAAGGAGCATAATTCTTTTCAAAAATTGATCTTTGTTCTGGATATCATCAGCTGAAGATTAGAACTAAGGATATTCCAAAGACTGCCTTCAAAACTCGATATGGGCATTATGAGTTCTTAGTCATGTCTTTTGGATTGACAAATGCTCCTGTGGCTTTCATGGATATGATGAACCTAGTATTCAAGGAATATTTGGATCAGTTTGTTGTTGTCTTTATTGATGACATCCTCATATATTCCAAAAGTCGTGAAAATCATGAGCACCATTTGAAGCTGGTACTCCAAAGGCTTCATGAAAACAAGCTTTATGCCAAGTTGAAGAAATGCGAGTTCTGGCTTGAGGAAGTAGCATTCCTCGGGCATGTGGTGTCAAAACATGGAGTATCTGTTGACCCAAAGAAGATTGAAGTAATACAAAGTTGGGAGCAACCGAAGACGGTGACCGAAGTTCGTAGCTTTCTGGGATTAGCTGGTTATTATCGGAGATTCGTGGAAGGATTTTCTCGAATCGCTACTCCGTTAACTCAGTTGACTCGGAAGGATACAAAATTCGTATGGAGGGAGGAATGAGAAAAGAGTTTTTAAGAGCTCAAGAGGAGACTCATTTTGACACCTGTTCTGACAATACCATCTGGTTCGGATGGATTTGTTATCTACAATGATGCTTCAGGAAAAGGGTTAGGATGTGTTCTCATGCAGCATGAGAAAGTCATAGCCTATGCCTGGCGATAACTTAAAGAATATGAGAGGAATTAACCTACTCATGATCTATAGTTGGCAGAAGTCGTTTTCGCGCTAAAGATCTGGAGGCATATCTATATGGGGGAGAAAGTGGAGATATATTCAGACCATAAAAGCCTCAAATATTTCTTCACCCAAAAGTAACTCAACATGCGGCAACGACATTGTTTCGAGCTGTTGAAAGATTACGACCACACCATTCAATACCATCCTGGAAAAGTGAACGTGGTAGCTGACACGTTGAGTAGAAGATCATATGCGGGAACGAGTGCGATGTTGTCAACACAAAGGCCCATTTTGTGTGATTTACAAAAGATGAAGATAGAATTCCAGACTTCGGGGAGCCATGCAATGATGTCAAGTATACGCATAGAACCGACTTTAATCGAAGAAGTTAAAGTTGCTTAAGCCATAAACCTGGAGCTGATGTGTATGAAGAAGAAAGTACAAGAATGTGCTATTCCAGAAGCAAGAATCGATGAAGAAGGAATACTTCGAGTCCACTCCAGACTTTGTATTCCTAACGACTCTGATTTAAAGAACAAGATCATGATGGAGGCACACAATACACTGTTTGCAATCCATCCTGGAAGTACCAAAATGTATCGTGATCTTCGACATACATTTTGGTGGAACAATATGAAGAGAGAGATTGCAAAGTTTATCTCGAGATGTTTAACTTGTCAACGTGTAAAGGCGGAGCATCAAGTGCCTAAGGGTCCATTGCAACTACTTGAGATTTCGAAATAGAATTGGGAACACATTACCATGGATTTCGTTACGGGTCTTCCCACTGTTTCTCAAGGCATAAATGCTATTTGGGTTATTATTGATAGATTAACCAAGTCTGCTCATTTCTTGCCGATACGAGAGACTTATTCCCTTGAACGTCTTGCTCGTATGTATGTAAATGAGATTATGAGATTGCATGGCATACCAGTATCCATAGTTTTGGATCGTGACCCAAGATTTACTTCACAATTTTGGGTTAGCTTGCAAAAATCTATGGGTATGGATATATGGTTCAGTTCGGCATACCATCCTCAAATGGACAGACAATTAGAGAGGACTATTCAAACTCTTGAAGATCTATTAAGACTCTGTGTCCTAGACTTCAAAGGGAGTTGGAATAAGTATTTACCATTGGTGGAATTCTCCTACAACAACAGTTATCAGGCAAGTATAGGTGTGGCCCCATTTGAAGCATTGTATGGACGAAAGTGTCGCTCTCCAGTATGTTGGGACGAGGTGGGTGAATCAATATTGTTGGGACCAGAGTTGGTGCGTATGACTACAGAAAAGATCCAAATGATTCGATAACGTATACAAACGGCACAGGATCGACAAAAGAGTTATACGGATCTTCATCGAAAAGACGTGGAATTTAGTATTGGGGATCATGTATTGTTGCGTGTAGCTCCATGGAAGGGAGTTACAAGATTTGGGAAAAGACGAAAGCTCAATCCACGATTTATTGATCCATTTCAGATTCTTGACCGAGTAGAAAATGTGGCCTATAGACTCGCGTGACCTCCAAGTATGTCTCGTGTTCATAATGTTTTTCATATATCTGTGCTTCGTAAATATGTGAAAGACCCGAACCACGGTATTGAGTTAGAACCAGATGAGATAGCCGAAGACTTAACGTACGAGGAGGTACCTATCAATATATTGGATAGGAAGGAGCATGTCCTACGCACAAAGGTCATACCACAAGTCAAAGTTTTGTGGAGTAACCATGCTATTGAGGAAATGACCTGGGAGTTGGAAACAAAAAGGAAAGCGAGGTATCCTCACCTTTTCAAAACACAAGGTACGTACGTCAATTTTGAGGACGAAATTTCATAAGGAGGGGAGGTTGTAAGACCCCAACTTATTATAAATGAAATTTAATTTCCTCTATTTATTATTTTGAAATAGTAAGGGTTGATTTGATTAATGTGGTTAGTTATGGGTAAAATGCGCAAATATTTCAAATAAGCAAGTGGTTATAAAATATTTTTCGGGGAATATTCGTTTGGTCGTGGAATATTCTTACTGTCGGGGAATATTTGTACGACGACGCAGCCTTGTGTGGGCCCCATAACAGAGACCGATTAGAGGAAGAAAACGACAAGTATAAGTTGTTTATAAATAACGGCGTAGTTGTTACCGTTAATACTGTTAAAATACTCGGTGGTTAAAACACAGTAGCACACGGTATTGCACCAATTATTGATTCTTACGTAAGAAGGCACTACTCAATAATTGTTACAGTAATTACTGTTTAATATTTTATTTTATTGATTGAATAATTGCTACGTTGATATTTTATATTATTGTAGTTTCAATAATTGTCACTACACATTATTTTCCATTATTAGAGCAATAATTCATATTATTTGAATAAATTATTAGATAGAATTATTGGCAATGTCTAGAAAGTTCTGTCTAAGGAGAGGTTTGATCACCTAATTGCGCGCCAGTAAGGAGAAATCCTTATTGGAAAGCCCCCTCTTTCCTGGGAACGGTCTGGTTGCCAGTATTGTGATTCTGTAATATTATTTGTGAATAATTAATTATTGATTTATATGATAAGGAAAATATTTATTTTATGTGGATATAAATGGAGAAAATTTTAAAGTGACAAATGTTGAAAAATTGATATTTTATCTTTTCTGATAAAATAATTCATTTAAATATATTATTATATTATAATAATATAATAATGGTGATATTTTTGCAACGACTGCGTGATATATGATTAAATGAGGAGGAAGAGTATTTTTGTTACTAAAAATATTTAAAACTTGTTAAACATGTTTGTGGGCCCATTTCTTGACTAAAATTTGATTATAGCCTGTAAAATCGTCTGTTTGTGGATTTCGGTCAACTTTTGCTTGGAATTTGGAAAAACTTAAACTTACAAAATTGTAGAGAATTGAATTTCCTATGAAATGAACACAGGATTCAAATTTTTCTGATAAAATGGCTATTTTTATGAGGTATTAAAGTTCTGGAATAATTGATTTTTGAAGTTTTAATTATTTTTAATAATAAAAACGTTTTTTTTTGATTTTGTCATTATTGTGTGGCTAAATTCAGATCTTCAAAGGTGGGCGTAAGAAATAATAAAAAATAATAACATTTTATTAAATTTTTTGCTTTGGTGTTCTAAGCAATTTCCTATAAATAGGGTACTTATGTTAGAATTGAAAATCACACTAGAAACTGAAGTTTTCTCTTTCTATATTATCAAGCGTATTCTTGTGAGTATTTTGATACTTTGAGTGTTGCTATATGGTGCAAGTTCTTTCAGCGTTATATCTGATATTCCAGCCAGAAGTACTTTTCTTTCGAGGTAAGGGATGTTATTTTTTTATAAATGATATTATTTCTTTCAATATCATTATGCCAAAATATTGGTAAGATTTTTCTTATGAAATTCTTGTCTTTTAGTGTCGGGGTTACTATTCACGTATACGGCGCTATTCACGTTTACGACACTATTCACGAATACGACACTATTCATAGAAAAATTAAATTTTTATTTTTGTCCAAAATATCTATTATGGATACTAGCTTTGATTGTATCTATGTTTTGATCATTTTTGAATTTTACTTCACTATGGTTAGTTATGAAGTATTTTTGAACTTGGACTGTTTAAAGTACGAATCCTTATTATTTGTTCTTTTGTTTCACTGAATTCGTTTTCTTTAAAATATTTTTCATCATCCTCAGTCCTAAATGATGATATTACTGAATAACTTTGGTTTGTAGTGCAAAGATGGTTGATTTTCTTATAAATATCTTTGGTCGTAGTGCAAAGTTGTATAGGTGTTTGAGATGAACATGACCAACTGATGAATATCTTTGGCCTGTAGTGCAAAGATGAATATTTGATTTATGATGTTTATTAATTGATGTTACATGGATACATTATTGATGATGGACGGTTTAATGATATTCATAGATAATAGTAGATTTCATTCTCTACGTAACTCTTCTATGAATTATTATTTCCGCTGCGAATATTGATTTAAAACTTGTTGTCTATTGTATTCTATCAGATTTTTTCCTGTTGAGGACTAACGATAATTTGTTCTATATTATCTTAGTCATAATATTCTTTACTGGGCTAGTTGAGCTCACCCTTTTCCTTTTTTTTCCATTTTTCTTCTCAGGAGGCGAGAATGTAGCGAGTATTAATCGGGGAATGGAATGATGGTTCTAGAAGTTGTCTTAGTAGTCCTCACTATTTGTAAAATAGTGTATCAATAATTGTAATGAGGACTTATTTGAGTGTGGATATTGTCTAGATGACAATATTTGTATTTAAACTCACAGTTTATGTGTTGTCGTATTTTGTACGAAAATTGTATTAATAAAGTTATAGTTGTTTCTGTACCATGTATTTTGGCGATTCAAAATGGGTGTTGTATACCTATTTTGGGGGCGTCATAGGCGTTGGTCCCTGTTGCTGAGGGTTTCACACATTGTCTCCTATAGCTGGAGTTGTTGACAGCCGATGTCATCACATGGATTCCCTACTCTGGAGAACATTTGGGAGTTGGTTTTAAGGATGGGTATCTGACTGGAGTAGAGTACGTCATTTCCACCTGCAGGATTCCTCTCTTTACAGATGGAGGATGGGAGCTCTATTTAGGAGAGTGTGCTATTATGAGCACTACAGGAGAGATCCGTATGCCAATCTTGCCTCCTGCCAGGTGTTATTGGCCTATTTTGCAGTCACCCATCATTAACATCCCATTGATGGGGATTGACGGTTTTACATTGTCAGAGGGCCCCTGGTCTCAGGAGATGTTCCAGCATTGGTGGATCCCTCGTACTATTGGAGCTCAGACCCGCGCCACACAGTTTATGAGGGATATGGTTTCAGGATCCGTGATGATGACGGATTGGCTAGCCTGTGTCAGAGATCCGACTTATGTGACACAGATTGATAGATTAACCCGGCAGTTGGATCAGACACATCTTTTCATTCGGCATTTGGGCAGAGATCCTTCAGAGGCTGATACTTTTGATCCTTTCAGCTCTGGCGTTGGCCCCTCAGGTGACCCATATTGCTTTGCCAGTGCAGATCCTCCCTTGTATAGGCCTGACATCCCTATAGATAGAGATCCAGTGACTCAGGAGGAGTTACATCAGGTGGACAGTATCGATGATGTAGACATTGACACCATTGACTTTTTCTGATGTATTTCTCGCTATCTCTTTTGATAGGCCTCTGTTAGCTGCTGGGTAGCTTCGCCCCATTTCCCTGTATTTTAGCTGTACAAAGATGTATTAAATAATAATATACTTAGAAATGTATGTACAGTTTTCCATTCCCTATATCATATTGTCATCTATTGTATCATGCATGTTATTATGTTATGCATATGTATGTATGTTAAGAGATATTCAGCGTTGACCCCTGGATGGTCTTATGACACAGCCCGTACAAATGTCTTCTTCGACAGTTAGCCGTATTAATCATACCCCACCATTTTTGGTGGTATCTAGTATCTGCTCATGGTATGATAGTATATCACCATCAGACATGGTGATCATAGATGATTTGCTGTAGCATACTATGACCCTATTGATGTTTCAGGTTCCCACAGGATTTGTAGAGGGTATGCTAGAGCACCGGGTATCAGAGAGACAGGTTTTTCGATTTGGGACCCATGAGTTAACTCCTACTTTGGAGGAGTATGCATGGTTGATGATGCTGCCGCTGGACAGACCTTGCGTGCATATGGCTATCGAAGACATAAGCAGACAGTTCATGACCATCACCGGATTAAGACGTAGAGCAGTCCAGGACGAGATTACATCCGGCCACATGATATCCCAGCGTTTCCTGTTTGACATGTTTGGCTCTGAGGATAGCTATGCACGACATTTCGGGGATTTCACCACACTGGAGGACCATTGACGTTCAGCCTGAGTAGATGTATTGCTTCTATGCGTATTGTCATATGTCTTCATGCCGCAGTACATGGATGAGCTGGATATCGGCGTCATTATGGCAGTGAGAGCTCTCAGGGAGGGTCATACCATTGTACCGATGATCATTGCAGAGACTATGAGGTCAGCTACATACTGCTGCACTTATCCGTCAGGAGTGTTTACAGGTAGCTTGGTCATGCTGTATGTGTGGTTTATGTCACACTTGAGACCGATTGTCACATTTAGACGACAGGGGTTTTCTTTCACCAATGATATAGCCATGTCGTACTCCTTCAAGCCTGCAGAGTGTACAGATGCTGCATCGTGGTCAGATTTTCTAGCAGGGATTAGGGATCCGTTTTCTATATTGTCGTGTTCAGGGCTTAGCTCACCCTACAGCTTCATTACTCATACTCTAGGCATTGATTATTTCCCTCTAGCTGGTTTGAGGGGCATAATCACTTACCACCCATTGGCCGTTATATGTCAGTTTAACCAGTTTCAGGATTTTCATCCGTATAAGGAGGCAGTGAGTCAGCGCTTTGCTTCACACCATTTATCAGCGGAGAATAGATTCAAGTTGTATGCCTGTTGGGATCAGTGAGAGATGGATGGATTTTCTGTCAGTCATCCTGGTTGTTCTGCAGAGTGTTCCGCATGGATGGAGATAGAGACTGCATCGGCTGCGGTAGTATCCACAATGCAAGGGATTAATTCTGACGATGAGGAGCCTATAGAGGAGGCTATTATTCCCATCGATGATTTGACTGCTGGGCTACCAATATTTGTGATGGATTCTCCCACCCCGAGTGCCACTGTTACTCAGTATTCGGCATAACATTTGGAGCAAAGCTTACATCTGATGACCTATGATAGAGATCAGGCTAGGGTCACGATGCTGACAGCTCTTAATGAGAGAGACGCCGCTCTATTAGAGAGGGATAAGGCTATATCAGCCAGGGATGCATTGATTGGGGAGCGAGATGCCGCCTTATCTGCTAGGGATGTGTCCATTGCAGATAATACTTTCGTTAGATCCTAGATGACTGTCAGTCTTGCCGACATGAGTGCTTACATTGATGAGCATTATGCCACCATGCAGTTAGCCTCTGACCTGCTAGCTCGTGTAGATACCCTTGGGCAGGAGCTTGCAGCGCTACATCCATCTTCAGAGAGGGATGCCATGTTAGATCTGATAGTCCGCATACATACAGATCTGTAGATAGCTTTGTATTTTCCTGCACAGACTAGCTTAGCCATTTTGTCATGTACAGAACATATGTATATATCAAACAGTATTATATATGGCAGGTAAATATATTTTGATTCACTTCCCTTTTAGTTATGCCTTGATACTTGCTTGATATTTGCCTGTTTCTTCAAGCCTTGTGATCTTGATGCATTCTGAACTTATCGTTGATAGATGGACATTTAGACGTCGCAAGATCTCTCAGAACGGATCAATGATTTCTGTAAATCCCTACCATCTTTGGTGTCTTGGGACTGGTATCTGTATGGAAAAATGGAGAGGAGGGTGGTTTCTTCATCTCTGAGATTGACCGTACCATAGATGGTCGCCAGTACTTCTATTTGTGAGAAGCCTAGTTAATTCCATCTCTTATGGGTTTGTATTGCTCTTTGAGGCATGATCGCAACTTAGATGATCACCGAATCTTTTATTTATGAGAAGAGGTTGGGTAATTCCATCCCTTTGATCTGAAACCGATGAAATGTGCCAAATTGAAGGTTGATCCCAGTACCGTGTGACAAGAATTTTTGTTCTAGTAGGGGTTAGACTGAACCATATACGGCTGCCTACGTACTCCTATTGAAGAGGAGATGAAGTCTGCGTAGTTCGAACCTGGTGTAAGAGGTTCAACACTGAATGTGAAAGGAAGATGAGTGTAGAAATGTTTTTATTGTTTTTGTATAGAAAGGGCATAAATGTTTTTGTTATTTTTCTTTATTGCGATCGGGCCATATAGAATATGGTTACCTACGTACCCCCGAGTATCAGGGAGATCAGGTCGATGTAGTTCGCCCCTCAGGACGAATCGCAGCTGACGAAAAAGCGTGAATCCCATGTGCAGGTTATACTGCGGGGAGAAGAAAGTTTGATCCCATAATGGGGATAAACTGCAAGTGTGGAAAAAGTTTGATCCCGTCCTCAGGACAAACTGCAAGCGTAGAAAAGTTTAATACCGTCATCAGGATAAACTGTAGGCATAGAAAAGTTTAATCCCGTCTTCAGGATAAACTGCAAGTGTGAAAGGTTCAATCCCGTCTTCAGGATAACCGAAATTGTGAAAGGTTAATTTCCGTCTTCAAGATAACCGAAATTGTATGGAAGGCTTGAAATGAAGTGATACCAGGTTGCTGGTTTGAAGTGTATGTTTCCCTGAGGGGCAGAAAAGTATGCAAAAAGGAGAGGGTTCAAAATCGGAATGACTGGTGATTTGATGATCAAAACCAAGATGTTTATTTGATGGTAACTTCAGACATAGTACCATTCCACGGTGTTCGAGTTGATAAGCTGTGGAAATTCATCGCCATCCATTTCCTGCAATCTGAAAGCACTTCCTATCAATACCTCCTTGACAACAAATGGGCCTTCCCAGTTAGGAGCGAATTTTCCCTTAGATTGATCTTGGTTGTCAATGATCTTCTTTAAAACCAAGTTATGTTGTTTGAATTGCCTTAGTCAAACTTTTTGTTGTAGGATCATGCTATCCTTTGCTGATATAACTGACCATTAAAGATAGCTGCAGATCGCCTTTCGTCTATTAGAGACAATTGTTGATACCTGTCTTTACCCATTGGTCTTCATCCAACTGAGCATCCATAAATACTCTGAGGGATTCCATTTCCACCTCTATGGGGAGCATTGCTTACATCCCATAGACTAATGAGTAAGGGGTTGCCCCAGTGGAAGCACGCATGGAAGTTCTGTAGGCTAAAAAAGTCAGAGGTAAGAGGTCAGGCCATCCTTTGTGATTGGCAGACATTTTCTGCATGATCTTTTTGATGTTTTTATTAGCCACTTCAACAACACCATTCATCTTTGGATGGTAGATGACAAAATTGAGGTGTTTGATGTGGATTTTTCTGCATAACTCCTCCATCATTTTGTTGTTGAGGTTCTTAGCATTGTCTGACATAATGACCTCTGGTTGTCCATATCGATAAACAACATTGTTTTTGATGAAAGTAATGATGACTTCTTTAGTAACCTTGGGGAAGGAGGCTACTTCTACCCATTTGGTGAAGTAGTCGATCATGGTGAAGATAAATTGATGTCCATTACTAGCTTTGGGCTCGATGGGCTCGATCACGTCCATTCCCCACATTGAGAAGGGCCATGGCAAACTCATATTGTGGAGTTCCCTTGGAGGGGTGTGGATAACATTCCCATGAATCTGGCATTGATAGCACCTCTTGACGTGATCATCACAGTCAGCTTTGAGTGTAAGCCAATAATGCCCCGTTCTGAGGATTTTCTTGACAAGTAGGGGTCCGCTCATGTGAGGGCCACATACTCCACCATGGATCTCATCCATGAGTCTCTGAGCTTGGTCTTTATCTAGACATCTAAGGAGACCTAATCCAGCATCTCTTTTGTAGAGTGCATCTCCGCTCAGGTAGAATTTTATAGCAAGTCGATGAATCTTCCTCTTCTTAGTTAGGCTCGCCTCAGCGATTGTAGATCCATCTCGTAGATACTCCTTGATGTGCTGATACCAAGCAGTATGGATGGGAGGTATTTCATCCAATACTTCTCTAACATAGTTCCCATAGACTGGGGCTTTTTGTAGAGTAAACGTGATGCTTGGCATGTTTTCCTTGTCAGGTATGTAAACCAAGGAAGCCAACATTGCTAATGCATCTGCAAATATATTCCTATTACGAGGAATGTGTAGAAATGAGATTTCTTTGAACTCTAAAGCCATCTATAAAACTTGCCGATTGTAAGGTAACAAATGTAATTCTTTGGTTTGATATATTTCTGTGGATTATCTGATTATCAATTCGGAATCCCCAAAGACAGTTAACCGCCAGATGCCCATTGAAAGAGCAAGTTTTAGCCCCATGATACAACCTTCATACTCAGCTGTGTTGTTGGGGCTGACAAACTATAATTTGAAGGCGACAGGATACTGCTCCCCCGTATCGAATATTAGAACTGCTCTAGCTCCAGAGCCTTCTATGTTAACAGCTCCATCAAAATACATTCTCCACGTACGGGATGTATCATACTGATGTTTTAGCTGAACGGTCATTATCCCTTCATCGAGAAAGTATGTTTCCAAGGGTTTATAGTCCCCTACAGGTGCGACGGCCAGTTGATCGGCAATTCCTTGACCTTCGACAGACTTTTGCAACACGTAGAAGATATCAAATTGTTGTAGGATCAACTGCCATCTGGACAGTCGACAATTCAGTATGGGCTTACTGAACACATACTTGAGAGGATCCATTCGGGATATGAGATGGGTTGTGTGACCATGGAGGTAATGATGTAACCTCATGGAAGCCCATGCTAAATCACAACAAGTCTTCTTAATCAGAGTGTACTTGTGTTCACTGATGCTGAATCTTTTGCTGTGGTAATAGATAACTTGTTCTTGGCCTCTATTATCTTTTTGCCCCAGCATACAGCCAATGGCATTGTCATTTATGGACAGGTACATGAATAGGGGAACATCATCCCTGGGAGGTAACAAAATAGGAGCGTTAATCAGTTACTCTTTAATGGTAAGGAAGGCTTTCTGGCACTCATCGTTCCATTTCATGGAGGAGTTTTTCCTTAACAACTTGAAGATTGGCTCACAGGTTGCTGTGAGTTGTGAAATGAATCTGCTAATGAAGTTGATTCTTCCCAAAATCCCTGTATTTCCTTCCCTGTTTGAGGAATGGGCATTTCTTTGATGGCCTGAATTTTGGTAGGATCCAGTTCAATCCCTTTGTGGCTGACTAGGAAACCTAACAACTTACTTGACTTAACACCAAAGGCGTACTTGGCTGGATTCAACTTCAAGTTGTACTTACGCAACCTGTTGAAAAGTTTTCTGAGATGGTCTAAGTGGTCTTCCTCCTTTCAGGATTTGATAATGTTGTTATCCACGTAGATCTCTATCTCTTTATGAATTAAATCATGAAATTGAGCCATCATAGCTTGCTGATAGGTTGCTCCGACATTGATGAAGCCGAATGACAACCGTCTGTAGCAAAATGTTCCCCAAGGCGAGATGAAAGCAGTTTTCTCACGATCTTCCTCAGTGACCATAATTTGATGGTACCCCGCAAAGCAATCAGCAAAGGAGTATATTCTGTATTTAGCAGTATTGTCAATAAGAATATGGATAAAGGGCACGAGAAAGCTATCTTTAAGGTAAGCTTTGTTCAAATCCCGATAATCCACGCAGACTCGCACCTTTCCCCTGGTTTAGACACGAGAACAATATTGGATATCCACTCAGGATATGTAGACACCATGATAATGCCAGCTTGAAATTGTTTCACAATTTCTTCTTTAACCTTTAAACTCCATCCAGGTTTCAATCGCCTGAGCTTTTGCCTAACTGGCTTAAATCCTTCTTTAATGGGAAGGTGATGAAGAACAATATCAGTGGACAAACCCACCATGTCTTTATGAGACCATGCAAACACATCCTAGAATTGAGTTAATAGTGCAACCATGTCATTCCGCTGATTTGTGGTAAGGTCTGAACCAATTTGGATTAGCTTAGGGTTGTCTAAGGTTCCAATATTGAAAAAAGTGGTTTGATCAAGATTGGGTTTGGGTTTGTCTGTGACCCATTCCTTTATCTCTTGAGGTGTCTCAATGTTTTCTTGTATACCCATTAAGTCTGAGTCCAAATTTGCATCAAAGTTATAGCCCTTGTGGAGAGAAGGCACCTCATCAGCAAGTACATGCACATCTAAATTCAAAGTCCTGAAACAAAAGATGCTTTCACTTAATATATGCAACTGTTCGATCATACAAAAGTGTTAGCATGTACTTGATAAAATAACTACTAGTACTGTAAAGGAAAGCAAGCCATTAAAGTTATCTACAAGGCAGAGGGATTTTTCTGCCCATTTTACCCTCGTCGACCAATGCATGGAGTGCTGCTCCAATTGTCAAGTGCAAAGTCCTGAAGGACTGCAGTGATGGAAGGATCGTCATTATCCTCCTTTTCCCAAATGATAACCATGATATCTGGGCAATCATCGTCTGGGTTGTATCTGTTTGTATGTTCATCATGAACAATGACGCGTATGCCTGCCATCATCAAGGCAATGTCATGTTTACATTTTCGTTCCTTTTCTTCTACTTCGGGATCAGGAATCAGCACCTCTTTTGCTTTGATTGGCACTGGTTTCGGAAACAGCATAGCCACAACATGGGCTGGAACCTTTACTGGAGATTGCATCAACTTATGAGGTAAAGGTATAGAAAATTGCCTTGCGACGGAAGCTTGAGGAACCTACTTGAGCTTATAAGGATTCCTGTGTCTGGAAATGGCAGAATATCCTAGCCCGGCTGTTCCAATTTGACTGGATATTTGGATAGGGAACTTAATACCCTGCTTATCTTTACCAAGTCCTTGTCCAGGTTGATGACTAAATAACATCATTTCTTGAATGGCCGACATAATCTCGGCAGAAATATTGGGTACGGGAAGTGGCGCTCCAATAGAATTGTATTGCGTGTTACCCACTTCCAGAGTATGGAAACTGGCCGGTTCAACTTCTGAATGAAAGCTGATAATTGGTAGAGTTCCTTGTTCAGGACATTCCGACTCAGCGTTGACAGTGACTAGATTGTTGTTGATAATGTATTTGAGTTGTTTATATAAGGTGGAGGGAACAACTCCAGCCATGTGTATCCATGGTCTCTCCAATAACAGGTTATATCCTGACTCTATCTTGAGGACGTGGAAGGATACATTGAATGTATTTGGACCAATCTCAATTGGCAATTCAATCTTTCCAACGAAATTTCGTCGGGATCCATCAAAAGCTCTGATGACCGTATGGCTGCTTTGGATCCGCTTGAGATTGATATTCATCTTCACCAAGGTGGCATAAGGACAGATATTTAGAGACGAGCCTCCTTCTATCAAAACTCCAGCAAGCATGTACCCAGAAGACAAAACTGCAATATGTAGAGGCTTGCAATGACCCGTCCCTTCGGGAGGTATGTCGTCATCAGCGAAGGATATCACATTGTTGTTGAAAATGTGATCAACCAAATGTTAAAATTTTTTCACATCCACTGATTTTGGCAAGTAGGCTTCTTCCAAAACCTTCAATAAAATCTTTCGATGATCCTCGGAAGAGAAAACCAAGTCCAGTATAGATATCTGGTGTGGAGCATCTCGCAAGCTTAAAACATCTTTGGCTTCATTGTGGCCCATAGTGCGGAGGAATTTTTCAATCTTCTCCATGGGCAACTTCCCCTTTGCTTCGTAAGTAGGTTTAATAACATGTTGAGGAAGATACAATTGATTTTCCTTCTACACTGTAGCAGTAGTATGAGACGTGGATCCTTCAGCTTTTCCATAATTCCATGGAACTTTGTGTAAGATGACAACAGGATATTGTGGTCTAAAAGATAAAGAAATTGGCTCTGGTGCGGCCACTTTCAAAGGATTGTCAGCTCCTTTGAGTTGAATTGGTTGTATGGGAAATACTTTGACAGTCTCATCATCCACTTCAGATATAACTGCTACTGATCCCTTCCATTTGGTAGGACATGCTTTCCCACCCTTAAGTTACACAGTGTAATCATCTGCTATTTGCAGGACACCGCTATCAATATGATTCTGAATGAGACAGCGGAGTGCCCAGCATTCTTCTATGTTGTGACCGCGAGAATGTGAATGATATTGACACACCTCATCAGAATTAAACCGTCCTGAACGGGGATTGATTGGAGGGATAAGGAAGGTAATTCTTCCTTCGTTGATCAACATCTGCATTATCTCCTCCATAGATTGGCCTAAATAGGTGAATTCCCTTTGATTGGAAAAATCTCAACATGCTTTAGCATTTTCTCTCTTTGCAACCTTATCCTCCATAGCTTCGTTTTCTGAAGGTAGTGAGGTGGTATTCATAACAAAAGGAAGGAGATAGGAAGGAGATATGCTTTCTAAAGGTGGATCACCAGTTCTGCCAATTGCTCAATTTATTTGCCAAGAGCTTTCATCTTTTGTTCCATGGTAAACTGGAACTTTGCATAATCCCATTTGTCAACACCGTCTTTGATGGATTGGGATGATTCACCATTAGAATTGGAACCTTGTCCAGTGCTCCAACTGATCATGTTGACCTCTTCTTCTTTGTGTTGAGGAAGAGGGTTGTCTTGCACATGAGGTTGATCTGATTTGGTGACCACGATCTCACCATTGTCTATTAGATCTTGAATCTTATGTTTCAAGGCCCAACAATATTGAGTATCATGTCCAGGTGCTCCGACATGATAAGTACACTTCCGAGTAGCATTAAAACCCCTCCCATTAGGGTTGGCTGGTGGAAGAAGATGTGTAATTTTCTTCTGAGCAGTAAGAAGAGCAAGAATATTCTCGAGCGAGTCCCTTAAGGGTGTGAACGTTCGAGGACGCTTTGCATCTCCACCTTTAGGTAATGAAGGGTTTGAAGATTGTGCTAGAAAAGGGGAGTAGTTTCTCTTCTGCATAGGCATGCTTTGATTGCCTTTTTGTCCTTGTAGTATCAAGGAAACACCCTCTTCTTTCTTCTTATGGACCCTCCGGGGGTTGTTTCCATAAGATCCAGACTGGATGTGCTCAACAACAGCTTTAAGAGCGGTTAGGTCTTGAATTTTACCAGACTTTAATCCTATTTCAGCCATTTCTCCATGCTTGATCATTTCAGAGAATGGTTTGCCAATACCAGCTAGAACTCTTTCATAGAAAGGAGCTTCCTGTACATCTATGAAAGTCATGACCATATCTAATTCTGTCATGGAAGGAATAACTTGAGCAGCAAGGCGCCTCCACCTTTGAGCGTACTCTCTAAATGACTCATTAGATTGTTTCTTGACCTTGGTGATTTGATACCGGTCAGGAGCCATCTGAGATTGAAAATTGTATTGAGTAAGGAAGGCATGAGCTAACTCTTCCCAGTTATGGATCTTTGAGTTGTCTAATCTGGTATACCATGAACGGACTTCTCCAGTCAGACTTTTCTGAAACAACTACATTATGAGCTTTTCATTTTCCGCATAAGATCCGAGTTCTCCAATGAACACCTTTAAATGTGTATAAGGATCCCCTAATCCGTCATACTTTTCAAAATTAGGGGTCTTGAATTTCTCTGGATAATGAACACCAGGAAATATGCAAAGGTCTGCATATGAAACACTGCCATGTGTTCCAATCCCTTTGAGAACACAAATAGTTTCCTCCATTTGAAGGACCTTCTTCCTGATATCACCGGTGTCTGGATCTCCTTTAAGATGGGTGTTTTCAGGGTCTTTGTTGGTCATATCCAACTGAGGTTCTGGAATTGTCTTTTCCAGACCTTGAACTCCTCCTTGTGTAGAGGATTCTGTATGTGTAGGTATCTTCGTACCATGAGTGGACTAGTGCAATTCTTTCAGTAGAACATCCAAGTATGTGATTTGTTTACTCAATCTGTCAAATTCTTCTCGGGAAACAACATTAGATTGGTCAGAAGAAGACATGAGTGGTTGTAGGCCTGTGGCCTTTTTGGATTTTGAGAGGGTAACAGGCCCAATTGCTTCCCTACAAAAGACTTACATAGTTTAGTCTTAGGGTAATGTAAATGTTATCATAACATGTCTGTTTTAGGAATTTTTGTTCTACAAAACCGGTTGTTAATTGATAACATGCATGCATGTACATATATTCTTCATATTTTCCATTACATATGGATGAACATGGAATAAAATTACAAGTAAATGCTTTTACAAGTAATTAAAAATGGAAAGTATGAAGAGACTTTCCTCTGCGTTTGGTTTATCAGAGGTTGACCTATCTTAGGGTTACTCTCGCAGCTTTTTGGCATGAAGGTTCCCAGATCATCGCAATTTACTTGACGGGAAGTTAATCCGGTCTTTCAACTGGAGCGAATTTGGGTGGTGCCTTTCCTGAGCCTCGCTGGAATTATTCTTCCTGCGAGTTTAGTAATCAAACATCGACAGGATAGCCTCCTGATGGAGGAACCACACAACATACATTCACATACAACGTGTCTCACCGTTTATGCAAAATGATGACATGTGCGAAGTGTTAATATTACAGATAGATATTTAGCAGTGCAGTAAATAAAAATACATTCGTACACATTTATCAAAAATGTAAATGCAACATTCACACACAAGCATATAACAATTTTAAAAAGCTTGTAATAGCGGCTTAAGCCCTCTTACTCGAGTTCCCAGCAGAGTCGCCACCTGTCGACGTCTGGATTTTTGAGTGTCCCTTTTCGTTACTTGTTCTTTGGTGTTCTTATGTTAATGTGAGATTTGTTTGAAAAAATAAGTGAAAAAGGTCCAATATGTATAATGTCGACGATCTGACTTTAAGAGTCGCTAGTTGGTGTATTTAACTGGTTGCACCAACACAACCGAAAAGGTTTGTACATTGACCTAGTGTTGACACTGCTAAACGGGTCTATGAAACCGAGATTCATTTTGGGTTCAGGGGCTTGATTATGCGGAGGGAAGGTGTTAGGCACCCACCAACATCTGTGTTGCCTCGGTGACCGCCACTTTTCAAAGAAACTGTTACATGAATGTGTGTGTGTGTGTGGATCAATGTGCAATTATTTGGAAGTATTGTTGTACCTCGTTCGCACCTATATACATAGGGTTTGAATTTATTGAAAAATTTAGTTTTAAAAAAGATATAGCAATGACATTTTGTAAAAGAGATTTTTCAGAACCTGTGCTCAATAGTAATTGAGGCCTTTGATACTTCTATTTTATTATTAAATGTTTGGCTTGTTTGCTTTTATTTTTGAGATGCGAAGCATTCTCGAGAAAATAATATACAGCAGTGTTGAACTCTTCATGGGCATGACAGCCATCCAAGGAAATTCAGACACTGTAAAATAATGTACAAGCTGCTTACAGTTGAAAAATGTCCATCATGGGAACCGAATCTAGATTCAGTAGACTGAATCTGTAATCACATGATTCCTAGGCTCATATGATACTGCAATTTGTATGGAAAGTAGTAAGCAGTTATATATATAAAAGCTGTAAATACATATACAGACATGATCAACTACCACGAAATAACTCCATGGGGGATCGAAAATGTAAATATATAAAAGCGGTAAATATATATATATATATATATATATATATATATATATATATATATATATATATATATATATAGACATGATCAACCACTACGAAGTAAACTCTAGGTGGGACTAAATGTAAATAAAGCTGTAAAAGCGATCAACTGCCACGAAGTAAACTCCAGGCATGACGAAATGTAAATAAAGCTATAAAAGCGATCAACTTCCACGAAGTAAACTCTAGGCAGGACGAAATATAAATAATGCTGTAAAAGGCCACGAAGTAAACTCCAGGGCTGACAGAAATATAAATATATATATATATATATATATATATATATATATAAAAGCAAGTAAATACTCCGGATGTAAAATCCAGGCTCATCAGATATGTCTGAAAACAATTATATATATATAAGCGAGTAAATGCACCAGATGTAAAATCCAGGCTCATCAGATATGTCTACAAACAATTATATATATAAGTATATATAAATAAAAGCAATAAACGCTCTAGACCGAAGTCTAGGCTCAATCGAGGCATAACTCGATAATGTTAGTCCATATATGAAATATATACATATATAAGTATATATATACAGACAGAAATGAAAACCACGGACCGAAGTCCGGGAAAACGCACACAACACGACTCTCAATGTGTATAACAGTGTGTGCTAATATGAGAAGAAGACTTTATATAATGTGAGAAGGCTTACAGTGGGCTGCCAATGTAGACTTCTGTGACTTTAAATGGATAAACACTCAGTTCCTGACGGATAAAAGATAGCTATATATGAGCTAACAAGTGTTTAAAGATGAGAAAACACTCAAAAGATGTGTATACAGAGTAAAATGGACAGGGCTTCCTCGCCTTTTCCTCTCCATCAAATGGCTGACCCCAAGGCTCATATTTATAGACGGATGGCTGCAGGCACACCTGCGGCAGCTGCGGTTGTACCTGTGGCTGGTCGTGGTACATCAGAGCCTCACGGGTCCTGTCATCTTGAAGTACGTGCACTCATGCACTGTAATGTCCGCTCGAACTTACAGAACTGCAATCTGAACATCAGAATGGGGGTATATCTGACCTTCTTCGGACCGCTTGTGTCGAGAGTTACGCAATGACATGGATTAGAGGGTGTACGAAGTCAGGAAGAGGGGTCTATGCCTATGGTCTTCAAGCTTCAAAGTCTATCCAAAGTACTGCCACGCGTAATAGTCACTCGGGATTGTTACTCCTCAGTTCTTATGGGACATTGTTGGATGTATGTATGTATGTATGAAGTGTTGAGACAACGCGCATGTGTTGAAGAGACAAGATGACGTTTGACTCTTTGCCGGGGTTATCGCCGGTTTGAGTTGAAAGTAGACGTTGCTTAGGGTTACATATGAGATTAGACTATTTGTTGGTATGCTGCGATATCATCTTGTGAGAAAAAACATTGAGGCTGTAAGACGACATTTTGACTCCTCACTGGGGTTATCGCTGGTTTGAGCGGAAAGCATACGTTGCTCAGGGTTACATTTGAGATTGGACTACTTGTTTGTATGCCTCACTGTCATCTGTGGGTGTGCCTGTCTACCCGTTGTTAGCTCCGAGTCTGAGGTATGAGTGCCTCGGTAGGAGGTCTGAGCTTGAAGCTGATCGCATGTGTTTGAAACAAGCATTTCCGAAATTATCGCCGGAACTGTAATGTCATCCCTTGGGGCTATAATCAAGGATGGAGTCGCTACTCCCAGTGTTGGTTCTGGGACTGGAACTGAATGTCACGGTGTTATCGCCGAGACAAAACTGTCCTCTCCGGTGTTGTTGCCGGTCTTTTGATCTGCGTACCTCAGGGTTATCTCCGAGATTGGAAATGACATTCCCAATTTGTGTTTCGGGTTGGAACTGATGTTCTTGGTTTGTGTTTCGGGTTGGAACTAAACTTTTGGTAGTATCCAAAATGGATGTCAGCTGTCTTCCAGGGTTATCTCTGAAAGACGAATCTGCCCTCTTGCAATGTCAGTAACATGCGTGCAGAAAATTTTTAAGTGTCTACAAGGCCCACTTATTTTTATATGGAAAATGCTGAAATGGAGGTTGCAAATTCAAAGTGGAATTCTGAATATTCAAAGCATGCATGTGTAGAAAAATTATAATATTATTTTATTATTTTAGTCTGCTTTGGCGTTCTAGCATTTTTCTATAAATAGGTGCTTAGGTTAGAATTGAAAATCACATCAGAAACATAAGCTTTCTCTCTCTATCTTATCGAGCGTATTTTTGTGAGAATATAGATACTTTGAGAGTTACTATTCAGTGAAAGTTTTCTTCGGCATTACATCCGAAATTTTGATTAGAAATACTGTTATTTTGAGGTAAGGGATATTATTTTCTTCGTAAATGATATTATTTTCTTCAATATCATTATAACGAAATATTGATATGAATTTTATTGTGGAATTTCTACCTTTTTGTGTCGGGGTTACTATTCACGTATACAACACTTCATGTATACGACTCTATTCACAAATAAGGCACTATTCATCGAAAAATAAAATTTTCTCTTCTTTGTCCCAGATGTCTATTATGATTACTATCTTTGATTGTATCCATGTTTTGATCTTCATTCTTGAATTTTATTCCATTATAGTTTATTATGGAGTATTTTTAAACTTGAATTATCTAAAGTACTAATCTCTAATCTTTGTCCTTTTAACTTACTGGATTCGTTCTCTAAAATGTTTTTCATTATCCTCAGTTCTTAATGGTGATACTTTCATGAATATCTTTGGCTTGTAGTGCATAGATGAATGATTACCTGATAAATATCTTTGGCCCGTAGTGCAAAGATGAACAGGTGTTGAGATGAACATGACCAACCGGTGATAGAAATGAATATCTTTGGCCCGTAGTGCAAAGATGAATATTTGATTCAAGATATATATTGATTGATGTTACAGAGATAAAATATTGATGATGGACTTTTAAATTCATAGATGATAGTAGATTTCATTCTCTACTTAACTCTTCTAATGAATTGTTGTTTTCGCTGCAGTTGTTGATCTAAAATTTTTTGTCTATTATATTCTATCAGATTTTTCCCTGTTGAAGACTAAGGATAATTTGTTGTATATTATCTTAGTCATAATATTCTTTACTGGGCTAGTTGAGCTCACCCTTTTCCATTTTGTTCAATTTTTCTTCTCAGGAAGCGAGAAAATAGCAGGAACCAGTCGGGGTATAGAGTGATGGTCCTAGACAGTTGTTTTAGCAGTCCTCACTATTTTTGTAAAATAGTGTATTAATAATTGTAATGAGAACTTTATTTGAGTATGGATATTTTCTAGAAGATAATATTTGTATTTAAACTCACAGTATGTGTTGTCGTATTTTTCACGACAATTGAAATAATAAAGTTGTAGTTGTTTTCTGTACCATGTATTTGGCGACTCAGAATGAGTGATGTATACCTATTTTGGGGACGTCACAGTTGGTATCAGAGTTTAGGGATATGGTCTCTGGCGGAGATCGCGGAATAGAACTAGGAGGGAAAAGACGAGTAAATCCTTTGCTAGTGTGTCCTACCTAAGCTTATTTGTTGCCTGGTCATAATATAGGGATATTATGTGATATGTTAATTTATTTAATTAACCTCTGTTTTATGGTAGTTTTTAAGAATGGCAGCTGAGAACGTTAACAATGGAGTGTATGAGACCGTGGAACAACCTTCAATCACCAACCAGGAGAACGTGCAACAGGAAGGCAATATTCCTCCCATAAACAACACTACCGAGCAAACGATGAATGATGGAATATTTAGAAGCTTTTTGCAGTTCATGCAAAATCAGACGTGGAGACTCGTGTACAAAATATGGGTGGAAATGATAGCAACGCGTGGTTTGTCACAACCAAGCAATTCAAGGAGTTGGGACCACCAGATTTCTGGGGAAAGCCAGATCCGATTAAGGCGGAAACGTGGGTCAAGCAAATTACCAAGATATTCGATGTCTTGGGATGCACGGAAGAACAAAAGGTTCCATTCGCCACCTTTATGTTCTGTGGTAAGGCAGATTACTGGTGGAAATCTGTGAAGCGTACCCAACCAACGATCTTCAATAATAACTATTGTTTGATCTTCATTCTCCAAGGTCATTGTACTACCTTACATTATTGTACCGAAATCTAAGTTGCCTAGCGAATCTTTACCAATTCAACTAATCCTTAGTTGATGAATGTTGTAAACTCTAAATTACCCTTGAGGTCAACCCAAACCAAACTCCCTTTGGTTTGTTTATGTACTCACACAATTTTGAAAGCATGTTGTCGATGATAACATTTTTTCAATTTAGAAATTGTTAATACTCTAGCTCTTATTGATTCATCGATATACCTTGTTCATGGAAATATTATAATCAAACTCTTGAATAGTTATTGGTCCCTATCTGATACAACCAGTACTTGGTTGATGAGCGTTCTAAAAATCTAGAATTCCTTCGAAGTTAATTCCCAACCAAACTTCCTTTGGTTCAAAACCTGATAATCTAAGCTGAGTTGAACAACCCTATATTAGGGGATTATTTTAGAGCTACACAATAGCGTTAAAATGTTTGCGCAATACATATTACAAAGGGCTGATCACCTGAAGTACGGGATGATGGTCCATATAGTCGTTTAGACTGTTAAAGGTTACACTAGAAACACCTGTTAACCTAGGACATAGATAATGATTATAGTCTTTTAGACCGTTAAAGGTTAAAGTAGAAATACTTGAAAACCTAGAGTATAGTTCGTGGTCTTGTGACCCTCAGTGTATTCTTTGATGTTGATATCTATTGTTAACTTAAACGTTTATTATTTCTTTAAACTCATAGCTGTTGAATTAAAGTTTATTATTCCGGTAAGAATACTTTACCATTGAAAGCTCAAATAATTGTCATTCATAAAATGTTATTGTATATTATCCTTCTTGTGGGCAATTGTTTGCTCACTCTTACACAAAATAATGCAGATGAAGTTAAGAAGTTTGAAGAGCTTTCTACAAGCAAGGGAAAGGACAAAGTGCTTAATTAGACGACAACGTTTAATTTACCTTTTATTTATGAAACATATGTAATAGTTTTGATTATGGCTATGTTTTAATATTCCGCTGATGATTGTAATAAAGGTTAGATGACATGGGATTTATTTTAGATTATGTAACCCTTTAATGGGAAATTGATTATTTAAACTTTTGAGTTTAATTATATCCTTTGTTTATGGGTAGTTAGTTATGATTTAATTGAACAGTGAACAACAAATCTGTGGGATTGAGGTGCTCAAATTTGGGGGTGTCACAAGTTGGTATCAGAGCTTTAGGTTATGAACCTTAGGTGGGGAAACCTTAGGCTATAGCCTTCTAGGAGATCAAAAACATAGAGGTGATAAACTTTCATCGAGTTCTAAGGAATGAATTGAGAGAAATTCATTGAAGATAAAGCAATAAAAGAATTTATGTGCTTATGTGTTAATAACTTTTGTGCTCGCAAGTACTTAGGAATAGCGTGTATTATATATATCAAGTTGTGGGGATGTTAAAACTTTGTTGTCGGAATGACTGACGAAGGATGGTAAGGATTAGGAGTCTTAGAAGCACGTATAGTCTGAGTATGGTTGGTATTGGGAAAGCCATACCCGTTGATTTCTGCTGTAGATCTTGGGTATAGGCTTGAGTTTGAACGAGAGGATAAATTTGGGGTGATAAAGGTGAAGGATGAGTGCGAGGAGGGGGGATTCCTCAAATGAGGTGTATGGTCATAACATTGAGTTATAAAAGAAGGTCGAGAAATTAGAAGGTCAAGCCGTAAAGTACCAAGCCACGTTAGCGCAAGAAGATGTCATGACTCAAGACCTTACTGCATAACTTACAGATGTAGAGCAGATATTAGCTCAGTCAGAATATTAAAGAGGATAGTTATTAGCTAGGAATGAGATTGCACAGGAATTACTGTGGAAAGAAGTCAGCAAAGTGTACGAGAGCTGAAGACGCATGTGTGAAGGCTTCTAAACGCCTAGATCATGTTGAAGACAAGTTGAAGAAGGCCAAACGAATGATGGAACTTAAAATTAAGTATTCTATTTTCTGTATAGGTTGAGATTTATCTTTGGTATGTGATGGATCATCAATGATTCGTATCATGGAGCAAGAGAGCAATGAAGTTGTACAATGTGGAATGTTCTTGTAGATTGCAAGAAAAACATTAAGATTATATATAAATCACGATGAAAATTAATAAAATATAAATCCTGACTTTTAAATTAAATAGTGGGATATGATGAATTAATCCTGAAATTTCATTATTACAGGATAAATAATATAAATAGTAGCGAGGCTATTTTGTTATGTGTTGTATAATAAATGAATAAAGTATTATCATTTATTAAGATAAATCATGTGTTATTTAAAAGTGGTTGAGATAAGTTTGAAAATTTTAATGTGTGGATGAGCGATGATCTAATGGTGCAAGTTTTAAATAGTAAGATGCCGCCTAGAAGAAGACAACAACATCAATAGAGCCCCGAGGAATATGCATACAATAGGAAAGCTAACGCAAATCTAGTGCCATAATTGGTGAATTTTCTAGTGGGAGCACTAGCAAATCAACTGAATTTCTGGCTATGTAATTAAATCTCGATGTTCCAACCGAATTCGTTTACAATAGGGTTGGAGAGAACGATTGACGTAGAAGGGAAGGTAATACGCTGACATACAATTAACAGCAGAAGGGGAAGAATAGTGAAGATGATAAGGTGGGTGATAGTCATACCGGTAACGCTTGGAAAAGAAAGTGGGACAATAATATTAACGTTGAAAATCAGCAAGGGAAGGAAAAGAAGAAGGTAGAGGCGTGTAACAACTGCGGAATGAAACATGTAGGTGTTTGCTTGAGGGGAAAAAGGGTGTGCTTTAATTGTGGTTTGAAGGGCCACATTGCACCAAAATGTTCAAGACTGAGGAAGGGAGCCTGCTTCACATGTGGATAGAAAGTGCACTTGGCTCGAGGGAGCCCAAAGAAAGCGGTAGAAAAAGAAAATGGAAGCAAAGGGGGCAGTGGCAAATTGGGTATTATAGAATCAGCTCCGCCGAGTCGACCAACTAAACAATCATCCAACATGACGATGTAGGACGCAATGTAAGGTATGGTTCCGATCAAGTTATCTATACGGTTGCGTGTTATTTAATTCAAGTGCCACTTGTTAATGTATGTCTAATGAATTCGTTTAGAAACTAGGTTCACTTCGGGAAGAGTTAGACTATTCTCTAAATATAGAAAGTGTGAATAGTGATACCTTTTAACTTGACGTGTAGAATTACCGTGTTGGTATTAAAGGCCATGTGATGTCAATGGTTTATTTTTGATTTGTTTTATGAGACTCTGAGGAAGTCAAAGGTGGTATTTTGTTCTTGTAGTTGCAAGACGTCTGTATGGTAGAGTTATCTATCGATGTTGTAAAACAAGAAGTTATTAAAAAATTAATCCGTGGGATATGTTAAGATCAAGATAGTCACTTCGTTAGCTAACTTAACGAGAAAATCGGTGGAATTTATATGTGCAGGAAATTATAGAGTGAATTTTCACGAATTGAAGAAGAATTTAGTACGACACCTGTGATGTCTCTACCAGATAATACAAGAAATTTTGTGTTGTATAGCGACACATTATACAATATATGAGGCTGTGTGTTTAAGCAGGACGACAGGGTCATTTTATACACATCGCATAAGTTAAAATTTTTATGAGAAAGGGTATCTGACTCACAATTCAGAGTAGAGGTATTAGCTGTTGCTCTGAGAATTTAGAGGTGTTATTGTTGGGAAATAGTGTGAGATATAAAAAGACCATAAATGTCTAACGTATATTCTCATATTGGGATATTTAAACATGCGTTGAAGTGATAGTGGGAGTTGATCAAGGATTGTGAATGCAAAATCCTAAATGATTATGGTTGCTGACGTCTTAAGAAAAAGGTAGTAGTTATTTTTGTTAACTGTGCAAGATGGGTTCATAATAAAAATGACAAATTTGTGGTAGGAGGTAAGATGTATGAAAAGTCAGAGGAGAAGCTATTTAGATAGAAAATCGTACAGCTTCGATGGATAGAGTAAAGGAAGAGTAGCTCCAAGATGAAGGTGTCAAATTCATAATCGATACTGAGGGATAGTTGAAAGCAGAAAGAAGAAACTAGGTTTTGTTGATATCAGGAGTTGAAAGTGAAGTTTTGCATAAATTTTTTATATTAAATCAAGTATGAAGCATGAAAATATATATTATATATATTGCCTTCGATAATACTATTGGTGGCAAGATATGGTGATAGATTTTATGGTATGTCAAAGTTAGCATATTACCTATCAATCAGTGTGCGAAGTTATATGTTAACGAAATTGTTTCAAGGCACGGTGTTTCAGTATTAATTGTGTCGAATCAAGATTCATGATTTACATTGAATTTTCAGAAAGGTTTGTAAGAGCGCGTGGAACGCAATTAGAATTAAGTATGTCATATCGTTTGCAAATCGATTACCAAACTAAAAGGAAATCCAAACATCGAAAGGCGTGTTAATCGAATGAGAAGTTTTCGATAATGTCATACGAGGAATTTGTATTGAGCAAGTTAAGGACAAATTAAGAATAAGTTAATAGTACGGTAATGTGAGGTGGAATTTCAATTGAGGACTCATGTGGTAACTAAGTCGTATAAACCTTTGTATGGGCAGAGGTTTTGTGCATATACTTGGTTTATCACATTGATAATCATTGGAATATCGGTATCGCGCTATCCATGTATATGTGGTGGAAAGGTGATTCTTTTCTCATGTATATATTTGATAGTTAGATGATATTAAGATTAGGTTCAATTTTTAAAACTAAAGCATATGGTAAGTTCGTGACTCATAATCATATGGTATGTTTTGAACCCCTCAGCGAATGGACGCCTATGGTTTGACTAGGATAAGTTCCTAAACTCATATGATTATGACAAGTTCTTGAATTTCCAAAGTGTAGTAAGTTTGATGAACCATATTGGGTATAAAACAGTTATGGTATAGGGAGCATTGATAAAGTTGAAAAGATGGTTTTGAGGTATCCTTACCTCTACAGTTAGAGCGCATTCACAATGTTTTTTTATGTTTCGGTGATATGATCGAACAATCCCGATTGTAAGCATGTGATCAAGTACGAACTGTTATAGTTGTCCTATTAGGAAATTACTATCCAGATAGTTGACAGAAAAGAACAAATGTTCAGGAATGAGTTGATACCTTCTGTGAAGGTGATGTGGAGGAAACATAATGTCAAAGAGACTACGTGAGAACTCAAAGCTAAAGAATTACCCTGAATTATTTATTTAATCCGTGTCTTCGATTCTGTGGACAGAATATTTTTAAGGAGGGAAGAATGTGACGAACGAATTGTTTGAGTTGTGATTCTGGGAATAAAATCCTTGTAAGGAGGGAAGGATATAACAATCTAAGATTTTATTTATAATTTAAAATATTTATTAAATTAAATAAATATTTTATTAATGAAGTTGTTGTTTTGTAATTTAAAATATTTCTTAAATTAAATAAGTATTCTGTTTAGGTGGTTGTTATTAGTAGATATGTGTGAATTAAATTTATTAGATAGCACTCTAATAAATATGTTATTGATGTGATTGTTGTTATTAAATATTTATGAATTAAATTTATTAGATAATATTCTAAATTAATGTAATTTATAATTTAGAGAATTGTAATATAACATGAGATGTTATATTATTGTTTTGATGATATGTTAAATTATTAAATAAAATTATAATGAGAATATAATTTTGTGATATTTGTTTAAGTGAAATATTTATTTAAATATAGTATGTGTAATTAATTTATTTGATTAATGTTGGATATGAAAATCCAAATAAGTAATATGTGATTATAAATCATAAACTAAATTGTTTATTAAAATAAATTAAGGGAGTTTACTTTAGTTTTTGCCAAACAAGGTTTAAAATATTAAAGTCTTTAAATTTTAAAGAGTTTTGGCAAACAAAGCCTTATGACTTTTGGATTTTTGAATTTTAAATTATAAATAAAATAATAAATATAATATATTTATAACATATACATTTTTTTAGCTTGTAACTGATACAATAAGTATGTGTATTATTATTGGTTATCAGTTTGGTTTATACACATAACTTAGTTACTAAGCCTAGGAAGAAAACTGAGAATTCAGAGAGGAACGTGAGAGAGAATTGAGAGAGAACCTAAGGATTTTCAAAGCAGTTTCAGTGGTGTTTGCAACGATTGCAAGCAATTTGAAGGTGTTTCTTTAACACCTTGGTATTATATATATATATATATATATATATATATATATATATATATATATATATATATATATATATATATATATACGGCAAAACTTTTATATTATGTGAATTTCATCTTTTCGAATTGTTGTTATACAATTGAATTGTGGTGATTATCTGTGTTGGTTATGTTTGAGTTGTCTAAAAACAAGGGATTTTATGCTAATTTTGTTCAAAAAGTAAGAAAAATGTTTATAGTGAATATTTTGCATATGGCTTATGAAAGTACCAATTTTAGTGGTTAATTTGTATGTGAAACTGTAAATTGAGTCTTGTTTATGCTAGTTCATTAAAAAACGAAGAGAACGTAGTTTGAACGAAGTGATTTTGTATAAATTTGAGATTACAGTGATGATTTTTGTAAAGGATGTCAAAAATGGAGTTTTTATATGAAAATATGGAATTTGAGGATTTAAATCAGTTAAAGTTGTTAAATTGTTCTATATTGAGGAATATGTGCGGGAACATGTTTATGATAGTTTTATATCAATTTTATAAGTTAATTTTACTGTTTTGTGGGTGAAATTCGTGTTAGTTGGGCTAAAAATGGCTACTATTCATTGATGTCTGGCTTTGTTTGTGCACCAGCGTAGCTGCGCTGGTGCCAATGTGAGACCCCAGATTTTATGAATAAAGATTTAAATTTCTCGAAATATTTTTTTATATTATGGTGTGGATTTGATATAATGTTATAGTTGTGGGTAATATTTATAAATTTTTCAAAGTAAGCAAGTGGTTATATAATATTCGATTGGTCGGGGAATATGTTCTAACAGGGAATATTCGTACGACGACACAATCATTGGTGGACCCCACAACGGAAGTATTGTCATAGTAAGAAAACGACAGAATTATCTTTTATTAAAAATAACGACGAAAGTGTTACCGTTAAAACTGTTGAACTACCCGATAGTAAAAGTATAGTAATATGCGTGGTTGCATAGTAGCACACAATATTGATTAATGATGCTTACGCGAGAAGTCACTCAGTTATACTCAATTATTACTACAGTAATTGCTGCATCATATCTCTCATATTATAGATTCGATTATTGTCACAGTATCATCTGCATAATATGATATATTATTAAATAAATAATTGAGATGACAAAGTTATTTATATTATTATTTGCAATATTGACAATGTCTAGAAGTTCTGTCTAGGAGAGGTTTGGTCACCTAATTGCGCGCCAATAAGGAGAAATTCTTATCGAAAAGCCCCCTCTTTCCTAGGAACGACCTGGTTGTTAAATATTATGAATTATAGTATTAATGATGAATAAGTTCGTGTTGATTAAAGATGAAATTGATAGTTCCATTGTGTTGGAATTATTAGTGTTAGTGAAAATCGACATTTATTTTGATAATAATTGATGTTTGGAGGTTATACTGATCAATTGGGTAATTAATCGGATAAATGAGCAATTAATTGCTATTAATTCACATGTTTATAACTATTTGTTCATATGTGTGTACTATTGATTCATATTCTTGTACTATTAGGGGAGTTGGTGCAAGAGTGATAATACTTGCATGACTAAGTTAAAAATAGAGCTATAGATGGAGGTACTATACTGTAATTCGTATTTTCACATGATTATAACTATTGATTCATATAATTGAACTATTGATTCACATTATTTACTATTAGGGGAGGTGGTGCAAGTTTGATAATACTTGCAGGACTAAATTAAAAATAAAAAAAAGAGGAAGGTATTATAATGTAATATTTTGAGCCCCAAAACGTGCAATTTTCAAAACTATATTTTTCTATAAATAGAAGCTCATTCTTCTTTCATGTCTCACCAATTCACTAAAGCTATAGAGAATTATTATAAAGAGAAAGAAGAAGAGAAGTCTGTTACCTCACTATTCTAGTATCCAATCTTCTTTTGAGGTAAGGGGTATTATTTCTTTCGTATTCATGAAGAGAGCTTCTGTTATTCCTTTCTTTATTATTATATTGGAATAACCTGTCTATGCGAAGTACTGCATACATGGTGAAATTCTTTTGTTATTCTATTCTTTATTATTATATTGGAATATCCTGTCGGTGTGGATTACGCATGACTTGATTCCATTCTTTATTACTCTGTTACGAATAACCTGTCTATGCAGTTTATCGCATGACTGGTGAATTCTGTTGTTATTCCATTCTTTATTATTCTATTGGAACATCCTGTCTGTGCGGATCACGCATGACCTGGTTCCATTCTTTATTATTATGTTGGAATATCCTGTCGATGCGGATTACGCATGACCTGGTTCCATTCTTTAATATTCTGTTGGAATATCCTGTTGGTGCAGATTAAACATGACCTAGTTCCATTCTTTATTACTTTGTTGGGAATAACCTGTCTGTGCGGTCTATCGCATGCATGGTGAATTCTTCTGTTATTTCATTCTTTATTATTATATTGGAATAACCTGTCTATGTGGATTATCACATGCATGGTGAATGATCCTTTATATTCATTCCTTATTAAATTATGGAAATGATCTAGCTACATGGATTACCGCATGGCGGGCGAAAATCCATTTGTAGTTTCATATATTCTATTATACTCAGTTGGTTTAAGTTTTGGCTTCTATGCTCCATGAAATTAGTAGAATATCCTGGATATTTGTGCTTCATCCATTATCTTTTCATGGAAATATTCTTCTGAGCATTCTTGAATTTTACTTCACAAAGCAGTATCATGTTGACAATTTGGACGTAATTGATTTTAGGATAAATTTACTTATAAATCTTTAAAATTTATTCTTGAACTTGTTTTATTAAATTATTATATCATTGTCATCATCCTCATTCTTATATTGTGATGAAAGTCCTCTTTGGCTTACGTTCATAGATGGACTTGGTATGATTATGTCCAGGGATCATTCGGTATAATCATGACCTTTAATGTTATAAATGATGTGGTAAAAATCCTCAGTGGCCTGTAGTACATTGATGGACAGTTTTTGGTATGATTATGACTATGGATTACTCGGTATAGTAATGACCATTGATGATTTAATGAATATCCTTGGCCTGTAGTGCAGGGATGACTCGATGATATGATTTATTTATTAAGCTGAGTCTCAACGATAAAAATTGATGAAAACATTTTAAATCATAAAAGATAGTAGATATTATGTTCTACTTGACTCTTCTAATGGATTGCTTTTTTCGCTGCTGTTAAACTTGATGTCTATTATATTTTATCAGTTCAACATTGTTGAAGGCTAATAATAATTTATCCTGCATTATCTTAGTCATAATATTTATTAATGGGCTAGTTGAGCTTACCCTTTTGCTTTCATTGTTCCCTTCAGGAAATGAGAACGTAGCCGAGACTAGTCGGGGAACGGAGTGATGGTCCGAGATGGTGTTATAGTAGTTGTAAGACCCTAACTTATTATTAATGAAATTTAATTTTCTCTATTTATTATTTTGAAATAGTAAGGGTTAATTTGATTAATGTGGATAGTTATGGGTAAAATACGTAAATATTTTAAAATAAGCAAGTGGTTATAAAATATTCATTGTTGTAGGAGAATATTCGTTTGGTCATGGAATATTCTTGCTGTCGAGGAATATTCGTACGACGGCGCAGTCTTTTGTGGGCCCCATAACGAAAAGCGATTGGATGAAGAAAATGACAAATATAAGTTGTTTAAAAATAATGGCGTAGTTGTTACCGTTAATACTGTTAAAATACTCGGTGGTTAAAACACAGTATGACTGAAATGTGTCGGTGGACCCCATTTCTTGACTGAAATTTGATTATAGCCTGTAAAATCGACCGTTTGTGGATTTCGGTTAATTTTTATTTGGAATTTGGAAAAACTTTCTTCTGCAAAGTTGTAGAGAATTGAATTTCCTATAAAAACTCGCGGGATTCGAATTTTCTGATAAAAGGGCTATTTATTGTGAATTATTGAAGTTCCGAAGCTCCGAAATAATTGATTTTTGGAAGTTTTAATTATTTTTTCAAGAAAAATGTTTTTGGTGTGTTAAGTGGGTCTAGCATGTGTTATTGATTGCTGAAATCAGATCTCCAAAAGTGGGCATATAGAATTTTAACAAATAATAATAATATTATATTAAATTTTCTGTTTTGGTGTTCTAAGCAATTTCCTATAAATAGGGTGCTTATGTTAGAATTGAAAATCACACAAGAAACTGAAGTTTTCTCTCTCTATATTATCGAGCGTATTCTTGTGAGTATTTTGAGTATACTTTGAGTATTGCTATACGGTACAAGTTCAAGTCATAGCCTATATCTGATGTTTCAACTAGAAGTACTGTCTTTCGAGGTAAGGGATGTTATTTTCTTCTCAAATGATATTATTTCTTCAATATCATTATGCTGAAATATTGGTTGGAACTTTTTATCAAATTTAGAACTTTTTCATGTCGGAGTTACTATTCATGAGTTACTATTCACGAGTTACTATTCACGAGTTACTATTCATGAGTTACTATTCACGAGTACTATTCACAAAGCATGATGATGTTTTTTGTGAAATTTTTATCTTTTGGTGTCGGAGTTACTATTCACGTATACGACACTATTCACGTATACGGCACTATTCACGAATACGGCACTATTTACCGAAAAATGAAATTTCTTCTTTTTGTCCAAAATATCTATTCTGGATACTATCTTTGATTGGATCTATGTTTTGATCATTCTTGAATTTTACTCCACTCTGATTACTTATGAAGTATTTTTGAACTTGGATTGTTTAAAATACGAATCCTTAATATTTGTTCTTTTGTTTCACTGGATTCGTTTCCTTTAAAATATTTTTCATCATCCTCAGTCCTAAATGATGATATTACTAAATATCTTAGGCCTGTAGTGCAAAGATGAATGATTTCTTGATAATATCTTTGGCCCATAGTGCAAAGATGAACAGGTATTGAGATGAACATGACCGACTGATTAATATCTTTGGCAGAGACGTGGGTCAAACAAATTACCAAGATATTCGATGTCTTGGGATGCATGGAGGAACAGAAAGTTCCATTCGCTACTTTTATGTTCCGTAACAAGGCAGATTACTAGTGGGAATCTGTGAAGCGTACCCATCCAGCTGAACTCAGCATGTCATGGGAGACGTTTCAGAAATAGTTCAATGACAAGTATTTCCCTTAAAGTATTCGTCATATGAAGGAAGTGGAGTTTATTAGACTGGAGCAGAATAACATGACGGTGTCCCAGTACGAGGCGAAGTTCGCCGAGTTATCTAGGTTTGCACCTCATTTGGTGGAGAATGAGGAACGTATGACGCGGATGTTTCTGAGAGGTTTGAAACCCAGCATACGTCAGTATCTCATTTTACATAAATTTTCTCTCTATTCAGATGTTGTCAACATGGCTCAATTATTAGAGCGAGATAACGAGTACGTTCAATGGAGGGACCATAACCAGGATCATACCGAAGATAGCAGTATTCAGAAAAACGATAACCAACAGAGAAAGAAGAATACGGACAAAGGCGGTAACCACTTTGGTGGTAATCGTGGCCATGAAAATAGAAGAAGTGAGTCAGGAGGAGATTTTAAAAAGAGGAGATTCAACAACGACCATGTGAAAACGTCAGCGCCAGTAGCAACTGGTTCCAAGGGAGGAGAAAGACCACCGGTCGTATGTTACAAATGCGGGAAAGAGGGACATATCAACCCAAACTGCCCATAACAATTTAAGGTATGCTATAATTATGGAAAAGAAGGACATATCGCTAGAGATTGTACGGTATCGAAATCTAGTCCAGCGGGAATGGTGACTTAAAAGGATGTCCCAGAAAAGTCAAAGTCAACAGTTCCTGGAAGAGTGTTTGTCATGATCGGTCAAAATTCGAGGAACCCGAACGAAGTTAGCACGGGTTAGTTAATTATAAATTATTGCGAAGTTTATACCTTACTAGATACCGGTTCTACCCATTCTTTTATCTCTCTTGCTTGCGCTCAACGTTTGAACTTAACTACGGAGAAATTAGACTTTGACCTATTTATGGAGACTCCGTTAGGAGAAACTTTCATTGCATCCTTTGTTTAGAAATCTTGCTTGATTCAGGTTGGCACTATCACATTACCTGTTAACCTTATTTCTATAGAGATATTTGCTTTTGATGTGATTTTAAGGTTAACTACTCATCATACCGAAATTGATTACTTTCGTAAGGTTGTTAGTTTTCATATTCCTAAGCAACCTGTTATTCGAATTCAAGCAATCAAACCATTGTAGTCAAACATTTCATATCAAGCCATGAAGTCATTCGTTTATTACGGATGTCAAGTTTTCTTAGTCCATGTTATGGATTTGAATAAAGACACATCAGATTTGAATAATATTCCTGTTGTTATTGATTTTTCCTGACGTATTTCTTGAAGAATTTCTTGTCTTACTCCCAAAGCCTGATATTAAATTTTGTATCGACTTTGAACCCGGTACAAAACTCATTTCTAAAATCTCATATCAAATGGCTCCTATTGAACTTCAGGAGTTAAAAATTCAATTATAGAATTTGGTACCCGAGCCTTTATTTGGTGACTTCCTTTGTGGAATGCATCGAAGCCAGACTCTCCGTAGGGGACAATATTCGTGTGATAGTAAACTGATAGGTGTCATTGTAACGTGCTATCCAAGGTTGGGATATGAGTTACAGTTGAGAACAACCCAAGTTGGTAATCGAAATACGTAGCTTTCTAGGCTTAGTTAATTATTATCAGAGATTTGTTGAAGGATATTCTCGAATCTTTATTCCATTAACGCAGCTGACTCGTAGAGATATAAAGTTCGAATGGAGCAAGGAATGTGGGAAGAGCTTCGAAGAACTCAAGAGGAGACTCATTTCAGCACATGTTCTGACCATGCCATCTTGGAAAAGCGAACGTAGTAGCTGACGTGTTGAGTAGAAGATCGTATACAAGTACGAGTACGATATTGTCAAAGACTAATTTCGTATAATTTACAAATAATAGAGATGGAGATGAAAACTCTAGGTACCCACGTGATGATAAACGAGTATAATCGACTTTAATCGATAAAGTTAAAGTTGTTCAAGCTACACATCGGAGCTGATGAATTTGAAGAAGGAGGTGCAAGAAGTTGTTATTTCAAAAGCGAGAATCAGTGAGGTAAGGAAAGCTCAAACCTTCAATTTATTAATCCATTTGAAATTCTCGATCGAATAGGAAATGTGGCCTATAGACTCGTTTTACCGCCAAGTATGACGCGTGTTCATAACATTTTTCACGTATCGATGTTACGTAAATATGTGGACGACCTGAACCACGTCATTGAGTTAGAATCGAATGAGATAGCCAAAGACTTAATGTACGAGGAGGTACATGTCAAGATCTTGGTAGGAAAGAACATGTCCTATGTACCAATGTTATACCACAAGTTAAAGTTTTGTGGAGAAACCATGCTATTGAGGAAATGACATGGGAGTTGGAAACGGAAATGAAAGCGATGTATTCTCATCTTTTCGAAACATCATGTACGTACGTCAATTTCGAGGTCGAAATTTCATAAGGAGGGGAGGTTGTAAGACCCCAACTTATTATTAATTAAATTTAATTTTCTCTATTTATTATTTTGAAATAGTAAGGGTTGATTTGATTAATGTGGATAGTTATGGGTAAAATACACAAATATTTCAAAATAAGCAAGTGGTTATAAAATATTCATTATTGTCGGGGAATATTCATTTGGTCGTGGAATATTTTTGCTGTCGGGGAATATTCGTACGAGGCGCAGTCTTTTGTGGGCCGTATAACGGAAAGAGATTGGATGAAGAAAACGACAAATATAAGTTGTTTAAAAATAACGACGTAGTTGTTACCGTTAATACTGTTAAAATACTCGGTGGTTAAAACACAGTAGCACACGGTATTGCACCAATTATTGAATCTTACGTAAGAAGGCTCTACTCAATAATGGTTACAGTAATTACTGTTCAGTATTTTATTTTATTGATTTAATAATTGCTGCGTTGATATTTTATATTGTTGTTGTTTCAATAATTGTCATTACACAGTATTTTTTATTATCGAAGCAATAATTCTTATTATCTAAATAATATTATTAGATAACATTATTGGCAATGTCTAGAAAGTTCTATCTAAGGAGAGGTTTGGTCACCTAATTGCGCGCCAGTAAGGAGAAATTCTTATTGGAAAGTCCCCTCTTTCTTGGGAACTGCCTGGTTGTCAATATTGTGATTCTGTAATATTATTTGTGAATAATTAATTATTGATTTATATGATGAGAAAAATATTAATTTTATGTGGATATAGATGGAGAAATTTTTAATGTGACAATTGTTGAAAATTAATATTTTATCTTTTTCTGATAAAATAATTCATTTAAATATATTATTTTAATAATATATTAACAGTGATATTTTTATAATGAATGCGGGATATATGAGTATATGTGGAAGAGGAGTATTTTTGTTACCAAAAATATTTAAAGCATGTTTTATGTGTCGGTGGACCCCATTTCTTGATTGAAATTTGATTATAGCCTGTAAAATCGACCGTTTGTGGATTTTGGTTAATTTCTGTTTGGAATTTGGAAAAACTTTCTTCTTCAAAGTTGTAGAGAATTGAATTTCCTATAAAAACTCATGAGATTCTAATTTTCTGACAAAAGAGCTATTTATTGTGAATTATTGAAGTTCCGAAGCTCCGAAATAATTGATTTTTGGAAGTTTTAATTATTTTTTTCAAGAAAAACGTTATTGGTGTGTTAAGTGGGTCTAGCATGTGTTATTGATTGCTGAAATCAGATCTCCAAAAGTGGGCGTATAGAATTTTAACAAATAATAATAATATTATATTAAATTTTTTGTTTTGGTGTTCTAAGTAATTTTCTATAAATAGGGTGCTTAGGTTAGAATTGAAAATCACGCCAGAAACTGAAGTTTTCTCTCTCTATATTATCGAGCGTATTCATGTGAGTATTTTGAGTATACTTTGAGTATTGCTATACGGTGCAAGTTCAAGCCATAGCCTATATCCGGTGTTTCAACTAGAAGTACTATCTTTCGAGGTAAGGGATGTTATTTTCTTCTCAAATGATATTATTTCTTCAATATCATTATGCTGAAATATTAGTTGGAACTTTTTATCAAATTTGGAACTTTTTTATGTCGGGGTTACTATTCATGAGTTACTATTCACGAGTTATTATTCACAAAACATGATGATGTTTTTGTGAAATTTCTATCTTTTGGTGTCGGAGTTACTATTCACGTATACGACACTATTTACGTATACGACATTATTCACCGAAAAATAAAATTTCTTCTTTTTCTCCAAAATATCTATTCTGGATACTATCTTTGATTGGATCTATGTTTTGATCATTCTTGAATTTTACTCCACTCTGATTACTTATGAAGTATTTTTGAACTTGGATTGTTTAAAATACGAATCCTTAATATTTGTTCTTTTGTTTCACTGGATTCGTTTCCTTTAAAATATTTTTCATCATCCTCAGTCCTAAATGATGATATTACTGAATATCTTTGGCCTGTAGTACAAAGATGAATGATTTCTTGTTGAATATCTTTGGCCCGTAGTGCAAAGATGAACAGGTGTTGAGATGAACATGACCGACTGATTAATATCTTTGGCCCGTAGTGCAAAGATGAACAAGTGTTTAGATGAACATGACCAACTGATGAATATCTTTGGCCTGTAGTGCAAAGATGAATATTTGATTCCAAATACATATTGATTGATGTTACAGGGATAAAATATCGACGATGAACTTTTAAATTCATATATAGAAAATAGTAGTTTGCATTCTCTACTTAACTCTACAAATGAATTGTTGTTTCCGCTGCAGTTGTTGATTTAAAACTGGTTGTCTATTGTATTCTATTAGATTTTTCCCTGTTGAAGACTATCGATAATTTGTTGTATATTATCTTAGTCATAATATTCTTTACTGGGCTAGTTGAGCTCACCCTTTTCCTTTTTGTTCCATTTTTCTTCTCAGGAGGCGAGAATGTAGCGAGTACTAGTCGGGGTATGGAATGAAGGTTCTAGAGAGAGTTATTTAGTAGTCCTCACCATTTTTGTAAAATAATGTATCAATAATTATGATGGGATTTATTTACGTGTGGATATTGTCTAGACGACAATATCTGTATTTAAACTCACAGTTTATATGTTGTAATAATAAAGTTGTAGTTATTTCTATATCATGTATTTGGCGACTCAGAATGGGTTGGATGGAATGGACCAATTTTGGGGGCGTCACAGTAGTCCTCACTATTCTATAAAATTGTGTAACAATAAATATAATGAGGACTCTATTTGAGAGTGGATATTATCTAGAAGGCAATATTCCTGTTTAACCTCTCAGCTATGTTTTGTCGTATATTACACGATGTTTGTATAATTAAGTTTGTATTTATATTCTGTACCATGTATTTTGCGACTCAAGATGGGTGATGTATACGTATTTTGGGGGCGTCACAGTTGGTATCAAAGCTTAGGGATATGATCCCTGGCTGAGATGTGAGAAAAGAACTAGGAGGGGAGAGACGGTGAATTCCTTCGCTAGTATGACCTACCTAAGTTTATTTGGTATTTAATTGGTCGGTCAGAGTTTAGGGATAATATGTGATATGATAATTAACCCTTATTTGTGGCAGTATTTGAAAATGGCATCAAAAAATGTTGAGATAAGCAATGGAGCATAGGAGACCGTTAAGTCTCCACAAATCAATAATTAGGATAATGTGCATCAGGAAGGCTACAATCCTCATGCAAACAACAACATTGACCAAATGATGAACGATGAAATGTTTAGAGGCTTTATGCAATTCATGCAACATCAGGAAAAAGCGACACCTGTCCAAAATGGAGGTGGAAACACTGGCAACCCACGGTCGGTCACCGCTAAGCAGTTCAAGGAGCTGGGACCACCGGTGTTTTTGGGAAAGCCAAAACTACTTAAGGTGGAGACGTGGTTAAAGCAAACCACCAAGATATTTGATGTCTTGGGATGCTCCGAGGAGCAAAAGGTTCCCTTTGCCACCTTTATGTTGCGTGAAGAGACAGATTACTGGTGGAAATCTATAAAATATACCCAGCCTGACGCACTCAATATGTCTTGGGAGAAGTTCCAAGTGTTGTTCAACGACAAGTACTTTCCTGAAAGTATTCGTCACATGAAGGAGGTGGAGTTTATCAAGTTGGAGCAAAACAATATGACCGTGTCGCAATACGAGGCTAAATTTGCGGAGTTATCCCGGTTTGCATCCCATTTGGTCGATAATGATGAGCGAATAACGCAAATATTTTTAAGAGGTTTGAAACCCGATATACATCAATACCTCATTTCTCACAAACTTTATTTATATTCAGATGTAGTGAATAGGTGTGAGACCCCGAATTTTATGAAATAAAAGTATTTAATTTTTCTATTTTGGTAAATAGTTAAATTGATAAAAGTTTAAAGTTAAGGGTGACATTTGAAAATTTTTCAACGTAAGCAAGTTGTCATAAAATATTTGGTGGTAAAATACGCGTGGCTGCATAGTAGCACACGGTATTGATTATTAATGCTTACGTGAGAAGTCACTCAGTTTGATTCAATTATTATTGATATTTTATATATTATTAAATCAATAATTGAGACGATCCAATTATTCATATTATTATTTGTATAATTAACAATGTCTAAAAGTTCTATCAAGGAGAGGTTTGGTCACCTGATTGCGCACCAATAAGGAGAAATCTTTATTAGAAAGCCCCCTCTTTCCTGGGAATTAACTGGTTGTTAATATTGCGAGTTATAATAATAGTGAATAAATATTATTAAAAAATCGAATTTGAGTTCGGAGTTGAATTTGGAGACGCGGACGTGATATTTGAGTCCGGAGCGATGAAATTAGTAATAATAGACTATAAACACATAATTTTTCAGGGTTGACTTTTTGGTCAAAAAGTCAACATTTGACTTTTTTTTGAAAAGGCAAACTTTGAAATTTCAAAAATGAAATTGTTGAGAAAAATATTTCCATTGTGTTGGGATTATTGGTGTTAGTGAAAATCGACATTTATTTCGATAGTAATTGATGTCTGGAAGTTATTTTGAGCAACCGGGTAATTAATCGGGTAAATGAGCAATTAATTGCTATTATATCACATGCTATTAACTATTTGTTCACATGTGTGTACTATTGATTCACATGATTTACTATTAGGGGAGTTGGTGCAAGATTGATAATACTTGCAGGACTAAATTAAAATTGAGGAAAAAGAAGAAGGTATTATAGTGTAATATTTCGAGCCCCAAAACGTGCAATTATCGAAACTATATTTTCCTATAAATAGAAGCTCATTCTTCCTTCATTTTTCACCAATTCACTAAAGCTATAGAGCAATTATTATGGAGAGAAAGAAGAAGAGAAGTCTGCTACCTCACTATTCCAGTATCAAGTTTTTTCTAAGGTAAGGGATATTATTATTACTATTGTAAGGGGTAATATTTCTTTCGTATTCATGAAGAGAGCTAGTGTTATTCCATTCCTTATTATTATGTTGGAATAACCTGTTTATGCGAAGTACTGCATACATGGTGAAATTCTTCTATTATTCCATTCTTTATTACTCTGTTGGAATATCCTGTCTGTGCAGATTACGCATGACCTGGTTTCGTTTTTTATTATTTTATTGGAATATCCTGTCTGTACGGATTACGTATAACCTGGTTCCATTCTTTATTATTATGTTGGAATAACCTATCTGTACGGTTTATCGTATGCCTGGTAAATTCTGTTGTTATTCCATTCTTTATTATTCTGTTGGAATATACCGTCTGTGCGGATTACGCATGACCTGGTTCTATTCTTTATTATTCTATTGGAAATAACCTGTCTATGCGGTCTATCGCATGCATGGTGAATTCTTCTGTTACTCCATTCTTTATTATTCTGTTGAAATAACCTGTCTATGTGGATTACCACATACATGGTGAATGATCATTTGTATTCATTTCTTATTAAATTGTAGAAATGATCTGTCTACGTGGATTACCGCATGGCGGGTGAAAATCCATTTGCAGTTTCATAATTTTTCTGACCCTCAATAATTCTTAAAAAAAATTAAAATGATAATTTGATGAGTTTTCTAGATTTTGTTCAAAAATGGCGATTTTTGGATGTATGGATTAAGAGTTATGGATTTTATGGGAAAAGACTATTTTAAAAGTAAACCCTTATTACTCTTTGTGGTTAACTCCAAAATTGGTGAAATTTTTATTAGGAGTGCATGTATATAACAGGAGTATACCCTGTAAATTTCAGAATTTTTGTACAAAAGTACAATTTATGATAAATGTCTAGATATTCGGCAGTTTTGGCCATATGAAAAATAGTAAATGAATTTTAAAAATTCCAAGAAAAATATATGTTCAATATGGGACTGATTTGGTATTTTTCATGAAAATAAACTAGTTATGAGTAAATGAATTAAATATGTTAAGTGAAGTAACAACATTGGAAAATAGGATTTTATGGCTTGGGAATCCTATATAGGGTATATGCAGATTTTTGATGAGGGATTTGATCATTGGTGATGAAATCTTATGAGTATGACATTTTTGAATGATTAAAATGCATTATTTGGTAAAGTGTAAACAATTGAAATAAATTTTTTATAAGTTTAAGAAGTGATTAAAATATTATTTTAATATTAATAATATTAGATTATGAGTTTATTAAGTAATTGATAATATTTGGATAAATTTAAAGTCTTTAATATTTATCCTTGATTTCGTTTGATTATTTCTTATATTATTGTCATTATCCTCATGCTTATATTATGATGAAAGTCATCTTTGGCTTACGTGCATAGATAGACTTGGTATAATTATGACCATGGATTATTCGGTATAATCATGACCGTAATGTAACGAATGATGTGGTAAAAGTCCTCATTGACCTGTAGTGTATTGATGGACAAATTTTTTATGATTATGACCAGAGATTATTCGGTATAGTCATGACCATTGATGATTTAATGAATATCCTTGGCCCATAGTGCAGGGATCATTCAATGATGTGGTTTATTTATTAAACTGAGTCTCAGCGATAAAAATTGATAAAAACATTTTAAATCATAGAAGATAGTAGATATCATGCTCTTCTTGACTCTTCTAGTGGATTGTGTATTTCGCTGCAGTTAAACTTTATGTTTTTTGTATGTTATCAGTTGAACATTGTTGAAGACTAATAATAATTTATTCTACATTATCTTAGTCATAATATTTTTTATTGGGCTAGTTGAGCTCATCTTTTCTTTCATTGTTCTCTTCAGGAAATGAGAACGCAGTCGGGACTAGTCAGGGAACGGAGTGACGATTCAGATGATAGTATTAGTAGTCCTCACTATTCTGTTAAATAGTTTGACAATAAATGTAATGAGGACTCCATTGAGTGTGGATATTGTCTAGATGATAATATTCTTATTAAAACTCTGAGTTTATGTTTTGTCGTATATTACACGACAGTTGTATTATTGAGTTGTATTTGAATTTTGTACCATGTATGTGGCGACTCATGATGGGTGATGTATACCAATTTTGGGGGCGTCACAGTTGGTATCAAAGCTTAGGGATATGATCACTGGCTGAGATGTGACACAAGAACTAGGAGGGAATAGACGGGGAATTCCTTCGCTAGTATGACCGACCTAAGGTATTTGGTATTTAATTGGTCGGTCAGAGTATAGGGATAATATGTGACATGTCAATTAACTCTTATTTTGAAGATATATTCTAGAATGATATCTGAAATACAGGAGATGAGCAATGGAAAAATCATGATACAGAGGATATAACCGGGAAGGTACAGTCTGAAAAGAAAGCAAGGTATTCTCATCTCTTCGAATATTAGGTACATACGTAAATTTCGAGGGCGAAATTTCATAAGGAGGGGAGATTGTGAGACCTAGAATTTTATAAAATAAAAGTATTCAATTATTCTATTTTGGTAAATAGTTAATTTGATAAAAGTTTAAAGTTTAAGGTGACATTTGAAATTTTTTCAAAGTAAGCAAGTTGTCATAAAATAATCGGTGGTAAAATATGTGTGGTTGCATAGTAGCACACAGTATTGATTATTAATGCTTACGTGAGAAGTCACTCAGTTTGATTAAATTATTGTCGATATTTTATATATTATTAAATCAATAATTGAGACGATACAGTTATTCATATTATTATTTGCATAATTAACAATGTCTAGAAGTTCTGTCAAGGAGAGGTTTGGTCACCTAATTGCGTGCCAATAAGGAAAAATCTTTATTGGAAAGCCCCCTCTTTCCTGGGAACGAACTGGTTGTTAATATTGCGAGTTATAATAATAGTGAATAAATATTATTAAAAATCAAATTTGAGTTCGGAGTTGAATTTGGAGACGCAAACTTGATATTTGAGTTCAAAGCGATGAAATTAGTAAGAATAGACTATAAACACAAAATTTTCTGGTGTTGACTTTTTGGTCAAAAAGTCAACAATTGACTTTTTCAGAAAAAGTCAAACTTCGTAATTTCAAAAATAAAATTGTTGAGAAAGATATTTCCATTGTGTTCAGATTATTAGTGTTAGTGAAAATCGACATTTATTTCGATAGTAATTGATGTCTAGAAGTTATATTGACCAACTGGGTAATTAATCGGGTAAATGAGCAATTAATTGCTATTAATTCATATGCTATTAACTATTTGTTCATGTGTGTGTACTTTTGATTCACATGATTTACAATTAGGAGAGTTTGTAAAACCCCAACTTTTATGAATAAAGATGATTTTTCTGTAAATATCATTTTTGAATATTATGGAATGAATTTGATATAATGTTATAGTTGGGGGTAATATTTATAAATTTTACAAAGTACTAAAGTTGTTATATAATATTCGATTGGTCGGGGAATATTCATTTTAACAGGGAATATTCGTACAACGGCACAATCATTGGTGGACCCCGCAATGAAATTATTGTCAGATTGAGAAAACGACAAAAATATTTTATGAAAATAACGGCAGAAGTTGTACCGTTAACTATTGAAACACCCGGTGTTAAAAGTACAGTAATACGCGTGGTTGCATAGTAGCACACGGTATTGATTATTGATGCTTACGTGAGAAGTCACGCAGTTTTGTTCAATTATTGCTTCAATAATTCTTGCATAGTATCTCACGTTATTTGATTCAATTATTGTCAATATTTTATATATTATTAAATCCATAATTGAGATGACAGAGTTATTAATATTATTATTTGCTATATTAACGATATCTAGAAGTTCTGTCAAGGAGAGGTATGATCACCTAATTGCGCGATAATAGGGAGAAATCCATATTGGAAAGCCTTCTCTTTCCTTGGAACGACCTGATCGATTAATATTGTGAATTATAATAATGATGATAAATGTTGTTAAATATATTGAGGTGACTTTTTATGAAGTCAAGGAAGTTTATATATATTTATATATTATATAAATTTTGTTTTATTAATATTATTAATGTAATAAAACGGAAAATCTTTTTATATAAAATAGAATACTTTTATAAAGTTATTTGTTTTATTAGACTATAAATAGAATATATTATATTCTATTATGCATATTATTTTGCATAGTAAAATCTTTTTATATAAAACAGAATACTTTTATAAAGTTATTTATTTTATTATATAATAATTAAAATATTTTATATTTTATTATGCATAGTATTTGCATAGTACCTGCATAATGTTTGCATAGTAAAATGTTTGCAGATCTGTAAGATATTTGATGTCTTGGAATACTTTGAGTCAAATCCAGACTTTGTGTTCCTAACGACCCTAATTTAAAGTATAAAATCATGACAGAGGTGCACAACACACCGTTTACAATTCATCCTGGGAGTACCAAAATGTATCGTGATATTCGTCATACATATTGGTGGAGCAATATGAAGAGAGAGATAACGCTGTTTATCTCAAGGTGTCTAACTTGTCAACAAGTCAAGGTGGAGCATCAAGTACTAAAAGGTCCATTACAACCACTTAAAATTCTAGAATGGAAGTGGGAGCACATTACCATAGATTTCATTACTGGTCTTCCCAAGGTTTCTCAAGGCATAGATGCAATTTGGGTCATTGTTGATAGATTGACCAAGTCTGCTCATTTCTTACCAATACGAGAAACTTATACACTTGAACGTCTTGCTCGTATGTACATAAACGAGATTGTAAGACTGTATGGTATGCCAGTATCCATAGTTTCTGATCGAGACCCAAGATTCACTTCACGATTTTGGGTTAGTTTACAAAAATCTATGGGCACAGATTTACGATTTAGTTCGTCAAATCATCCTCAGACAAACAAAAAATCAGAGAGGACTATTCAAACTCTAGAAGATTTATTAAGACTCTGTGTCCTTAACTTCAAGGGAAGTTGGGATAAGTTCTTACCATTGGTGGAGTTTTCCTACAATAACAGTTATCAAGCAAGTATTGGCATGGCTCCATTTGAGGCGTTGTATGGAAGAAAGTGTCGTTCTCCAGTATGCTGGGATGAGGTGGGTGAAACAACGTTTTTGGGACCAGAGTTGGTACGTATGACTACGAAAAAGATTCAAACGATCCGACAACGTATAAAAACCACACAAGATCGATAAAAGAGTTATGATGATCTTCATCAAAAGAACGTGAAATTTGATATCGTAGATCATGTGTTGTTACGTGTTGCTCCATGGACAGGAGTTACGAGATTTGGAAAGAGAGGAAAGCTCAATCCTCGATTCATTGGCCCATTTTTAATCCTCGATCGAGTAGGAACTGTGGCCTATAGACTCGCTTTACCTCCAAGTATGTCTCGTGTTTATATCGTTTTTAACGTTTTTAACCGGACGAAATAGCGGAAGATTTAATGTATGAAGAAGTTCCTGTTCAAATCTTAGATAAGAAGGAACATATTCTACGCTCCAAGGTTATACATCAAGTCAAAGTTTTCTGGAGAAACCACAATGTTGAGGAAAAGACCTGAGAGTTAAAATCTGAAATGACATCAAGGTATCCTTACCTCTTCGACATACCAGGTACGTACCCTAATTTCGAGGGTGAAATTTCTTAAGTAGGGGAGGTTGTAAGACCCCAACTTTTATGAATAAAGATGATTTTTCTGTAAATATCATTTTTGAATATTATGGAATGAATTTGATATAAAGTTATAGTTAGGGGTAATATTTATAAATTTTGCAAGTACGCAAGTTGTTATATAATATTCGATTGGTCGGGGAATATTCATTTTAACCGGGAATATTCGTATAACGGCACAATCATTGGTGGATCCCGCAATGAAATTATTCTCAGATTGAGAAAACGACAAAAATATTTTATGAAAATAACGGCGGAAGTTGTACCGTTAACTGTTGAAACACTCGGTGTTAAAAGTATAGTAATACACGTGGTTGCATAGTAGCACACTGTATTGATTATTAATGCTTACGTGAGAAGTCACTCAGTTTTGTTCAATTATTGCTTCAGTAATTGTTACATAGTATCTCACGTTATTTGATTCAATTATTGTTAATATTTTATATATTATTAAATCAATAATTGAGATGATAGAGTTATTAATATTATTATTTGCAATATTAACGATGTCTAGAAGTTCTGCCAAGGAGAGGTTTGGTCACCTAATTGCGCGCTAATAGGGAAAAATCCTTATTGGAAAGCCCCCTCTTTCCTGGGAAGGACCTGGTCGATTAATATTGTGAATTATATTAATGATGATAAATGTTGTTAAATATATTGATGTATTTTTTGATGAAGTTACGGAAGTATATATATATATATATATTATATATAAATTTTATTTTATTAGTATTATTAATGTAATAAAATAGAAAAGCTTTTTATATAAAACAGAATACTTTTATAAAGTTATTTCTTTTATTAGACTATAAATAGAACATATTATATTCTATTATGCATAGTATTTTGCATACTAATATCTTTTTATATAAAACAGAATACTTTTATAAAGTTATTTATTTTATTAGACAATAATTAGAATATATTATAATTTATTATGCATAGTATTTGCATAGGGCCAACATAGTGTTTGCATAGTTAAATTTTTTTATATAAAATAGGAAATTATTCTCAGATTGAGAAAACGACAAAAATATTTTATGAAAATAACGGCGGAAGTTGTACCGTTAACTGTTGAAACACTCGGTGTTAAAAGTATAGTAATACACGTGGTTGCATAGTAGCACACTGTATTGATTATTAATGCTTACGTGAGAAGTCACTCAGTTTTGTTCAATTATTGCTTCAGTAATTGTTACATAGTATCTCACGTTATTTGATTCAATTATTGTTAATATTTTATATATTATTAAATCAATAATTGAGATGATAGAGTTATTAATATTATTATTTGCAATATTAACGATGTCTAGAAGTTCTGCCAAGGAGAGGTTTGGTCACCTAATTGCGCGCTAATAGGGAAAAATCCTTATTGGAAAGCCCCCTCTTTCCTGGGAAGGACCTGGTCGATTAATATTGTGAATTATATTAATGATGATAAATGTTGTTAAATATATTGATGTATTTTTTGATGAAGTTACGGAAGTATATATATATATATATATATATATATATATATTATATATAAATTTTATTTTATTAGTATTATTAATGTAATAAAATAGAAAAGCTTTTTATATAAAACAGAATACTTTTATAAAGTTATTTCTTTTATTAGACTATAAATAGAACATATTATATTCTATTATGCATAGTATTTTGCATACTAATATCTTTTTATATAAAACAGAATACTTTTATAAAGTTATTTATTTTATTAGACAATAATTAGAATATATTATAATTTATTATGCATAGTATTTGCATAGGGCCAACATAGTGTTTGCATAGTAAATTTTTTTTATATAAAATAAAATACTTTTATAAAGTTATTCGTTTTATTAGATTATAAATAGAATATATTTTATTTTATTTAAAAGATTTTGTTTTATAAGAATATTTTATTTATACTACATAGTAAATCAATCTGGACCGTTCATGAATTAGTTACTATTCAGTCCATTCTCCTATAAATAGAAGCTCATTCCTTCATTATTTCTTACGAATTCACTGAAACTCTAGAGAGAGAAACTATAGAGAGAAAGAAGAAAAGTATTCTATTACTTCACTACTCCTATATCCAGTTCTTTTAAGGTAATGGGTATTATTTCTTTCGTATTCATGAAGAGAACTTCTGTTATTCCATTCTTTATTATTCTGTTAGAATAACCTATATACGCGGGCTACCCTATACGTAGTGAAATTCTTCTGTTATTCTATTATTTATCATTATGTTGGAATAACCTGTCTATGTGAAGTACCACATACATGATGAAATTCTTTTGTTGTTCCATTCTTTATCATTATGTTGGAATAACCTGTCTATGCGAATTACCGCATACATGGTGAAATTCTTTTGTTATTCCATTCTTTATTATTCTATTGAAACATTTTATCTGTGCATTTACGCATGACCTGGTTCTATTATTTATTATTCTGTTGGAATATCATGTCTGTGCGTTTACGCATGACCTGGTTCCATTATTTTTTATTCTGTTAGAATATCCTGACTGTGCGTTTACGCATGACCTAGTTCCGTTATTTATTATTTTGTTGGAATAACCTATCTATGCGGTCTATCGCATGCCTGGTGATTTCTTTTGTTATTCCATTCTTATTTATACTCAATTGGTTAAAGTTTTGACTTCTATACTCCATGAAATTAGTGGAATATCCTTGATATTTGTGCTTCTTCCAGTATCTTTTGATGGAAATATTCTTCTGAGCATTTTTGAATTTTACTCTACAAAGAAGTATCATGTTGACAATTTGGACGTTGTTAGTTCCTGGATAAATTAATTCTTGAACTTATTTTTATTGAATTTTTATATCATTGTCATCATCCTCATGTTTATATTTTGTTAAAAGTCATCTGTGGTCTGTAGTGCATAGATGGACTTAGTATGATTATGACCAGGGATTAATCGGTATAATCATGACCGTAATTTTACAAATAATATGGTAAAAGTCCTCATTGGCCCGTAGTGCATTGATGGACAGTTGTTGGCATGATTATGACCATTGATGAATACACGAATATCCTTGGCCCGTAGTGCATGGACAATTTATGGTTGTGATACTAATGAATATCCTTGGCCGTAGTGCAGGGATGATGTGGATTATTTATTAAGCTTAGTCCCAGCGATAAAAGTGATGAAAAACCTTTTAAATCATAAAAGATAGTAGATTTTATTCTCTATTTGACTCTTTTAATGGATTACTTGTTCCGCTGTAGTTAAACTTGATGTTTGTTATATTGTATCAGTTTAACACTGTTGAAGGCTAACGATAATTTATTATGCATTATCTTTGTCATAATATTTCTTACTGGGCAAGTTGAGCTCACCCTTTCTTTTACTGTTCTCTTAAGGAAATGAGAATATAGCTGGGACTAGTCGGGGAACGGAGTGATGGTCCAGATGATAGCATTAATAGTCCTCACTATTCTGTTAAATAATGTGATAATAAATGTAATGAGGACTCCTTTTAGTGTGGATATTGTCTAGATGACAATATTCTTATTAAAACTCTCAGCTATATTTTGTCGTATTTTTACACGACGTTTGTATAATTAGGTTATATTTGTATTTTGTACCATATATCTGGCGACACAAGATGGGTGATGTATACCTAATTTTGGGGGCATCACAGAGTTGGTGCAAGATTGATAATACTTGCAGGACTAAATTAAAATTGAAAAAAAAGAGGAAGGTTTATACTGTAATATTTCGAGCCCCAAAACGTACAATTATCAAACTATATTTTCCTATAAATAGAAGCTCATTCTTCCTTCATTTCTCACCAATTCACTAAAGCTATAAAGCAATTATTATAGAGAGAAATTATTGAGAGAAAGAAGAAGAGAAGTCTGCTACCTCACTATTCCAGTATCCAGTTTTTTCTAAGGTAAGGGATATTATTATTATTGTAAGGGGTATTATTTCTTTCGTATTCATGAAGAGAGCTATTGTTATTCCATTCCTTATTATTATGTTGGAATAACTTGTCTATACAAAGTACTGCATACATGATGAAATTCTTCTATTATTCCTTTCTTTATTATTTTGTTGGAATATCCTGTCTTGTGGATTACGCATGACCTGGTTCCGTTTTTTATTATTCTGTTAGAATATCCTGTCTGTGCGGATTACGCATGACCTGGTTCCATTCTTTATTATTCTGTTGGAATAACCTGTCTGTGAGATTTATCGCATGCCTGGTAAATTCTGTTGTTATTCCATTTTTATTATTCTGTTGGAATATACTGTCTGTGCGGATTACGCATGACCTGGTTCCATTCTATATTATTCTGTTGGGAATAACTTGTTTGTGCGTTCTATCGCATGCATGGTGAATTCTTCTGTTATTCCATTCTTTATTATTTTGTTGGAACAACCTGTCTTTGTGGATTACCGCATTCATGGTGAATGATCCTTTGTATTCATTCCTTATTAAATTGTAGAAATGACATGTCTACGTGGATTACCGCATGGTGGGTGAAAATCCATTTGCAGTTTCGTAATTTTTCTGACCCTCAAAAATTCTGAAAAAATTTGAAATGATAATTTGATGAGTTTTCTAGATTGTGTTCAAAAAATGGCGATTTTTGGATGTATGGATTAAAAGTTATGGATTTTATGGGAAAATATTATTTTAAAAAGTAAACCCTTATAACTCTTTGTGGTTAACTCCAAAATTGGTGAAATTTTTATTGGGAGTACATGTATATAACAGGAGTATACCCTGTAAATTTCGGAATTTTTGGACAAAAGTACAATTTATGATAAATGTCTAGATATTCGACAGTTTTGACCATATGAAAAATAGTAAATGAATTTTAAAAATTCCGAGAAAAATATATGTTCAATATAGGACTATATTCTGCTAAATCCCAGAAAAGAAATATTTTTGGGACTGCTTTTGTATTTTTCATGAAAATGAACTAGTTATGAGTAAATGAATTAAATATGTTATGTGAAGTAACAAAATTAAAAAATAGGATTTTATGGCTTGTGAATCCTATATAGGGTATATGCAGATTTTTGATGAGGGATTTGATCATTGGTGATGAAATCTTGTGAGTATGACATTTTTGAATGATTAAAATGTATTATTTAGTAAAGTGTAAATAATTGAAATAAATTGTTTATAAGTTTATGAAGTGATTAAAATATTATTATAATATTAGATTATGAGTTTATTAAGTAATTGATAATATTTGGATAAATTTAAAGTCTTTAATATTTATCCTTGATTTCGTTTGATTTGATTTCGTTTGATTATTGCTTATATCATTGTCATCATCCTTATACTTATATTGTGATGAAAGTCATATTTGGCTTACGTGCATAGATGGACTTGGTATGATTATGACCAGGGATTATTTGGTATAATCATGACCGTAATGTAACGAACAATGTAGTAAAAGTTATTATTGGCCTGTAGTGCATTGATGGACAATTTTTGATATGATTATGACCAGGGATTATTCGGTATATTCATGACCATTGATGATTTAATGAATATCCTTGGCCTGTAGTGCAGGGATGACTCGATGATGTGGTTTATTTATTAAGCTGAGTCTCAGCGATAAAATTTGATGAAAACATTTTAAATCATAGAAGATAGTAGATATTATGCTCTACTTGACTTTTCTAATGGATTGCTTTTTCCGCTGCTGTTAAACTTGATGTCTATTGTATTTTATCAGTTTAAAATTGTTGAAGGCTAATGATAATTTATCCTGCATTATCTTAGTCATAATATTTCTTACTGGGCTAGTCGAGCTCACCCTTTTGCTTTCATTATTCTCTTCAGGAAATGAGAACGTAGCCGGGACTAGCCGGGGAACGGAGTGACGGTCCAGATGATAGTATTAGTAGTCCTCACTATTCTGTTAAATAGTGTAACAATAAATGTAATGAGAACTCCTTTGAGCGTGGATATTGTCTAGATGAAAATATTCTTATTAAAACTCTTAGTTTATGTTTTGTCATATTTTACACGACAGCTATATTATTAAATTGTATTTGAATTTTGTACGATGTATTTGGCGACTCAAGATGGGTGATGTATACCAATTTTGGGGGCGTCACAATAGGGCTCAGTTATTGGATCGCGATAATGAGCCAGCCCAACGAAAGGATAACGAGCAACAACACGATAATAATCGTACCGGTGGCAACGACCATTGGAACAATGATAACTATCGTGGGGGAAATTATCATGCCAAGAATGGTAACCACTTCGGTGGTAATCATGGCCAGATAATAGGAGTGGAGATTTTAAGAAGAGATGGTTCAACAACGATGGGAAGACAGCAGCACCAACACCCATTTTCAAGGAAGGAGAACGACCACCAATTGCATGCTTCAAATGCGGAGGGGAGGGACATATCAGTCCAAACTACGTGATGCAGTCCAAAGCATGTTACAATTATGGAAAAGAAGGTCACCTAGTCCAATTTTATTATGAACCAAAGTCAAGTCCAGCTGGGACAATGACACCAAAGGCGGATATGGAAAAAACAAAGACGGTGGTTTCAAGAAGAGCGTTTTTCATGACTTCTCAAAAAGCGAGTAACCCGAATGAAGTTAGCATGGGTTAGTTAATTATAAATTCTTGCGAAGTCTATACCTTATTAGATACCGGTTCTACCCATTATTTTATCTCTCTTGCTAGCACTCAACGTTTAAATTTAACTCTAGAGAAGTTAGACTTTGACTTATCGATTGAAACTTCGTTAGCAAAAACGTTCGTTACCTCTACTATTTATAAATCTTGTTTGATTCAAATCGACACTTTCACGTTACCTGTCGATCTTATCTCTTTGAAAATACTTGCTTTTGATGTGATTTTAGGAATCGATTGGTTAATACCCATCATGCTTTTTCGTAAGGTTGTTAGCTTTTATATTCCTAACCAACCTGTTATGCGAATTCAAGCAACCAAACCACTAAAGTTAATCAATGTTATATCAAGCCATAAGTAAAGAGCCCCGAGCCTTTCGCTGGTAACTTCCTTGTGTGGAATGCACCGAGGCCGAACTTTCCATAGGGAACGCAGTGAATGACGGTGGCAAGTTGATAAGTATCAATGTGACGTGCTATCCAAGTCTTGGATAAGGGTCACAGTTTTGATTGATATTTCTATTGTTAATAAATTTTATGATGTATTCTTGAAGACTTCTTAGCCTACCCCTAGAGCGTGAAATCGAATTTTGTATTGACCCCAGTACAAAACCCATTTCTTCAACCAAAACAAACGTATAATACGCCAAAGTCATTGGCTCGAGCTGTTGAAGATTACAACTATACCATTCAATATCATCGTGGAAGAGCGAACATGGTAGCTGATGCGTTTAGTAGAAGATCATATGCGTTTACGAGTGTGATGTTGTTAACACAAAAACCCATTTCGTATAACTTACAAATGATGAAGATAAAGTTAAAGACTCTAGGGACCCACGTGAAGATAACGAATATACGAGAAGAATCAACTTTAATCGATAAAGTTAAAGCCGCTCAAGCTACACACCGGAATCTGATGAATGTGAAGAAGAAGGTTCAAGAAGGCGTTATCTCAACCCTCAATTTAATTGGCCCATTTAAAATCATCGATCGAGTAGGAACTGTGGCCTATAGACTCATTTTACCGCCAAGTATGTCGCGTGTTCCTAACGTTTTTCACGTATCATTGTTAGTAAAAACTTAGTCTTGGGGGACTTTGGAGCCAAATTTCGGATTAATTAATGAATCTGAAAAATTATGAAATCATGGGGGTTTTATAGAGCATGTTACAAGCTTTCTATAGCCTCAAAACGGACTAATTCTGATAACGGATGAAGAAGTTATGAAGATTTGAAGTATGTATGTCAAAAGTTTCAAAATCTGGAAAATTGGAGTTAAGTGCCAAAGGTCGAGCACCTAGGCACTAGGCTCGGTGCTTAGAATCTGTTCTTGGGTGCCTAGGTGCTTGCCCAAGGCCAAATTTGGGCGCCTAGGCGCTGGTCAAGTTTTAAGCCAAAATATGTCCGGACGTCCTTTAGTAAATTGGGCATAACGTTTTCATACAAACTCTGATTGAGGTGATTCAGGATGATTCGGAAAGATAACGAGTAGATCTAAAACTTTAATTTTTTATATTTTGAGATTTGAGGTCGGTATCAAGGCCTAAAATGACTATTTCAGGGACTGATGTGCATTCATAGGCAATCGGAGGACATCGGGCATGCACGTATGCAACGTGTAACGTTTTTGACGATAAAGGTATTCAAGGTATCCTAACCTCTTCGGCATACCAGGTACGTACATAAATTTCGAGGGCGAAATTTTATAAGGAGGGGAGATTATGAGACCCCAGATTTTATGAATAAAGATTTAAATTTCTCGAAATATTTTTTTATATTATGGTGTGGATTTGATATAATGTTATAGTTGTGGGTAATATTTATAAATTTTGCAAAGTTAGCAAGTGGTTATATAATATTCGATTGGTCGGGGAATATTCGTTCTAACAGGGAATATTCGTACGACGACACAATCATTGGTGGACCCCACAACAGAAGTATCGTCGTAGTAAGAAAACGACAGAATTATCTTTTATTAAAAATAACGGCGAAAGTGTTACCGTTAAAATTGTTGAACTACCCGGTAGTAAAAGTACAGTAATACGCGTGATTTCATAGTAGCACAAGGTATTAATTATTGATGCTTACGTGAGAAGTCACTCAGTTATACTCAATTATTGCTACAGTAATTGTTGCATCATATCTCTTATATTATTGATTCGATTATTGTCACAGTATCATCTGTATAATATGATATATTATTAAATCAATAATTGAGATGACAAAGTTATTCATATTATTATTTGCAATATTGATAATGTCTAGAAGTTCTATCAATGAGAGGTTTGGTCACCTAATTGCGCGCTAATAAGGAGAAATCCTTATCGGAAAGCCCCCTTTTTCCTGGGAACGACATGGTTGTTAAATATTGTGAATTATAATATTAATGATGAATAAGTTCGTGTTGATTAAAGATGAAATTGATAGTTCCATTGTGTTGGAATTATTAGTGTTAGTGAAAATCGATATTTATTTTGATAATAATTGATGTCTAGAGGTTATATTGATCAATCGGGTAATTAATCGGATAAATGAGAAATTAATTTCTATTAATTCACATGATTATAACTATTTGTTCACATGTGTGTACTATTGATTCACAATCTTATACTATTAGGGGAGTTGGTGCAAGATTGATAATACTTGCATGACTAAGTTAAAAATGGAGGTATAAATGGAGGTACTATACTGTAATTTATATTTTCACATGATTATAACTATTGATTCACATGATTGAACTATTGATTCACATTATTTACTATTAGGGGAGGTGGTGCAAGTTTGATAAAACTTGCAGGACTAAATTAAAAACGAAGGAAAAGAGGAAGGTATTATACTGTAATATTTTGCACCCCAAAACGTGTAATTATCGAAACTATATTTTCCTATAAATAGAAGCTCATTCTTCCTTCATTTCTCACCAATTCACTAAAGCTATAGAGCAATTATTATAGAGAGAAATTATAGAGAGAAAAAAGAAGAGAAGTCTGCTACCTCACTATTCTAGTATCCAGTCTTCTTTTGAGGTAAGGGGTATTATTTCTTTCGTATTCATGAAGAGGGCTTCTGTTATTCCATTCTTTATTATTATGTTGGAATAACCTGTCTATGCGAAGTACCGCATACATGGTGAAAGTCTTCTGTTATTCCATTATTTATTATTATGTTGGAATATCCTGTCGGTGCGGATTACGCATAACCTGGTTCCATTCTTTATTACTCTGTTGGGAATAACCTGTCTGTGCGGTCTATTACATGCCTGATGAATTCTGTTGTTATTCCATTCTTTATTATTCTGTTGGAACATCCTGTCTGTGCGGATTACGCATGACCTGGTTCCATTCTTTATTATTCTATTGGAATATCCTGTCGGTGCGGATTACGCATGACCTGATTCCATTCTTTATTATTCTGTTGGAATATCATGTCGGTGCAGATTACGCATAACCTGGTTCCATTCTTTATTACTCTGTTGGGAATAACCTGTCTGTGCGGTCAATCGCATGCATGGTGAATTCTTCTGTTATTCCAATCTTTATTATTATGTTGGAATAACCTGTCTATGTGGATTACCACATGTATGATGAATGATCCTTTGTATTTATTCCGTATTAAATTGTGGAAATGATCTGTCTAAGTGGATTATTGTATGGCGGGCGAAAATTCATTTGTAGTTTCATATATTCTATTATACTCAGTTGGTTTAAGTTTTGGCTTCTATACTCCATGAAATTAGTAGAATATCCTGGATATTTGCGCTTCATCCAGTATCTTTTCATGGAAATATTCTTCTGATCATTCTAGAATTTTACTCCACAAAGCAGTATCATGTTGACAATTTGGACGTAATTGATTTGAGGATAAATTAGCTTATAAATCTTTAAAATTTATTCTTGAACTTGTTTTATTGAATTATTATGTCATTGTCATCATCCTCATGCTTATATTGTGATGAAAGTCATCTTTGGCTTACGTGCATAGATGGACTTGGTATGATTATGTCCAGGGATCTTTCGGTATAATCATGACCTGTAATGTTATAAATGATGTGGTAAAAGTCCTCAGTGGCCTGTAGTGCATTGATGGACAGCTTTTGGTATGATTATGACCGGGAATTATTCGGTATAGTCATGACCATTGATGATTTAATGAATATCCTTGGCCTATAGTGCAGGGATGACTCAATGATGTGGTTTATTTATTATATTGAGTCTCAACGATAAAAATTGATGAAAACATTTTAAATCATAGAAGATAATAGATATTATGCTCTACTTGACTCTTCTAATGGATTGCTTTTTCCGCTGCTATTAAACTTGATGTCTATTGTATTTTATCAGTTTAACATTATTGAAGGCTAATGATAATTTATCCTGCATTATCTTAGTCATAATATTTCTTACTGGGCTAGTTGAGCTCACCCTTTTGCTTTCATTGTTCTCTTCAGGAAATGAGAACGTAGCCGAGACTAGTCAGAGAATGGAGTGGTGGTCCGAGATGGTGTTATAGTAGTCCTCACTATTCTATAAAATAGTGTAACAATAAATGTAATGAGGACTCTATTTGAGTGTGGATATTGTCTAGAAGGCAATATTCCTGTTTAAACTCTTAGCTATGTTTTGTCGTATATTACACGACGTTTGTATAATTAAGTTTGTATTTTTATTCTGTACCATGTATTTGGCGACTCAAGATGGGTGATGTATACCTATTTTAGGGGCATCATAGCCAATGCCAAAAACGGCGCAGCTGCGCCGGTCCCAGGCTTATGTATGGCGTAGCTGCGCCATACCCTGATTTGGGACAATGGCTTCTGCTACTGCTGCAGACTTTGGATACCCTTATAATTTGGTCTAATGATGTGTTAATGTAATAAGCATGTAATATGGAGTTTAAAACAGAACCATGTCATGTCATCGATAATTTCTAAGTTGTAAAGGATTAGTAGGTTACGAACGCGTTATGACTTAATGTATATAATGAATAGTGAATAAGTCTTGTGATATTAACACTTGTGATTTCTGAAATGAGCACTAAGATATAGAAGGTGATTAATATAAAACTAATGAGTCTTAGGAAGACTTAAACACTTGATTGAACTTCAAGTTCGATTAAGAAAAAATGTAGTATTGATTAATAAGAGTTGAAAATGTGATTTGGATGCTAAACGTCTTATGTATGTGTTAGTGAGTTTTCAGATCCGTGTTATGTGGTTTATTAATATGGTTAGACCTTAAATTAAAGGTTATAACTTAACTAAGAGGAGAAGTGAATCTATGATATTAATGTATGTAGCTAATTGATATGTTAATCCTAATGGAATGTGTAGGACATTGGAGTACGTGAGTTGTAATTGTTCAGCTTATGCAAGAGGCAAGTTCCCTAACCTTTGCTACTTTATTATTTAGAAAGGTTACTTTTTACTGTCATGATATACTTTTGCAAGTTCTCTATTTCTAATCTCTTGTTGAGCAATTTATTGTTATGCAAGTTCTTTAACTCTCATTTACTGTTGAGCAAGTTAATTAATCTTTATTTATTTATTCCAAACGAGATTACTTTGGTTATTCAAAATCTGTAATTTTGTTGTAAGAAATGTGTTTATTCAGCTACTAATAACTGTTGTTTGATCTTCATTCTCCAATGTCATTGTACTATCTTACATTATTGTACCGAACTCTAAGTTGCCTAGCGATTCTTTACCAATTCAACTAATCCTTAGTTGATGAATGTTCTAAACTCTAAATTACCCTTGAGGTCAACCCAAACCAAACTCCCTTTGGTTTGTTTATGTACTCACAGAATTTTGAAAGCATGTTGTCGATGATAACATTTGTTCAATTTAGAAATTGTTAATACTCTAGCTCTTATTGATTCATCGATATACCTTGTTCATGAAAATATTATAATCAAACTCTTGAATAGTTATTGGTCCCTATCTGATTCAACCAGTACTTGGTAGATGAGCGTTCTAAAAATCTAGAATTCCTTCGAAGTTAATTCCCAACCAAACTTCCTTTGGTTCGGAACCAGATAATCTAAGCTGAGATGAACAACCCTATATTAGGGGATTATTTTAGAGCTACGCAATAGCGTTAAAATGTTTGCGCAATACATAGTACTAAGGGCTGATCACCTGAAGTACGGGATGATGGTCCATATAGTCGTTTAGACTATTAAAGGTTACAGTAGAAACACCTGTTAACCTAGGACATAGATGATGATTATAGTCTTTTAGACTGTTAAAGGTTAAAGTAATAAACCTAGAGTATAGTTAGTGGTCTTGTGACCCTCAGTGTATTCTTTGATATTGATATCTATTGTTAACTTAAACGTTTATTATTCCTTTGAACTCATAGCTGTTGAATTAAAATTTATTGTTCCGGTAAGAATACTTTACCATTGAAAGCTCAGTTAATTGTCATTCATAAAACATTACTGTATATTATTCTTCTTGTGGGCAATTGCTTACTCACTCTTGTACAAAATAATGCAGATGAAGTTATGAAGTTTGAAGAGCTTTCTACAAGTAAGGGCAGGGACAAAGTGCTTGATTAGACAACAATGTTTAATTTACCTTTTATTTATGAAGCTTATGTAATAGTTTTGATTATGGCTATGTTTTAATATTCCGCTGATGATTGTAATAAAGGTTAGATGACATGGAATTTATTTTATATTATGTAACCCTTTAACGGGAGATTGTTTGTTTAAACTTTTGAGTTTAATTATATCCTTTGTTTATGGGTAGTTAGTTATGACTTAATTGGACAGTTCACACTATTTTCCAAAAATAACACCTCTAAATCCTCAGAGCAACCACTACTATCTCTAACTCTGGATCGTGAGTCAGATGCCCTTTCACATAAAGCAAGCTCCCTTCCTCGGTCTTGAAAATTCACCAATTGTGTGAAAGGGCATCTGACTCACGATCCAGAGTTAGAGATAGTAGTGGTTGCTTTGAGGATTTAGAGGTGTTATTTTTGGGAAATAATGTGAACTGTCCAATTAAATCATAACTAACTACCCATAAAAAAAGGATATAATTAAACTCAAAAGTTTAAACAATCAATCTCCCATTAAAGGGTTACATAATCTAAAATAAATCCCAAGTTATCTAACCTTTATTACAATCATCAGCGGAATATTAAAACATTTCCATAATCAAAACTATTACATAAGCTTCATAAATAAAAGGTAAATTAAACGTTGTCGTCTAATCAAGCACTTTGTCCTTGCCCTTGCTTGTAGAAAGCTCTTCAAACTTCTTAACTTCATCTGCATTGTTTTGTGCATGAGTGAGCAAACAATTGCCCACAAGAAGGATAATATACAATAACGTTTTATGAATAATAATTAACTGAGCTTTCAATGGTAAAGTATTCTTACCGGAATAATAAAATTTAATTTAATAGTTATGAGTTCAAAGGAATAATGAACGTTTAAGTTAACAATAGATATCAACATCAAAGAATACACTGAGGGTCACAAGACCACGAACTATACTCTAGGTTTTCAAGTATTTCTACTTTAACCTTTTACAGTCTAAAAGACTATAATCATCATCTATGTCCTAGCTTAACAGGTGTTTCTACTGTAAACTTTAACAGTCTAAATGACTATATGGAACATCATCCCGTACTTCAGGTGATCAGCCCTTAGTACTATGTATTGCGCAAACATTTTAACGCTATGGCATAGCTCTAAAATAATCCCCTAATGAGTAGGTTTTTAAACCACGAATTGTGTTCAGTTGGTCTATTTTGTGTTTGTTTTTATGCATTTTTTTATGTTACTGTTGATGGGTTTTTCGTTTAATGTAGGAAAAGCAGAGGCGTCTTGCGTTTGGAAGCATTTGAGATTGTGTAATCAGTTAATGAAGCTGCTGATGGTGTAGCGCTGTCAGCGCCGTGGGGAGCGCTGAATGCACTGGAATTGTGCTCGCTACTGTTGCTATGGCGCTAACTGCACCGGGTCTATTACGCCTACTGTTGCTATGACGCTGACTGCGTTGCGGGAAGGCCACTATGGCGCTGACTGCGCTGGGGCGGTGAATTGGTTTTTAAAGAGGAGTTAGATGGCAGTAGTTAGAGAGAATTAGAATTGTTTTAAGTTGTTTTGGATAGGAAGTGGAGGCAAGCTAGGAGAGTATCTAGACAAGAGATGGTCTACAAGTAAAAGGAAGAGGGGAATTAAGGGATATACACAACTTTGCAAAAGAAAGACATTGGAGATCAAGCTTGGAGGTCTAGAGAAGAAGGAATAACTTCACGAAAAATTGCAGGAATTGAATTCAGAGAAGGGTGGTGTTTTATTATTCTTCCTTAATTTTTATTATCTGTAATTGGGATGATGTCTCCTTTTATTTATTCAGTAGTTAATTTATTTATTATGAATTAATTATCTTTTTAGGCGATTGATGGATCTTTGAGTGGAACAATGGCTTATTAGCTTTAATTCTCAGTTTAATAAAATATTCAATGGTTTATCTATATTGATTTGAGCTTGAATTTGTGAATTGCCTGATCAACGATTCTTTATGGATTTGAGTTAATTTGGTATTGGTGCATTGAGAGGTGGTTAATGCTAAAATCATGTTCTTGATTAATAAACTGGAATATTGAATTGAACTGAGATAAAAGTGAATTAATCTGAGTAAAGCTTAGAGTGAAATCATGAGCCTAATTCTCCAAGTATTGTTTGAAAATTGAGTTTTATCTTTGTGGGTTATTAGTGATAGTTAGAGTATTAGTTGTTAAGATTTTCTCCTCATTTATTAAAGTTAGTTTAATAAAATTCAGATTAGTTAAAAATTGATAGTTGTAAGCTTGAGTTCTTGCTAATTGTCTCTGTGGGAACGATACTCAACTTATCACTTTATTACTTGTTGACCACGTATACTTGCGTGTTGTGAGTAATTAGATTTTACATTCACAATAATCATTTCTTAAGACGTCGGCAACCATAATCATTTAGGATTTTGCATTCACAATCCTTGATTAACTCCCACTATCACTTCAACGCATGCTTAAATATCCCTATATGAGAATATATTGTAGACACTTACGGTCTTTTTATATCTCACACTATTTCCTAAAAATAACACCTCTAAATCCTCAGAGCAACCGCTAATACCTCTACTCTGAATCGTAAGTCGGATACCCTTTCTCATAAAAATTTTAACTTACGCGATGCGTATAAAATGACCATGTCATCCTGCCTAAACACATAGCCTCATATATTGTATAATGCGTCGCTATACAACACAAAATTTCCTGTATTATCTAGTAGAGACATCACAAGTGCCATACTAAACTCTTCATCAATTCGTGAAAATTCACTCTATAATTTCCTGCACATATAAATTCCTCCAATTTTCTCGTTAAGTTAGCTAACGAAGTGACTATATTGATCTTCACATATCCCACATATTATTTTCTTAATAACTTCTTGTTTTACAACATCGATGGATAACTCTACCGTACAGACGTCTTGCAACTAAAAGAACAAAATACCACCTTTGACTTCCTCAAAGTCTCATAAATCAAATCAAAAATAAATCCATTGACATCATGTGGCCTTTAATACCAACACGACAATTCTACACATCAAGTTAAAAGGTATCACTATTCACACTTTCTATATTTAGAGAATAGTCTAACTCTTCTCGAAGTGAACCTAGTTTCTAAACGAATTCATCAGCCATACATTAACAAGTGGCACTTGAATTAAATAACATGCTGTCATATAAATAACTGATCGGAACCATACCTTGCATTGAGCCCTGCATCGTCATGTTGGTTAATTGTTCGGTTGGTGGACTCGGCAGGGCTGATTCTACAATAACCAGTTTGCCACTTCCCCATTTGCTTCCACTTGTTTTTCCTACCGCTTTCTTTGGGCAACCTCGAGCCAAGTGCTCCTTCGATCCACACGTGAAGCAGGCTCCCTTCCTCGGTCTTGAACATTTTGGTCCAATGTGACCCTTCGAGCCACAATTAAAGCACACCCTCTTCCCTTTTAGACAAACACCTACATGTGTCTTTCTGCAGTTGCTACACGCCTCCACTTTTTTCTTTTCCTTCCCTTACTGATTTTCAGCGTTAATATTATTGTCCCACTTTCTTTTCCAAGTGTTACCGGTATGACTATCACCTACCTTATAATCTTCACTCTTCTTTCTCCTCTATTCTTGATTATATGTCAGCGTATCACCTTCCCATTCTACATCAATCGTTCTCTCCAACCCTATTGTAAACGAATTTGGTTGGAACATCGAGATTTGATTATATAGCCAGAAATTCAGTTGATTTGCTAGTGCTCCCACCAAAAAATTCACCAATTTTGGCACTGGATTTGTGTTAGCTTCCTTATTGTATGCATATTCCTCGTGGCTCTGTTGACGTTGTTGTCTTCTTCTAGGCGGCATCTTACTGTTTAAAACTTGCACCATTAGATCATCGCTCATCCACACATTAAAATTTTCAAACTTATCTCAACCATTTTTACACAACACATGCTTTATCTTAATAAATGATAATACTTAATTCATTTATTATACAACACATAACAAAATAGCCTTGTTGCTATTTATATTATTTATCTTGTAATAATAAAATTCTAGGATTAATTCGTCATATCCCACCATTTAATTCAAAAGTCAGGATTTACATTTTATTAATTTTCATCGTGATTTATATATAATCTTAATGTTTTTCTTGCAATCTACAAGAACATTCCACATTGTACAACTTCATTGCGCTCTTGCTCCATGATACGAATCATTGACGATCCATCACATACCAAAGATAAATCTCCACCTATACAGAAAATAGAATACTTAATTCTAAGTCCCATCATTTGTTTGGCCTTCTTCAACTTGTCTTCAACATGATCTATGTGTTTAGAAGCCTTCACCCATTCGTCTTCAGCTCTCGCACGCTTTGGTGACTTCTTTCCCCATTCATTCCTTCACAATCTCATTCCTAGCTAATAACTATCCTCTTTAATATTCTGACTGAGCTAATATCCGCTCTACATCTGGAAGTTGTGCAGTAAGGTCTTGAGTCACGACATCTTCTTGCGCTAATGTGGCTTGGTGCTTTACGACTTGACCTTCTAATTTCTCGACCTTCTTTTATAACTCAATATTATTGTGACGCCCCCAAAATAGGTATACATCACCCATCTTGAGTCACCATATACGTGGAACATAAATTCAAATACAACTTAATTATACAACAGTCGTGTAAATATACGACAAAACATAGCTGAGAGTTTAAACAAGAATATTGTCATCTAGACAATATCCACACTCAATGGTGTCCTCATTAGAATTATTATCACATTATTCCGTAGAATAGTGAGGACTATTAAAGCCATTTATCCTGGACCATCACTTCATTCTCCGGCTCGTCCCAGCTATATTCTCATTTTCTGAAGAGAACAATGAAAGAAAGGGTGAGCTCAACTAGCCTAGTAAAAAATATTATGACTAAGATAATGCAGAATAAATTATCTTTAGCCTTCAACAGTATAACAACTGATAGAATACAATAGACAACAAGTTTTAGATCAACAGCTGCAACGAAAATAAGCAATCCATTAGAAGAGTTAAGTAGAGAATAAAATCTACCATCTTCTATGATTTAAAAAGTTTTTCATCAACTTTATCGTTGATACTCAACTTAATAAATAAACCATATCATCGATTCTTCCATGCACTACGGGCCAAGGATATTCATTAAATCATCAATGGTCATGACTATACCGAATAATCCCTGGTCATAATCATACCAAAAATTCTCCATCAACATACTACAAGCCACTGAGGACTTTCACCACATCATTCGTCACATTACGGTTATGAGTACCTCGTGAATAATACCCCGGCATAAAAAGTACCCCAAATATCCGAGTGAATAATATTCGGGTGAATAGTAATTTGGGTGAATAGTAACTCGTGAATAGTATTCTAGCATGAAAAGTGTCCCGAATACCCGAGTGAATAATACCCGAGTGAATAGTAACTGGGTGAATAATAACCCATGAATAGTAACTCGTAACAAAAAATAACAAATAAAATGATAATTCATGATGATTACAAAAGAAATGATATCTCATACGAGTATAATAGAATATACAAAACTGCAAATGGATTTTCATCCGTCATGCGGTAATCCACATAGACAGATCATTTCCAAAATTTAATAAATAATGAATACGAAGGATAATTCACCATGCATGTGGTAATCCACATAGATAGGTTATTCCAACAGAATAATAAAGAATGGAATAATAGAAGAATTCACCATGCATGCGATAGACTGCACAGACAGGTTATTCCAACAGAATAATAAAGAAAGGAACCAGGTCATACGTAATCCGCACAAACAAGATATTCCAACAGAATAATAAAGAACAGAACCAGGTCATGCGTAATCCGCATAGACATGATATTCCAACAGAATAATAAAGAATGGAATAACAACAGAATTCACCAGGCATGCGATAGACCGCACAGACAGTTTATTCTAACAGAATAATAAAGAATAGAATAACAGAAGAATTTCACCATGTATGTGGTACTTCGTATAGACAGGTTATTCCAACATAATAATAAAGAATGGAACCTTACAGTATACGGAGTGTACAGATACTGCATCGTGGTCAGCGTTTCTTGCAGGGATTAGAGACCCGTTTGCTATATTGCCATGTTCAGGGCTTAACTCACCCTACAGCTTCATTACTCATGCTCCGGGCATGGATTATCTCCCTCTGGCTGGATTGAGGAGCATGATTACTTACCACCCACTGGCCGTGATGTGTCAGTTTGACCATTTTCAGGATTTTCATCTTTTTAAGGGGGCAGTGAGTCAGCGCTTCGCTTCACATCGCTTATCAGCTGAGGACAGATCCAGTTTGTATGCATGTTGGGATCATCGAGAGCTGACTGGGTTTTCTGTCAATTATCCGGGTTATTCTGCAGAGTATTCCATACGGATGGAGACAGAGACTGCATCGACTGTGGTAGTATCCACAGTGCAGGATGTTGATTTTGACGAGGAGGAGCCTATAGAGGAGGCTGACATTCCCATCGATGACTTGATTGCTGGGTTGCCAGCATTTGTGATGGATTCTCCCACCCCGAGCGCCACTGTTACCCAGTATTCGGCACAGTATTTGGAGCAGAGCTTACATCTGATGACCTATGAGAAAGATCAGGCTAGGGCCGCGATGTTGACAGCTCTTGATGGGAGAGATACCGCTTTGTTAGAGGGGGATGAGGCTAGATCAGCCAGGGATGCATTGATTATAGAGCGGGATGCCGCCTTATTTTCTAGGGATGTGGCCATTCCAGACAACACTTCAATGAGATCCCAGATGACTGTTAATCTTGCTGATATAAGCGCTTATATTGATGAGCATTATGCCACCATGCAGTTAGCCTTTGATTTGCTAGCTCGTGTAGATACCCTTGGGCAGGAGCTTGCAGTGCTACCTCCGTCTTCAGAGAGGGATGCCATGTTAGATCTGATAGTCCATATACACACAGATATATAGATAACTTTGTATTTTTATGCACAGACTAGCTTAGCCATTTTGTTATGTACAACACAGATGTATATATCAAACAGTATTATGTATGGCAGGGAAATATATTTTGATTCACTTCCCTTTTAGTTATGCCTTGATATGTGCATGTTTCTTTAGGGCCTTGTGATCTTGATGCATTCTGAACTTATCCTTGATAGATGGACATTGAGACATCATAAGATCTCTTAGAATGGATCATTGATTTCTGTATATCCCTACCATCTTTCGTGTCTTGGGACTGGTATCTGTATGGAAAAATGGAAAGGAGGGTGGTTTCTTCCACTCTAAGATTGACTGCACCACAGATGGTTGCCAATACTTCTATCTGTGAGAAGTTTAGTTAATTCCATCTCTTATGGGTTGGTATTGCTCTTTGAGGCACGATCGCAGCTTAGATGGTCACCAAATCTTCTATTTATGAGAAGAGGTTGGGTAATTCTATCCCTTTGATCTGAAACCGATGAAATGTGGTGAATTGAAGGTTAATCCCAGTACCATGTGACAAGTATTTTTGTTCTGGTAGGGGTTAGACTGAACCATGAATGGCTGCCTACGCACTTCTACTGAAGAGGAGATCAAGTCTGCGTAGTTTGAACCTAGTGTAAGAGGTTCAACGCTGAAAGTGAAAGGAAGATAGGTGTAGAAATGTTTTTGTTGTTTTTGTGAAGAAAGGGTAGAAATGTTTTTGTTGTTTTTTTTATTGCGACCGGGCCATATAGCATATGGTTGCCTACGTACTCCTATTGAAGAGGAGATCAGGTTAACGTAGTTTGCCCCTCAAGACGAATCGCAAATAAAGAGAAATGTAAATCCCATGTGCAGGCTATACTGCAGGGAGAAGAAAGTTTGATCCTATAATGGGCACAAACTGCAGGTGTGGAAAAAGTTTGATCCCGTCTTCAGGACAAACTGAAAGCGTAGAAAAGTTTAATCCCGTCTTCAGGATAAACTGCAGGTGAAAAAGTTTAATCCTGTCTTTAGGATAAACTACAGATGTGAAAGGTTTAATCCCGTTTTCAGGATAACTGAAATTGTGAAAGTTTTGAACTGAGGAAAAACCAGGCTGCTGGCTTGAAGTGTATGTTTCCCTGAGGGGTAGAAGAGAATGTAAAAAGGAGAGGGTTCAAAATCGGAATGACTGGTGATTTAATGATCAAAACCAGGATGTTTGTTTGATGGTAACTTCAGACATAGTACCGTTACACGGTGTCCGAGTTGATAAGCTATGGAAATTCATCGCCATCTATTTCCTGCAATCTGAGAGCACCTCCTGTTAATACCTCATTGACAACAAATGGGTCTTCCCAGTTAAGAGCGAATTTTCCCTTAGATTGATTTTGGTTATCAATGATCTTCTTTAAAACCAAGTCATGTTGTTTGAACTGCCGCAGTCAAACTTTTCTGTTGTAGGATCGTGCGATCCTTTGCTGATATAACTGACCATAGAAGATAGTCGCGGTTCGCCTTTCATCTATTAGAGACAACTGGGGATACCTGTCTTGTACCCATTGGTCTTCACTCAGCTGAGCATCCATCAATACTCTGAGGGATTCCATTTCCACCTCTATGGGGAGCACTGCTTCCATCCCATAGGCTAATGAGTAGGGGGTTGCCCCAGTGGATGTTCGCATGGAAGTTCTGTAGGCTAATAAAGTCAGAGGTAAGAGGTCAGGCCATCCTTTATGATTGGCGAACATTTTCTACATGATCTTTTTGATGTTTTTATTAGCTGCTTCAACAACACCATTCATCTTTGGATGGTAGATGACGGAGTTGAGGTGTTTGTTGTGGAATTTTCTGCATAACTCCTCCATCATTTTGTTGTTGAGGTTCTTAGCATTGTCTGACAGCACGACCTATGGTTGTCCATATCGACAGATGACATTGTTTTTTATGAAAACAATGATAACTTCTTTAATAACCCTGAGAAGAAGGTTGCTTCTACCCATTTAGTGAAGTAGTCAATCATGGTGAATATGAATCGATGTCCATTACTGGCTTTGGGCTCGATGGGCCCGATCACATCCATCCCCCACATTGAGAAGGGCCATGGCGAACTCATATTGTGGAGTTCCCTTGGAGGGGCATGGATAGCATTCCCATGAATCTGGCATTGATAGCACCTCTTGACGTGATCATCACAGTCAGCTTTGAGTGTAAGCCAATAATGCCCTGTCCTGAGGATCTTCTTGACAAGTAGGGGTCCGCTCATGGGAGGGCCACATACTCTACCATGGATATCATCCATGAATCTCTGAGCTTGGTCTTTATCTAGACATATGAGGAGACCTAACCCAGCATCTCTTTTGTAGAGTGCATCTCCGCTCAAGTAGAATTTTATAGCAAGTCGATGAATCCTCCTCTTCTCAGTTAGGCTCGCCTCAGCGGGTGTAGATCCATCTCGTATATACTCCTTGATGCATTGATACCAAGGGTTATGGATGGGAGGTAGTTCATCCAATACTTCTCCAACATAATTCCCATAGACTCGGGCCTTTTGCAGAGAAAATGTTATGCTTGGCATGTTTTCCTTGTTACGTATATAAACCAAGGAGGCCAAAGTTGTTAATGCATCTGCAAAATCATTCCTATTACGAGGAATGCGTAGAAAGGAGATTTCTTCGAACTCCAAAGCCATCTGTAAAAGTTTCCAATGGTAAGGCAGCAAATATAATTCTTTGCTTTGATAGATTCCTGTGGATTGTCTAATTACCAATTCAGAATCCCCAAAGACAGTTAACCATCTGACGCCCATTAAATGGGCACGTTTTAGCCCCATGATACAACCTTCATACTCAGCTGTGTTGTTGGTGCTGACAAACTGCAATTTGACGGCGACGGGATACTGCTCCCTCGTACCAAATATTAGAACTGCTCCAGCTCCAGAACCTTCTGCGTGAACAGCTCCATTAAAATACATTTTCCATGTATGACATGTATCGTATTGATGTTGCAGCTGAACTATCATTACCCCCTCATCGGGGAAGTATGTTTCCAAGGGTTTGTAGTCCCCTACAAGTGTGGCGGCCAGTTGATCCGCAATTTCTTGACCTTTAACAGACTTTTGCGTCACATAGATGATGTCAAATTACTGTAGGATCAACTGCCATATGAACAATCGATAATTTAGTATGGGCTTATTGAACACATACTTGAAATGATCCACGTGGGATATGAGATGGGTTGTATGACCATGGAGGTAATGTTATAACCTCATGGAAGCCCATGTTAAACCACAACAAGTCTTTTTAATCAGAGTGTACTTATGTTCACTGATGCTGAATCTTTTGCTGAGGTAATAGATAGCTCGTTCTTTGCCTCTATCGTCTTTTTGCCCGGCATACAGCCCATGGCATTGTTGTTTATGGATAGGTACATGAACAAGGGAACATCATCCCTGGGTGGTACCAAAATTGGAGCGTTAATCAGTTGCTCTTTAATGGTAAGGAAGGATTTCTGACACTCATCGTTCCATTTCATAGAGGAGTTCTTCCTTAACAGCTTAAAGATAGGCTCACAGGTTGCTGTGAGTTGAGAAATGATTCTACTAATGAAGTTGATTCTTCCAAAAAAATCCCTGTATTTCCTTTCTGTCTGAGGAATGAGTATTTCCTTGATGGCCTGGATTTTAGTAGGATCCAGTTCAATCCCTTTGTGGCTGACTAGGAAACCTAGCAACTTGCCTGACTTAACACCAAAGACGCACTTGGCTGGATTCAACTTCAATTTGTACTTACGCAACCTGTTGAAAAGCTTTCTGAGATGGTCTAAGTCGTCATCCTCCTTTCGGGATTTGACAATGATGTCATCCACGTAGATCTCTATCTCATTGTGCATTAAATCATGGAAAAGAGCCATCATAGCTCGCAGATAGGTTGCCCCGACATTGATGAGGCCGAATGACAATCGTCTATAACAAAAGGTTCCCCAAGGCGTGATGAAAGCAGTTTTCTCACAGTCCTCCTCAACGACCATAATTTGATGGTACCTCATAAAGCAATCAGCAAAGGAGTACATGCCGTATTGAGTAGTATTGTCAATAAGAATGTGGATAAATAGCACGGGAAAGCTATCTTTAAGGCAAACTTTTTTCAAATCCCGGTAATCCACGCAAACTCGCACATTTCCTCTTGGTTTAGGCACGAGAACAATGTTGGATATCCACTCCGTATATGTAGACACCATGATAATGCCAGCTTGAAATTGTTTCACAATTTTTTATTTAACCTTTAAACTCCACTCAGGTTTCAATCACCTGAGCTTTTGCGTAACTGGCTTGAATCCTTCTTTAATGGGAAGGCGATGAAGAACAATGTCCGTGGACAAACCCACCATGTCTTCATGAGACCATGCAAACACATCCTGGAATTGGGTTAATAGTGCAACCATGTCATTCTGCTGATTTGTGGTAAGGTCTGAACCAATCTAGATTATCTTAGGATTGTCTAAGGTTCCAAGATTGAAAGAAGTGGTTTGATCAAGATTGGGTTTGGGTTTGTCTGCGACCCATTCCTTAATCTCTTGAGGTGTCTCAATGTCCTCTTGTATGTCCATCAAGTCTGAGTCCAACTTTGCATCAAAGTTATAACCCTTTTGGAGAGAAGGCACCTCATGAGCAAGTACATGTACATCTAAATTCAGAGTCCTGAAACAAAACATGCTTTCACTTAATATATACAACTATTCGATCATACAAAAGTGTTAGCATGTACTTGATAAAATAACTGCTAGTACTGTAAAGGAAAGCAAGCAATTAAAGTTATCTACAGGGAAGAGGGATTTTCTGCCCATTTTACCCTCGTCGACCAATGCATGAAGTGCTGCTCCAATTGTCGAGGGCAAAGTCCTGATGGACTGCACTGATCGAAGGATCGTCATTGTCTTCCTTTTTCTGAATGATAACCATGACATCTGGGCAATCATCGTCTGGGTGTATCTGTTTGTATATTCATCATGAACAGTGACACGTATGCCTGCCATCATCAAGGCAATGTCATGTTTATATTTATGTTCCTTTTCTTCCACTTCGGGATCAGGAATCAGTACCTCTTTTGCTTTGATTGGTACTGGTTTAGGAAACAGCATGGCCATAACATGGGCTGACACCTTTACTAGAGAATGTATCAACTCATGAGGTAAATGTATAGAAAATCACCATGCGGCGGAAGCTTGAGGAACCTGCTTGTGCTTATGAAGATTCATGTGACTGGAATTGGCAGAATAGCCTAGTCCGGCTGTTCCAATTTGGCTGAACACTTGGATAGGGTGCTTAATACCCTACTTATCTTTACCAAGCCCTTGTCCAGGTTGATGACCCAATGACATCATTTCTTGAGTGGCCGACATAACCTCGACAAAAATCTTGGGTATGGAAAGTGGCGCTCCAATAAAATGGTATTATGTGGTACTCACTTCCAGAGTATGAAAATTGGCCGGTTCAACTGCTAAATTGAAGCTGATGATTGGTAGAGTTCCTTGTTTAGGACATTCCGGCTCAGTGTTGTTAGTGACTAGACTGTTAATGATAATGTATTTGAGTTGTTGTTGTAGCGTGGAGGGAATGGCTCCAGCCATGTGTATCCATGGTCTCCCTAATAGCAGGTTGTATCCTGAATCTATTTTGAGAACGTGGAAGAATACATTGAATGTATTTGGACCAATCTCAATTGGCAACTCAATCTTTCCAATGGCATTTTGTCGGGATCCATCAAAAGCTCTGATAACTGTATGGCTGCTTTGGATCCGCTTGATATTGACATTCATCTTTACCAAGGTGGCATACGGACAAATATTTAGAGATGAGACTCTATCTATCAAAACTCCAGCTAGCATATACCCGGAAGACAAAACTATAATATGTAATGGCTTGCAATGACCGGTCCCTTCGGGCGGTATATCATCATTAGTGAAGGATATCACATTATTGTTGAAAATGTGATCAACCAAATGTTGAAATTTTTCCACATCCACTGATTTTGGTAAATAGACTTCTTCCAAAACCTTCAGTAAGATCTTCCGATGATCCTCAGAAGAGAAAACCAAGTATATCTGGTGTGGAGCTTCTCACAAGTTTAAAACCACTTTGGCTTCATTGTGGCCCATAGTATGGAGGAATTTTTCAATCTTCTCCATGGGAAACTTCATCTTTGCTTCGCAGATAGGTTTTATAACTCGTTGAGGATGATATAGTGGATTTTCCTTCGACACTGTAGTAGTAGTAGTAGTAGTATGAGACGTGGATCTTCAACTTCTCTATAATTCCATGGAACATTGTGTAAGCTAACAACAGGATATTATGATCTGAAAAGTAAATAAATTGGCTCTGGTGCGGCCACTTTCAAAGGATTGTCAGCTCCTTTGAATTCAATTGGTTGTATGGGAAATACTTTAACAGTCTCATCATCCACTTCGGATATAACTAATACTAATCCCTTCCATTTGGTAGGACATGCATTCCCACCCTTGAGTTGCACAGTGTAATCATCTACTATTTGCAGGACACCGCTATCAATAAGATTCTGAATGAGATGGTAGAGTGACCAGCATTCTTCTGTGCTGTGACCGCGAGAATGTGAATGATATTAACACACTTCATCAGAATTGAACCATCCTGAACGGGTATTAATTGGAGGCAGAAGGAAAGTAATTCTTCTTTCGTTGATCAACATCTGCAGTATCTCCTCCATAGATTGGCCCAAATAGGTAAATTCCCTCTGATTGACAAAATCTCGACGGGCTTTAGCATTTGCTCTCTTCGCAACCTTATCCTCCATAGCTTCACTTTTTGAAGGTGGTGAGGAAGCATTCATAACAAAAGGAAGGAGATAGGCATGTTCCTGTCTGATTAATTGGCATGTGACGTGATGATGATGGGTCACTAGTTCTGCCAATTGCTCAATTTGTTTGCAAAGAGCTTTCATCTTTTGTTCCATTGTAAATTGGAACTTTGCATAATCCCATTTCTCAACACCATCTTTGAGGGTTTGGGATGATTCATCATTAAAGCTGGAACTCTGTCCAGTGCTGCAACTGATCATGTTGACCTCTTCTTCTTTGTGTTGAGGAAGAGGGTTGTCTTGCACGTGAGGTTGATCTGGTTTGGTGACCACAATCTCACCATTGTTTATTAAATCTTGGATCATGTGTTTCAAGGCCCAACAATCTTGAGTATCATGCCCAGGTGCTTCGGCATGATAAGCACACTTCCGAGTAGCATTAAAACCCCTCCCATTAGGGTTGGCTGGTGGAAGAAGATGTGTAATTTTCTTCTGAGCAGTCAGAAGAGCAAGAATATTCTCGAGCGAGTCCCCTAAGGGTGTAAACGTTCGAGGACGCTTTACATCTCCATCTTTAGGTAATGGAGGATTTGAAGACTGTGATTGAAAAGGGGAGTAGTTTCTCCTCTGCATAGGCATGCTTTGATTGCCTTTTTGACCTTGTATTATCAAGGAAACATCCTACTCTTTCTTTTTATGGACCCTTCGGGGGTTGTTTCCATAAGATCTGAACTGGATGTGCTTAGCAACAGCTTTAAGAGCGACTAGGTTGTGACACCCCCAAATCCGGGCACCTCAATCCCACAGATTTGGTGTTCACTGTCCGATTAAATCATAACTTACTACCCATAAATAAAGGATATAATTAAACTCAAAAGCTTAAACAATCAATCTCCCATTAAAGGGTTACTTAATCTAAACTAAATCCCAGGTCATTTAACCTTTATTACAATCATCAGCGGAAAATTAAAACATTATCATAAATAAATCTATTACATAAGCTTTATAAATAAAAGATAAATTAAACGTTATCGTATAATCAAGCACTTTGTCCTTGCCCTTGCTTGTAGAAAGCTCTTCAAACTTTTTAACTTCATCTGCATTATTTTGTGCAAGAGTGATCAAACAATTGCCCACAAGAAGGATAATATACAATAATCGTTTTATGAATGACAATTAACTGAGTTTTCAATGGTAAAATATTCTTACCGGAACAATTAATAAACTTTAATTCAACAGCTATGAGTTCAATGGAATAATGAACATTTAAGTTAACAATAGACAACAACATCAAAGAATACACTGAGGGTCACAAGACCACGAAGTCTATTCTATGTTTTCAAGTATTTCTACTTTAATCTTTTACAGTCTAAAAGACTATAATCATCATCTATGTCCTAGGTTCACAGGTGTTTCTACTGTAACCTTTAACAGTCTAAACGACTATACGGACCATCATTCCGTACTCCAGGTGATCAGCCCTTTGTACTATGTATTGCGCAAATATTTTAACGCTATTGCGTAGCTCTAAAATAATCCACTGATATAGGGTTGTTCATCTCAACTTAGATTATCAGGTTCCAAACCAAAGGAAGTTTGGCTGGGAATTAACTTCAAAGGAAGTCTAGATTTTTAGAACGCTCATTAACCAAGTACAGGTTGAATAAGATAGGAACCAATAATTATTCAACGGTTTAATTACAATATCTTCATGAACAAAGTATATCGATGAATCATTAAGAGCTAGAGTTTTAATAAATTCTAAGTTAAACAAAGGTCATCATCGACAACATGTTTTCAAAGGTGTGTGAGTACATAAGTAAACCAAAGGAAGTTTGGTTTGGGTTAACTTCAAGGGTAATTTAGAGTTTAGAATATTCATTATCAAAAGATTAGTTGAATTTGTAAAGAATCGCTAAGCAACTTAGAGTTCCGTACAATAATGTAAGATAGTACAATGATATTGAAGAACGGAGATCAAACAATAGTTATTAGTAGCTGAATAAACACACTTCTTACAATAAAATTATAGGCTTTGAATAACCAAGGTAATCTCGATTGGAATAAAGAAACAAAGATTAACTAACTTGCTCAATAATAAATGAGAGTTAAAGAACTTACATGAAAATAAATCGTTAAACAAGATATTAGAGATAGAGAATTTGCATAAGTATAACATAACACTAAAAAGTAACCTTGCTGAATAATAAAGTAGCAAAGGTTAGGGAACTTGCCTCTTGTGTAAGCTATACAATTACAACTCACGTACTCCAATATCCTACACATTTTAGTGCAATCACAATATCTATTAGACATGTTAACATCCATTTCCAAAATAACACCCATTATAGCTAAACTTATTAATTTAGTACAAGTCTTATGCTACTACATCAATATCAGAAATTCCAAGTGTTAACCTTCATAATACATATTTACTAATCATCATGCTCACTAAGTCTAATATGCCACGTTCATTACTTACTAATAATTTTCAACCTTGAAATTATCAATGACATGACACGGTTCTGTTTTAACCTCCATATTCCATGTTTATTAAGTTAACACATCATTAGACCAAGTTATAGTACCGCTATCCCAGGTCTGCATCAGCAGCAGAAGTTACTGCCTCAAATCAGTGTATGGCGCAGCTGTGCCATACATAAGCCTGGGACCTGCGCAGCTGCGCCGTTTTTTGCCTTGGCACCTGCGCAGCTGCTCCGATGCATAGACAGAGGCAGAAACGGCATGAACAGTAACCTACTTCAGCCCAACTAACACTAATTTCACCCAGCAAACAGTGAAATTAACACAAACAAATGATTTAAAACTATTACAAACATGCTTCCTCACATATATATCAATATAGAACAATTTAACAACAACTTAAGCTAGTTTAATTTCTCAAATTTCTCATTTTCATATAAAAACTCAATTTTTTTGACATCCTCTACAAAAAATCAACACTGTGATTACAATTTTACACCGAATTACTTCGTTCAAACTACACTATCTTTGTTTCTTAATGAACTAGCATAAACAAGCTTCAATTTGCAGTTTAACATACGAATTGATCATCAAAATTGGTACTTTTCATGAACCATATGAAAAAAATAATCATTGACATTATTTTCTTCCTTTTAAACGAAATTAGAATAATAATTCTTGACTAAATACTTGTTCTAACACCACAAATAAATATAGATACAATAATTCAGTTCATAACAACCATTCAAGACAAATTGGATTCACAGGTCTTAGAAATTTATTGCCGTAAAACACACACACACACACACACACACACACACACACACACACACATATATATATAAATATAATATCAAGGTTAAAGAAAATACCTTAAATTGGCTTGTTAATTCTTGCTAAACACTGAAAGTGCTTGACAATTCTCACAATCTCTCTCTCAATTCTCTGCAATTTTCTCACTGAAACTCTCAATTCTCTGAACTTTTCTTATTTCCTCCTCTTAGTGACAATATAAGGTAACTAATACGTAAAAGAAAACTGATATAATCTTAATACAGAAACTTATTATAACATCCGTTACACACTAAACGTATATGTTATAATTATATTTTATTTATTATTTAATTTATTTAATTTATATTATTTACAAATTCAAAATTAAAAATCCAAAAGCCATAAGGCTTTATTTGGCAAAAAGTCTTTAAAATAAAGACTTAATATATTTAAGCCTTGTTTGGGTAAAAATAAATTAAACTACTTTAATTATTTTAATAAACAATTTAGTTTATAATTTATAACCACATATGACCTATTTGGATTTTCATATCTAACATTAATCAAAAAAAATAACTATACATACTATATTTTAAATAAATACTCCACTTAAATAAATATTACAAAATTATAATTTTATTTAATAATTTAATATACCATTTTAAATTATTAAATTAAGACAACAATATAACATCTCATGTTATATTACAACTCTTCAAATTATAAATTCAATTAATTTAGGATATTATCTAATAAATTTAATTCATAAATATTTACTAATAATAACCACATCAATAAAATATTTATTTCATCAATTTCAACAATAAACACATCAAATAAATATTTATATAATTCAATAAATATCTACTATTAAAATTTGAAATTTCAGATTGTTACATCCTTCCCTCCTTACAAGAATTCTGTCCACAGAATCACAACTCAAACAATCGAATTGTCACATTCATTCCTCCTTACAAAGATTCTGTCCCTAGAATCGAAGACACAGATTAAACAAATAACTCAGAGTAATTCTTTAGATTTTCAGCTTTGAGTTCCCACGTAGTCACTTTGACATTGTGGTTCCTCTATATCACCTTCACAGAAGGTATCACCTTATCCCTAAGCATTTGTTCTTTTCTGTCAACTATCTGGATAAAAATTTCCTCGTAGGACAACCATAACGGTTCATACTTGATCACACGATTGCAGTCGAGCTTGTTCGATCATATCACATAAACATGAAAACATTGCGAATGCGTTCTAACCGTAGAGGTAAGGCTACCTCAAAACTATATCTTCACTTCGTCCATGCTTCTTATACTATAACTGATTTATACCCAATATAGTTCGTCAAACTTACCATACTTTGGAAATTTAGGAACTTGCCATAATCATATGAGTTTAGGAACTTATCCTAGTTAGACCATAGACGTCAATTCGCTGAAGGGTTCAAAACATACCATATGATTATGAGTCATAAACTTACCATATGCTTTACTTTTAAGAACCGATCCTAATCCTAATATCATCTAACTATCAAATATATACATGAGAAAAGAATCACCTTTCCACCACATACACATGGATAGCGCGATACCGATATTCCAATGATTATCAAGGTATATCGATGAATCAATAAGAGCTAGAGTATTAACAAATTCTAAGTTGAACAAATGTCATCATCGACAACATGCTTTCAAAGGTGTGTGAATACATAAACAAACCAAAGGAAGTTTGGTTTGGGTTGACTTCTAGGGTAATTTAGAGTTTAGAATATTCATTATCAAAAGATTAGTTGAATTGGTAAAGAATCGCAAAGTAACTTAGAGTTCGGTACAATAATGTAAGATAGTACAATGATATTGAAGAACGAAGATCAAAAAATAGTTATTAGTAGCTGAATAAACACACTTCTTACAATAAAATTATAGACTTTGAATAACCAAGGTAATCTCGATTGGAATAAAGAAACAAAAATTAACTAACTTGCTCAATAATAAATGAGGGTAAAAGAACTTACATGACAATAAATCGTTAAACAAGAGATTAGAGATAAAGAGTTTGCATAAGTTTAACATAACACTAAAAAGTAACCTTGCTGAATAATAAAGTAACAAAGTTTAGGGAACTTGTCTCCTGCTTAAGCTATATAATTACAATTCACGTACTCCAATATCCTACACATTTTAGTGCAATCACAATATATATTAGACATGTTAACATCCATTTCCAAAATAACACCCATTTATAGCTAAACTTGTTAATTTAGTACAACTCTTATGCTACTACATCAATATTAGAAATTCCAAGTGTTAACCTTCATAATACATATTTACTAATCATCATGCTCACTAAGTCTAATATGCCACGTTCATTACTTACTAATAATTTTCAACCTTGAAATTATCAGTGACATGACACGGTTCTGTTTTAACCTCCATATTCCATGTTTATTATGTTAACACATCATTAGACCAAGTTATAGTGTCGTTATCCCAGGTCTGCATCAGCAGCAGAAGTTACTGCCTCAGATCAGTGTATAGCGCAACTGCGCCATACATAAGCCTGGGACCGGCGCAGCTGCGCCATTTTTTTCCTTGGTACCGGTGCAGCTGCGCCGGTGCACAGACAGAGGCAGAAACGGCATGAACAGTAGTCGACTTTAGCCCAACTAACACGAATTTCACCCACCAAACAGTGAAATTAGGACAAACAAATAATATAAAACTATTACAAACATGCTTCCTCACACACATATATATATATATATATATATATATATCAATATAGAACAATTTAACAACAACTTAAGCTAGTTTAATTTCTCAAATTTGTCATTTTCATATAAAAACTCAATTTTTTCGACATCCTCTACAAAAAATCAACACTATGATTACAATTTTACACCGAATAACTTCGTTCACTACGCTATCATCATTTCTTAATGAACTAGCATAAACAAGCTTCAATTTGCAGTTTAACATACGAATTGATCATCAAAATTGGTACTTTTCATGAACCATATGAAAAAAATAATAACTGACATTATTTTCTTCTTTTTAAACGAAATTAGCATAATAATTCTTGACTAAATACTAGTTCTAACAGCACAAATAAATATAGATACAATAATTCAGTTCATAACAACCATTCAAGACAAATTGGATTCACAAGTCTTAGAAATTTTATGCCGTAAAACATACACATATATATATAATATCAAGGTTAAAGAAAATACCTTCAATTGGCTTGTTAGTTCTTGCTAAACGCTGAAGTTGCTTGACAATTCTCACAATCTCTCTCTCAATTCTCTGCAATTTTCTCGCTGAAACTCTCAATTCTCTGAACTTTTCTTATTTCCTCCTCTTAGTGACAATATAGGGTAACTAATACGTAAAAGAAAACTGATATAATCTTAATACGTAAACTTATTATAACATCTGTTACACACCAAATGTATATGTTATAATTATATTTTATATATTATTTAATTTATTTATATTTTTTACAAATTCAAAATTTAAAATTCAAAAGCCATAAGGCTTTGTTTGGCAAAAAGTCTTTAAAATAAAGACTTAATATATTTAAGCCTTATTTGGGTAAAAATAAATTAAACTACTTTAATTATTTTAATAAACAATTTAGTTAATAATTTATAACCACATATGACCTATTTGGATTTCCATATCCAACATTAATAAAAAAAAATAACTATACATACTATATTTTAAATAAATACTCCACTTAAATAAATATTACAAAATTATAATATTATTTAATAATTTAATATACCATTTTAAATTATTAAATTAAGATAACAATATAAAATCTCATGTTATATTACAACTCTCCAAATGATAAATTCAATTAATTTTGAATATTATCTAAAAAATTTAATATATAAATATTTACTAATAATAACCACATCAATAAAATATTTATTTCATCAATTTCAACAATAAACACATCAAATAAATATTTATATAATTCAATAAATATCTACTATTAAAATTTGAAATTCCGGATTGTTACATCCTTCCCTCCTTACAAGGATTCTGTCCCCAGAATCACAACTCAAACAATCGAATCGTCACATTCTTTCCTCCTTGCAAAGATTCTGTCCCCAAAATCGAAGACACAGATTAAACAAATAACTAAGAGTAATTCTTTAGATTTTCAGCTTTGAGTTCCCACGTAGTCACTTTGACATTATGGTTCCTCTATATCACCTTCATAGAAGGTATCACCTTATCCCTAAGCATTTGTTCTTTTCTATCAACTATCTGTATAAAAATTTCCTCGTAGGACAACCATAACGGTTCATACTTGATCACACGATTGCAGTCGAGCTTGTTCGATCATATCACTAAAACATGAAAACATTGCGAATGCGTTCTAACCGTAGAGGTAAGGCTACCTCAAAACTATATCTTCACTTCTTCCATGCTTCTTATACTATAATCGATTTATACCCAATATAGTTCGTCAAACTTACCACACATTGGAAATTCAGGAACTTGCCATAATCATATGAGTTTAGGAACTTATCCTAGTCAAACCATAGGCGTCAATTCGCTAAGGGTTTCAAAACATACCATATGATTATGAGTCATGAACTTACCATATGCTTTACTTTTAAGAACCGATCCTAATCCTAATATCATCTAACTATCAAATATATACATGAGAAAAGAATCACCTTTCCACCACATACACATGGATAGCGCGATACCGATATTCCAATGATTATCAATGTGATAAACCAAGTATAAGCACAAAACCTCTGCCCATACAAAGATTTGTACAACTTAGTTTTCATATGAGTCCTCAATTGAAATCCCACCTAGCATTACCTTACTCATAACTTATTCTGAACTTGCTCATAACTTGCTCAATGTGGACTCCTCGTATGACATTAACAAAAACTTCTCGTGTGCTTATCACGCCTTCCGATGTCTGGATTTCCGTTTAGCTTGCCAATCGATTAGCAAACGATATAACATACTTAATTTTAATTATGTTCCACACGTTCTTGCAAACCTTTCTGAAAATTCGATGCGAATCGTGAATCTCGGTTCGGCACAATTGACACTGAAACACCGAGTCTTGAAATAATTTTGCTAACATATAACTTCACACACTGATCGATAGGTAATATGCTAACTTTGACATACCATAAAATCTATCACCACATCTTACCACCAATAGCATTATCGAAGGCTATATATATAAATTTTGTGCTCCCCAGTTGATTCAATATATAAATTTTATGAAAATCTTCATTTTTAATTCCTGATATTAGCGAAACCTAGTTTCTTCTTCTACTTTCAACCATCCTTCAATATCGATTTTGAATTTGACACCCTCATCTTGGAGCTACTCTTCCTTTACTCTGTCCAGCAAAGCTGTATGGTTTTCCATCTGAACAACTTTTTTTAATATATATATATATATATATATATTTATCTTACCTCCTACCACCACCTAGTCATTTCAATGAACCCATCTTGCATAGTTAATAAAAATAACTCCAACCCTTTTTCTTAAGACGTCGGCAATCACGTTCGTTTAGGATTTTGCAGTTATAATCCTTGAACAACTTCAACTATCACTTGAAACACATGCTTAAATACTCCTGTGCGGGAATATACTTTAGACACTTATGGTCTGTTTATATCTCACACTACTTTTTAGAATAGCACCTCTAAACCCTCAGGACAACCACTACTACCTCTAACTCTGGATCGTGAGTCAGATGCCCTTTCACATAAATAAAAAAAATTTAACTAACGCGATACATATAAGATGACCTTGTTATTCCGCCTACCCACACAGCCTCACATATATTGTATATTGCATCGCAAAATTTCATGTACTATCTCGTAGAGACATCACAGGTGCAACTGAAAGAATAAAATACTACCTTTGACTTCCTCAAAGTCTCATAAATCAATTCGGGAATAAATCCATTGTCACCACGTGGCCTTAAATACCAATATGAAAATTATAATCATCCACATAAAAGGAATCATTATTCACACTTTCTATATTTAAGGAATAGTCTAACTCTTCCCGAACCAAGCCTAGTTTCTAAGCAAATTCATCAGGCATAAATTAACAAGTGGCACTTGAATTAAATAACACACAGTCATACAAATAACTGATCGGAACCATACCTTGCATTGCACAATGAATCCGATATTATTAAACTTAATTATTGTTATCTTTAATTATTTTTAGTATTATTTTATGAGTTTTTGTATTTATTTCTTGTAGGTTGGAGCTGGAGGGACAAATTGGTCATTTGAGAGAAGAAAAAGATCAAAAATCATTAAAATTAGAGTTGAGTGGCATTTTTGTAATTATGTGGTCCTGGTCAAGTGCCTAGGCGCTTGGAAATGGCCTGGGTTAAGCGCATAGGTGCTCATGTGCGGCTAAAGAAGGATTTTTCTACTGCTAAGTTGGTTTTGAAGCGAAGAAGGAATCGAAAAGAGGGCTGAGACAAATACAAATAGGAGAAGACTTTAGAAAAGACGTATCACTTAATTTTTTAAGGGTTTTGTAGAGAGAAAAACGAAAGAAAACATGAAGGAGAATTGCAAGGGCTGAAGATCAAAGAGAGAGTATTTGAGCAAATTTAGAGTTTCTTATTCTCTTCTCTAATTTTTTTATCTTTTGTAATTATCTAGGATGTTTGGATTATTAATTTGGAGGATGTTTTTCTTTATTATTATTATGAACTAAACTTTAATTAAGATTGCAACAGATCTTGGTATGTAGTTTAAATTGAACCTTCCCATTGAATGAAATTTGGTTTTTATTGAATTGTTTATCATATCTTATGTTTATTGATTAATTGTTTGGCCAACAATTATTGTGATAATCTATATAAAATTTGAAGATGGAGTATAGATTGAGATCTGGATATGATAACATTTGTTCATATAATATGATTAGCGTGTAGGATAGGAATATGCATATGTGTCTTTTGTATCCATTGAAAGAATTTGTGCATAAAACCCTAATTAACTTGATTCACATAGGAATATTATGAATTAATTAACTAGGGTGTTCCTTGTAATTCTGCGTCTTAAAGATCGGGTTTAGGAGGATTTGTTCATGTGTCTTTGGAAGAAGTGTGTGAATTTTATAAAGCATTCTTGGATAATGATTCATATTAATTAATTGATTTAAATGGGAAGTAAATTGGTTTAAATGAGATACCAAGGGAAGTTGTAATCTTAACCTGTTAAATCTGCCCTTATTCTTGTGAAATTCTAATTTTAGTTATTAGTTTTGTTAAGTTTAATTTTTAAATCACAAACAATATTTCGTAGTTTAAAATAAGATTAATTGCATTGGAATTAGTAATTGATAAATATTAGTCTATTTTCTCGTGGGAACGATATCCTTACTTGCTGAATATTACAATTGAACGCATATACTTACGTGTTAAAGTGCTATTAAGAAATTAGGCAACAATAGGAGATCATTAAACAAAACGATCATAATATAAAAATGAATCGTCATATATACGATGAGATCACCTTGTGATTTGATAAGGTTATAATAGTGAGAAGGATCAAGCGAATGATTGAAAAGTTTACAGCAAGATTGTTGTGTGTCAGTTGTACTATGAATTGGTACAGATTCAGGAAAGGATTATGAATATGAGTTGAATGAAATTTGTATTGAGAAGGGAGATAGGATTAAGTGAGGATTTCAATTGAGGAGTCATGTTGGCAGCTAAGTTTTATGATTCTTCGTATGAGAGTTGAGTTGTATTTGGTGTAATACCACTTAGTTTCTGGTACTGATAATCATTAAAATGTTTGTGTCGCGTTATTTGCTATATGCATGTTAAGAGGATGATTCTTTTCTCATGTTTATAACATATAGATAGGTTATAGGTAGAGAATATAAGGTTAAGTACGAATTCTTAAAACTCATACTTTTGTTATGTTCGTGACTCGTGGTTATGTGAAATATTTATGAACCCCTCAACAAATGGACGTCAAGGGTCTGACTAGGACAAGTTCTTAAACTCATATGATTGTGGAAATTTCCTGAACTCATAAGTATGGTTTGACGAACTGGGTATAGTTTTGTGTGAATGAAGAATTGAGGATAATAGGAATAGATAGACTGTTAAGCAAATGATTATTAGTGGAGACATAAGTTTTCCAAAACTCCTAGTTATGCTAGACTTCAAAATTTTGACATCAAGCTAAATACGCATTATGTGCTTTTGAAATATATATATATATATATATATATATATATATATATATATATATATATATATATATATATATATATATTTGTAATGATTTTTGAATGGTTAAAAGTATAGTCTATGCTACTTGTTTCGGGTAGACGATAATGATTTGAAATATCAAAATATATTTTTATTTATCACTTATGCACCATGTAACCTGGTGTAGAGATGATAAAAATTTGATAGAGTTATAAATACAGAAATACATAGTGTTGAATTCGATCCAAAAATTGTTGTCCCACTATTGTATGATGTGTTGTGACAAAGTCATACAATGACAACATCCTCAAATAGGTTGTTAATACAGTACGGTATCATGCCGTCATTCTCAAAAATATTTTCAAAATTTTAATTTGCCAACGGCGTTTGGCTATACACATTCGTAAATCGATTGAAATTGATTATTGATATGAGTTTACGTTATTCGATTCAGCTAGACTAATGTTTATGAAAACTGTTCATTGAAAAAAAAAATATTTCCGAACCAAATTGTTTTGGTGCAGAATTCAATAAGATTGAGGTAAAATTTTTGTTCCTATGCCAGTGACGAGAAACAGATCAAACCAGTATTACTGGGCCAGTACAGGGCAGAACGGGCTGATCACCCACTATGTTCATAAGACCAGTGCGGTTTGCTAATGAATTTCCATAAAACCTTTGCAAAAATGACAGACAATAGTCTATATAACTCATCAACAATATTTGAAAATTTTTACACTTGTGAGTGGTGTATTGGGTAACATGTAATGAGGTGTATGAATGGTGTAAGCAGTATGGTGTAAGGTGTAAGGTTAATTTCAGGGACGAAATTCTTTGAAGAAGGGGTGAATGTGAAAACCCGAGAATTTAGAAAAATTTTAAAATCATAATTGATTGATTTAAGGTTCAATATTAGAACCTAGACAGAAAATAAGTGTATGGAATTGACAATTCTGTAAAGAAATTTTAAGGATTTCAAAATTTTTGGACAAGACTTGAATAATTTGGTAGACTGTAAATGATAGTCTGGTAATGAGGTATAAGATTTTAGTGGATTTAAAATTTTTGTGATGAATTATTCAGGATTAAGGATATAAGTGTATGTTTTGTGTATACTGATATATATGTGATTATGTGCTAATAAAGAATGTCAGTACGTAAGATTATACTAACTTAAGAGATAAATTTTATTATCTCATGTTATTAATTATTTTAAACCTAATTGAGACATGTCTCATTGGGTTATGAGATTGAATGCATAAAAAAAATATTTTAAATTCCAACTTTGATGGAATGGAAACCCTAAGTAACTAATTAGGGTGAAATAAAATTAAGGTTTTGCGTCATATTAGTTTACCTAGCCCAAACAATTAAATTGGAAGCCTAAAAGAATTAAAGGAATGACCCAAGCTTAGCCCACTTGAAGAGAAGTATTTTGCTCATTTGTTTAAGCTTAATTTGACATAAAAAATAAATCAATAAGGGGAGATAAAGAGGGGAATAGCATGTCCCTAAGGGGGCATAACGGGGAGACAAATTTTATTTTAGTAGCTTGTCCCAATTTTTGGTTATAAGCTACCAACTCCAAGCTATGTGTCACTTGGTAAATTGGCCAAACACTTTTATTCACATATGCAAGTAATCTAAGGCTAGCAAGCAAACTAATGGGTAGATACATTCTTTGGATTATTACACTAAACAAAAATCCAATTCTTCACTTCTCTCTCTCTCATTTTCTCTCTCACTTTCCAAGTTGCTAAGAAAAGAAAAACAAAATAATAGAGAGAGAAAGGGGACAGCCAAAATCTGCAGCCATAGAGAGTTTATTTGGGGCCTTGGATCTTCATACAACTTAAACTCATAAGCTACTTTGAAGGATTAAGAAGGTTTGCAAGAAGAAAAATGTAAGAAATTGAAATTTTTCAATTTTTATGCTCTCTTTGTTAGATCTTTATGAACCAAGCAACGTTTTTTTTGGATCTTTAAAAACTCATGATTTAGATGAGTATTTTTATTTTATATGTGTATCAAAGTATTTTTGAAATCAAAAGTTAGATTCAAAGTGAGAAAATCAAGTTTTGTACCAAAAGGTTTAAGAAAAAACTTTCCTTTGTATGCTATATATATTATATTAGATTCTTTGGGTTCATGTGGTAAATGGTTTAAAATATATTATCATGTTAGATACATGAGTGAAGGGCAAAACCCCTTTGGAATCACTCAAATATGTTAAGAAATGAACAAGTTATGTATTAAATCCCAAACTACCCTAACTGTTTAACACAAGCTACTGATCAGTCACTTCTGTCCATTATTCCGGGACCAAACCAGAACCAAAATGGATGATTGATATATTACAACTGTAGTTCGGGAAAGTACAAATCCAACGATACCTATTGGACCTAAATCCGACTTGTAGATTTCGTTTTATAAGTGTTTCTGTTAAGAACCCCAAATCTGGAAAATGAACCAACCGTTGACGAAAACCTTGATGACCAGTCACTTTGGGCCTAATTTCTGAGACTTAGATAGATTAGAATTTGGTGTTTGATAATTGAAAACTGTAGTTCAAGAAGATACGGATCCAACGAGTCTGATTGGGCTTCAATCGGAGTTTTGGATCTCGTAATACAAGCGTTTCTGTAAAAGACTCCAAAACAATTTTGTTTCTTTTAAGGAAAAACAAACTGTTTTGGACAGTCAAGGGTAGGGGTAGTTTCATCATTTTTTTTACATTCAAAAATTTTGGAAAAGTTTGGGAGGATAATATGATAAGTTTTCTAACATCTCCAAGTGGAATCACTGAAAAATGAGTTGTAGATTTCCATATGGACTACTTTTAACGAAGCACGAAAAAGTAAAAAATTGCAAAAAGCTATTGCCCCGAAATTTGTAGGGGATGTTTTGGCCACTTTATTTGTGATATAAATTCCGGCCTTTTGGGACATGAAAATATATGGTATAAAGTACCTCCTGTCCAAAAATGAGCTCATTCTAACTTAAAATGACCAAGTTATGACCATTTCAATTTTTTTGATTTTCCGACAAAAACGGCTATAACCGGAGTTCTGTAACTCCGATGGCCACAAAATTTAAACCAGAGGCTCATGTTAACCAGTACAAGATTGTGTCAAGAGATGGGAATTTCTGGAGTTAAGCATGATAGGGCTAATTTCTTAAGCTACACACTAAAAATGATTTTTGAAAAATACTAAAGAAAGTTAAAAATTTTTGGAAAAATATTTTTTGTGTATGAAATATATGTATATGTGTTTGGACAAAGGATAGAAAAATAATAAGTTGATTTGGTGTTTTCGTGAAAAAGATATGGAATCCAGCTTGCTGGATTGAATAATTTATGCATCCAGTTTGCTGAATTGAAAATATGATGAATTCAACTTGCTGGATTTCAATCTAGTTGCTGGATTTGGAATCCAGTTTGCTGGATTGCAGTTTGATTTACTGGTTTGGCCATTTAGATACTGGATTTTGAATCCAGGTTGGTGGATTGCAAATCTGGGTTGTTGGATTGGTATTTGACTTGTATATTAAAGAAGAATTTATAATATATAAAATTAAAGCATTTAAATCATATAAATATGATAGTAATTATTGAAAATTCATGATAAATGCTAATTATTATGTAAAAAAATTATTATGAGACTTGGAAAATTATTTGATGGATAATATAATTATCTAAGATAATTGTTAAGTGTTTAGGCAGAGTTTAATGGAACTTGAACTCGATAATTCTTCGACTAGACTGTCGGTATGTCAGAATTGTGTTGGTTTCAACAAAGAATGAAATAGTTTGACTTGATACTGAGTCTTAGGTAGTTTGTGGACTGATAAGGTTATGTGTTATGTGTTTAGATTATTCTATGTTTATATATAATAGTATTATACTGCGATGATATTATTCTAATTTGTATATCCATATTATTTATATATTAGGTCTTCAGACAAAGCTAAATAAATTGCGTAAAATTAATCGACCGAACATGCAAGTTCCTAACCTTGAACTTCTAATTGTTGTGCAAGTTTCTTATACTTATTTATTGTGCAAGTTTTCTTTAATTTGACCTCGAGTTGAATTATTCAGTTATACTTGTGGTTAATCATTTCTGATTGACATGTCTAAGAATTATTGAATCGCACTCTTTGCATACTGCATGTATTCATTAGGTATGAAAGGCTGATCACCTTCATTACCATTCGGTCCAAATATATGTATATGTTCATGTTAAATGTTCGTTCAGCTATGAAAATTTGTTCATGTTAATTCACAACTATATTGTTGAATTATAGCCAAGTTATTATTCAAATTCTTTCAATCATGATATATCCTTAAATAAACTTATACTTGTTAGGCAAATTTATGCTCACTCTTGCTATATCATGATAAACATTGTAGATTAAGACGAATACGTCGGATACAGGAAAGGACAAAGCCAAGTTCAGCTTGGGACTATGTGTGCAGTTAGATTTGTAACAGTTATGTATGATAATAATATTTTATGATAGTTAGGATATTGATCCAGGCATCATGTGAAGGTTCTCGACCTTGGGGAAATAGTGTTTAATGTTTGATGTATAAACAATTTATGTTTATATCTTCCGCAATAGTAATAGAAATAGTATACCAGATCCGTGGTGATTTGCGACCCAGATTTGGTGCTGTCACAAATACTCTTCTTTTAAAGGTAAGGGATGTTATTTTTATTCAATATTCGTATGAAATAATATTTTCTTCCATACTATGTATTATGTAAGTAATATTATTTCGTTTCAGATTTCAAATTCTACACTCATTTTGATAAAGTTTTGGCTTCTATAATCCATGAAATTAGTAGAATATCCTTGATATTTGTGCTTCATCCAGTATCTTTTCATGGAAATAATATTCTGAGCATTCTTTATAAGTCTTAACTTTTTCATGCTGGAGTACTATTCATGGGGTTACTATTCTCGAAGTACTATTCATGGGATACTATTCACTCGGGGTATTATTCATGATAAAAATTGATTTCTTTTCGGCCCAAATCATTTTTGTTACAATATTATTCTTCAATTTTACTCCACAAAGCAGTATCATGTTAATAATTTGGACATTTTTGAATTCTGGATAAATTAAATTGTAAATCTTTAAAAATTCATCCTTTGCTTTCTTTTAATTGAATTCTTATATCATTGTCATCATCAGCATGCTTATATTATTATGAAAGTCATCTTTGGCTGTAATGCATAGATGGACTTGGTATGATTATGACCAGGGATTATTCAGTATAATCATGACCATAATGTTACAAATGATGTGGTAAAAGTCCTCATTGGGCCGTAGTGCATTGATGGACAGTTGTTGGCATGATCATGACCATTGATGAAAATACGAATATCCTTGGCCCGTAGTGCATGGATAATTTGTGGTCGTGATACTAATGAATATCCTTGGCCGTAGTACAGGCAAGATTCTATGATGTGGATTATTTATTAAGCTGAGTCTCAACGATAAAATTGATTATAAACCTTTTAAATCATAGAAGATAGTAGATTTTATGATCTACTTGACTCTTCTAATGGATTACTTGTTCCACTACAGTTAAATTTGATGTTTATTATATTTTATTAGTTTAACAATGTTGGAGGCTAATGATAATTTATTCTGCATTATCTTAGTCATAATATTTATTACTGGGCTAGTTGAGCTCACCCTTTGTTTTCATTGTTCTCTTCAGGAAATGAGAATATAGCTGGGATTAGTTGGGGAACTGAGTGACGGTCCAGATATTTGCATTAGTAGTTCTCACTATTCTGTGAAATAATGTGATAATAAATGTATTGAGGACTTATTTTGAGTTTGAATAATGTCTAGAAGACAATATTTGTATTAAAACTCACAGCTCATGTTGTATGTTTAAGTTTTTATTTGTATTCTGTACCATGTATTTGGCGACTCGGAATGGGTGATGTATACCTATTTTGGGGGCTTCACAGCTGGTATCAAAACTTAGGGATGTGATATCTGGCTAAGATGTGAGACTAGAACTAGGGGGAGAGACGGGTAATTCCTTCGCTAGTATGACCTACCTAAGTTTATTTGTTATTTAATTGGTCGGTCAGAATATAGGGATAATATGTGGTGTGTCAATTAACCCTTGTTTTGTGGCAGTATTTGAAAATGACATTCGAGAATGTTGAGAATAGCAATGGAGCACAGGAGACCGTTCAGTCACCACAGATCAATACTCAGGATAATGTGCAACAGGAAGATAATAAACCTCAGGTAAACAATAACACCGATCAAATGATGAACGATGGGATGTTCAGGGGCTTTATGCAATTCATGCAACATCAGGCGAGAGCGGCTCCTATCCAAAATGCAGGTGAAAACACTGGCAACTCTCGGACGGTCACCGCTAAGCAGTTCAAGGACCACCGAAGTTTTTGGGAGAGCCAAAACCACTAACAGCGGAGACATGGATAAAGCAGATCACCAAGATATTTGATGTCTTGGGATGCTCCGAGGAGAAAAAATTTCCCTTTGCCACCTTTATGTTGCTAGGAGAGGCAGATTACTGGTGGGAATCTGTAAAGCGTACCCAGCCTGCCGCACTTAAAATGTCATGGGAGAAGTTCCAAAAACTGTTCAACGATAAGTACTTTCCTGAAGGTATTTGTCACATGAAAGAGGTAGAGTTCATCAAGCTGGAACAAAATAATATGATCGTGTCCAGTACGAAGCCAAGTTTGCCGAGTTGTCCCAGTTTGCGTCCCACTAAGTTGATAACGAGGAGAGAATGACGCGAATGTTTCTAAGAGGTTTGAAACCCGAGATACGTTAATACCTTATCTCTTACAAACTATGTTTGTATCCAAATGTTGTAAATATGGCTCAGTTATTGGAGCGCGACAATGAGTCAACCCAACCAAGAGAGAACAGCCAACAAGTTGATAATACCAATGGTAGCAGTCATCGAAGCGGTGACAACAAATGTGGAGGGAATCAAAATGCCAGAAATGGTAACCACTTCGGTAGTAATCATGGCCAAGACAATAAAAGTGGACATTTCAAGAACAGGAGATTCAACAATGATGGAAAGACGACAGCACCAGCACCCGTTGTTAAGGATGGAGAACGACCACCTATCATATGCTTCAAATGTAGAGGGGAGGGACATATCAGTCCAAACTGTGTGCAACAGTCCAAAATGTGTTATAATTATGGAAGAGAAGGTCACCTAGCTCGATTTTGTCATTCAGGGAAGCCAAGTCCAGCTGGGATGGAGGCACCAAAGGCCGTTCCAGAAAAGTTAAAACCAGTAGTTCAAGGGAGAGCGTTTGTTGTAACCTCTTAGAAAATAAGGAACTCGAGCGAGGTTATCACGGGTAAGCTAATCATAAACTCTAGTTAAGTATATACCTTATTTGATACCAGTTCTATCCATTCTTTTATTTCTCCTACTTGCGCTCAACGTTTAAATTTGACTACAGAGAAATTAGACTTTGACTTATCTTTTGAAACTCCGTTGGGAAAAACATTCATTACATCCACTGTTTATAAGTCTTGTTTGGTTCAAATCGGTACCCTCACATTACCTGTCGATCTTATTTCATTGAAAATACTTGCATTTGACGTAATTCTAGGAATTGATTGGTTAACTACTCATTATGTAAAAATTGATTGTTTTCGTATGGTTGTTAGCTTTCATATTCCTAACCAACCTATTATACGAATTCAAGCAACCAAACCATTAAAATCAATCACTGTCATCTCAAGCCATAAAGCTATTCGTTTATTGAAAAATGGATGTCTTGCTTTCTTAGCTCATGTCACGGATTTAAACAAAAACATCTCAGTTTTGAATGATATTTATATTGTTAATAAATTTCCTAACGTATTCCCTAAAGAACTTCCTGGCCTACCCCCAGAGCGTGAAATTGAATTTTGTATCGACCTAGAACCCGATATAAAACCCATTTCCAAAGCCCCATATTGAATGGCTCCTATTGAACTTCAGGAGTTAAAGACCCAACTGCAAGAATTGTTAGACATCGGTTTCATTCGTCCTAGTACGTCTCCTTAGGGTGTTCCTGTTCTATTCGTGAAGAAGAAAGATGGGAGTATGCGACTTTGTATTGATTATCGGGATTTGAACCATGTCACTATCAAAAATAGATATCCATTGCCTCGCATTGATGACCTATTTGACCAACTGCAAGGCGCCAAATTCTTTTCAAAGATTGATCTTTATTCCGGATATCACCAATTAAAGATTAGAACTGATGACATTCCAAAGACGGCTTTCAGAACTCGATATGGGCATTATGAATTCCTAGTCATGTCTTTTTTATTGACTAATGCTCCTGCTGCCTTTATGGATATGATGAACTGAGTATTCAATGAATATTTGGATCACTTTGTGGTCGTCTTTATTGATGACATCCTCATATATTCCAAAAGTCGTGAAGATTATGAGCAACACTTGAGGCTGATACTCCAAAAGCTTCGTAAAAACAAGCTTTATGTCAAGTTAAAGAAATGCGAGTTCTGGCTTAAGGAAGTAGAATTCCTTGGGCACGTAGTATCAAGTCATGGAATATCTGTTGACCCGAAAAAGATTGAAGCAATTTAAAGATGGGAGCAACCTAAATCAGTGACCGAAGTACGTAGCTTTCTCGACTTAGCTAGTTATTATCAGAGATTCGTGTAAGGATTTTCTCGAATCGCTACTCCATTAACTCAGCTGACTCGAAAAGATACAAAATTTGGTTGGAGCGAGGAATGTGAGAAGAGTTTTCAAGAACTCAAGAGAAGACTCATTTCAGCACCTGTTCTGACAATACCATCTGGCTCGGAGGGATTTGTCATCTAAAGTTATGCTTCAGACAAAGGGTTAGGATGTGTTCTCATGCAACATGGGAAAGTCATAGCCTATGCCTCTTGACAACTCAAAGAATATGAGAAGAATTATCCTACTCAAGATCTAGAGTTGGTAGCTGTTGTCTTCGCACTTAAAATTTAGAGGCATTACATGTATAGAGAGAAGGTGGAGATCTTTACGGATCATAAAAGCCTCAAATATTTCTTCACTCAAAAGGAACTCAACATGAGACAACGATGTTGGCTTGAACTGTTGAAAGATTATGATCATTCCATCCATTACCATCCTAGAAAAGTGAACATGGTAGCTGACGCGTTGAGTAGAAGATCATATACGGGTACGAGTGTGATATTTGTCAACGCAAAGACCCATTTTGTGTGACTTGCAAAGGATGGAGATAGAGTTAAATACTCCAGGGACCCATGTGTTGATGGCGAATATACGAGTAGAACCGACTTTAATCGATAAGGTTAAAGCTGCTCAAACTACAGACCTGGAGATGATGCCTATGAGGAAGAAAGTGCCAGAAGGTGCTATGCCGGAAGCAAGAATCGATGAAGAAGGAATACTTTGAGTCAACTCCAGACTTTGTGTTCCTAACGACCCTGATTTAAAGTATAAAATCATGATGGAGGTGCACAACACACCGTTTGCAATCCATCTTAGGAGTACCAAAATGTATCATGATCTTCGTCATACATTTTGGTGGAGCAATATGAATAGAGAGATAACGCTGTTTATCTCAAGGTGTCTAACTTGTCAACAAGTTAAGGCGGAGCATCAAGTACCAAAAGGTCCATTACAACCACTTGAAATTCCAGAATGGAAGTGGGAGCACATTACCATAGATTTTGTTACTGGTCTTCCCAAGGTTTCTCAAGGCATAGATGCAATTTGGGTCATTGTTGATAGATTGACCAAGTCTGTTCATTTCTTACCAATACGATAAACTTATACACTTGAACGTCTTGGTCATATATATATAAACAAGATTGTAAGAATGCATGGTACGCCAGTATCCATAGTTTCTGATCGAGACCCAAGATTTACTTCATGATTTTGGGTTAGTTTGCAAAATGCTATGGGCACGAATTTACGATTTAGTTCGGCATATCATCCTCAGACGGACGGACAATCAGAGAGGATTATTCAAACTCTGGAAGATTTATTAAGACTCTATGTCCTTAACTTCAAGGGATGTTGGGATAAGTTCTTACCATTGGTGGAGTTTTCCTACAATAATAGTTATCAAGCAAGTATTGGCATGGCTCCATTTGAGGCGTTGTATGGAAGAAAGTGTCATTCTCTAGTGTGCTGGGATGAGGTGGGTGAAGCAACATTGTTGGGACCAGAGTTGGTACGTATGACTACGGAAAAGATTCAAATGATCCGACAAAGTATAAAAACCTCACAAGATCGAAAAAAGAGTTATGTTGATCTTCATCGAGAAGACGTGGAATTCAATATTGGAGATCATGTGTTGTTACGTGTTGCTCCATGGAAAGGAGTTACGAGATTTCGAAAGAGAGAAAAGATCAATCCTAGATTCATTGGCCCATTTTTAATCCTTGATCGAGTAGGAATTGTGGCCTACAGACTCGTGTTATCTCCAAGTATGTCTCGTGTTCATAACATTTTTCACATATCCATGTTACGTAAATATGTGAAAGACCCGAACCACATTATTAAGTTAGAATCGGACGAAATAGCGGAAGATTTAATGTATGAAGAGGTTCCTGTTAAAATCTTGGATAAGAAAGAAATATTTTACGCTCCAAGGTTATACCTCAAGTCAAAGTCTTATGGAGAAACCACAATATTGAGGAAATGACCTGGGAGTTAGAATCTGAAATGAAATCAAGGTATCCTTATCTCTTCGACATACCAAGTACGTACCCTAATTTTGAGGGTGAAATTTCATAAGAAAGGGAGGTTGTAAGACCCCAACTTTTATGAATAAAGATGAATTTTCTATAAATATCATTTTTGAATATTATATAGTGAATTTGATATAATGTTATAGTTGTGGGTAATATTTATAAATTTTACAAAATACGCAAGTTGTTATATAATATTTGATTGGTCGAAGAATATTCATTTTAACGGGAAATATTCGTACGACGACACAATCATTGGTGGACCCCACAATGGAATTATTGTCGGATTGAAAAAATGACAAATATTTTTATAAAAATAACGGTGGAAGTTTTATCGTTAACTGTTGAAAAATCCGGTGTTAAAAGTACAATAATACGCGTGGTTGCATGGTAGCATACGGTATTGATTATTGATGCTTACGTGAAAAGTGACTCAATTTTGTTCAATTATTGCTACAATAATCGTTGTATAATATCTCATGTTATTTGATTCAATTATTGTCGATATTTTATATATTATTAAATCAATAATTGAGACGACAAAGTTATTAATATTATTATTTGTAACATTGAAGATGTCTAGAAGTTCTGTTAAGGAGAGGTTTGGTCACCTAATTGCACGCCAATAGGGAGAAATCCTTATTGGAAAGCCCTCTCTTTCCTGGGAATGACCTGTTTGTTAAATATTGTGAATTATAATAATGATGATAAATATTGTTAAGAATATTGAGGTTATTTTTATGAAGTATTTGTTGTATTTTTGGACCCCCCCCCTCCACCATTTACCCATTTTTAAATTTATCGAAGAAAAGTTATCTCAATTTTTGTTATATATATATATATATATATATATATATGTCTTAGTCAAAATGGGTGGGGAGGGGATTTTGGTTATCATGTACAGGAAGGAGCACTATCTTATTATTTATATATATATATATGAAGTATAGCATTTGTCAAGTAGGAAAGCATGGATTCACGGGGGTGTATCCTGTGAACTAACATATGTTATGTATATATATATATATATATATATATATATATATATATATATATATATATATATATATATATATAATAATTATTAAATTTTTTTATTTATTAGAATATTTTATTGCATAGTATTCTTTCCATTCTCTTATAAATAGGTTGCTTAGAATTGAAAATCACACCAGAATCAGAAAATTCTTCTTCTATAATCTTGAACGTATTTCCTTAGTGTTTTAAGAAGCTTTGAGTGTAGAAAATAGTATAAGTTTTCTTCAAGAATATCATCGCCCTGCCCGTCGGAATACTCTTCTTTTTAAGGTAAGGGGTATTATTCTTTCGTATTCATGAAGAGAGTTATTTTCTTTCAATACTCGTAGGGGTTGTTATTCCATTCTTTATTATTATGTTAGAATAACCTGTATATGCGAGGTACCGCATATATGGTGAAATTCTTCTGTTATTCCATTCTTTATTATTCTGTTGGAATAACCTGTCTGTGCGGTTTATCGCATGCCTGGTGAATTCTGTTGTTATTTCATTCTTTATTATTCTGTTGGAACATCTTGTCTGTGCGGATTACGCATGACCTGGTTCCATTCTTTATTATTCTGTTGGAACATCATGTCTGTGCGAATTACGCATGTCCTAGTTTCATTCTTTATTATTCTGTTGGAATATCCTGTCTGTGCTAATTACGCATGACCTAGTTCCTTTTTTATTACTCTATTGGAATAACCTGTCTATGTGGATTACCGCATGCATGGTGCATGGATTACCGCATGTCAAGGAGATGTTTGGTCGCCTAATTGCGCACCAATAGGGAGAAATCCTTATTGGAAAGTCTCATCTTTCCTGGGACTAATCTGTTTGTTAAATATTGTGAATTATAATAATTATGATAAATGTTGTTTAGAATATTGAGGATATTTTTATGAAGTATTTGTTGTATATATCTTAGTCAAAATGGGTGGGGAGGGGATTTTGGTTATCATGTACAAGAAGGAGCACTATCTTATTATTTATATATATATATATATATATATATATATATATATATATATATATATATATATGAAGTATAGCATTTGTCAAGTAGGAAAGCATGGATTCAAGGGTGTATCCCGTGAACTAACATATGTTATGTGTATATATATATATATATATATATATAATATTTATTAAAAGTTTTTGTTTTATTAGAATATTTTATTGCATAGTATCCTTTCCTTTCTCTTATAAATAGGTTGCTTTGTTAGAATTGAAAATCACTCCAGAATCAGAAAATTCTTCTTCTATAATCTTGAACGTATTTCCTTAGAGTTTTAAGAAGGTTTGAGCGTAGAAAACAGTATAAGTTTTCTTCAAGAATATCCTCGCCCTGCCCGTCGGAATACTCTTCTTTTTAAGGTAAGGGGTATTATTCTTTCGTATTCATGAAGAGAGTTATTTTCTTTCAATACTTGTACGGGTTGTTATTCCATTCTTTATTATTATGTTAGAATAACCTGTATATGCGATGTACCGCATACATGGTGAAATTCTTCTAGTATTCCATTCTTTATTATTCTGTTGGAATAACCTGTCTGTGCGGTCTATCGCATGCCTGGTGAATTCTGTTGTTATTCCATTCTTTATTATTCTGTTGGAACATCCTGTCTGTGCGGATTACGCATGACCTGGTTCCATTCTTTATTATTCTGTTGGAACATCCTGTCTGTGCGGATTACGCATGACCTGGTTCCATTCTTTATTATTCTGTTGGAATATCCTGTCTGTGCGAATTACGCATGACTTGGTTCTATTCTTTATTACTCTGTTGGAATAACCTGTCTATGTGGATTAACGCATACATGGTGCATGGATTACCGCATGTCAAGGAGAAGTTTGGTCACCTAATTGCGGGCCAATAGGGAGAAATCCTTATTGGAAAGCCCCCTCTTTCCTGGGAATGAACTGTTTGTTAAATATTGTGAATTATAATAATGATGATAAATATTATTAAGAATATTGAGGTTATTTTTATGAAGTATTTGTTGTATATGTCTTACTCAAAATGGGTGGGGAGGGGATTTTGGTTATCATGTACAGGAAGGAGCACTATCTTATTATTTATATATATATATATATATATATATATATATATATATATATATATACATATATATATATATATATATATAATATTTATTAAAAGTTTTTATTTTATTAGAATATTTTATTGCATAGTATCTTTTCCATTCTCTTATAAATAGGTTGCTTTGTTAGAATTGAAAATCACACCAGAATTAGAAAATTCTTCTTCTATAATCTTGAACGTATTTCCTTAGAGTTTTAAGAAGGTTTGAGCGTAGAAAACAGTATAAGTTTTCTTCAAGAATATCCTCGCCTGCTTGTCGGAATACTCTTCTTTTTAAGGTAAGGGGTATTATTCTTTTGTATTCATGAAGAGAGTTATTTTCTTTCAATACTCGTACGGGTTGTTATTCAATTCTTTATTATTATGTTAGAATAACCTGTATATGTGAGGTACCGCATACATGGTGAAATTCTTCTAGTATTCCATTCTTTATTATTCTGTTGGAATAACCTGTCTGTGCGGTCTATCGCATACCTGGTGAATTCTGTTGTTATTCCATTCTTTATTATTATGTTGGAACATCCTGTCTGTGCGGATTACGCATGACCTGGTTCCATTCTTTATTATTCTGTTGGAACATCCTGTCTGTGCGAATTACGTATGACCTGATTCCATTCTTTATTATTCTGTTGGAATATCCTGTCTGTGCGGATTACGCATGACCTAGTTCCATTCTTTATTACTCTGTTGGAATAACCTGTCTATGTAGATTACCGCATGCATGGTGAATGATCCTTTGTATTCATTCCTTATTAACTTGTGGAATTGATCTGTCTACGTGGATTACCACATGGCGGGCGAAAATCTATTTACAGATTTATATATTCTATTATACTCAGTTGGTTAAAGTTTTGGCTTTTATACTCCATGAAATTTGTAGAATATCCTGGATATTTGCGCTTCATCCAGTATCTTTTCATGGAAATATTCTCCTGAGCATTCTTGAATTTTTACTCCACAAAAAAGTATCATATTGGCAATTTGGACGTTATTGGTTCCTGGATAAATTAATTTATAAATCTTTAAAATTTATTCTTGAACTTGTTTTATTGAATTATTATGTCATCTCCACCTTCAATATAAACATGAGGATGATGACAATGGCATAATAATTCAATAAAACAAGTTCAAGAATAAATTTTAAAGATTTATAAATTAATTTATCCAGGAACCAATAACGTCCAAATTGTCAACATGATACTTCTTTGTGGAGTAAAAATTCAAGAATACTCAGAAGAATATTTCCATGAAAAGATATTGGATGAAGCGCAAATATCCAAGATATTCTACTAATTTCATGGAGTATAAAACCTAAAACTTTAACCAACTGAGTATAATAGAATACATGAAACTGTAAATGGATTTTCGCCCGCCATGCGGTAATTCACGTAGACAGATCAATTCCTCAAGTTAATAAGGAATGAATACAAAGGATCATTCACCATGCATGCGGTAATCCACATAGACAAGTTATTCCAACACAGTAATAAGGAATGGAACCAGGTCATCCGTAATCCGCACAGACAGGATATTCCAACAAAATAATAAAGAATGGAACCAGGTCATGCGTAATTCGCGCAGACAGGATGTTCCAATAGAATAATAAAGAATGGAATCAGATCATGCATAATCCGCACAGACGGGATGTTACAACAGAATAATAAAGAATGGAATAACAACAGAATTCACCAGGCATGCGATAGACCGCACAGACAGGTTATTCCAACAGAATAATAAAGAATGGAATAACAAAAGAATTTCACCATGTATGCGGTACTTTGCATATACATGTTATTCCAACATAATAATAAAGAATGGAATAACAACCCTTACGAGTATTGTAAGAAAATAACTCTCTTCATGAATACGAAAGAATAATACCCCTTACCTTAAAAAGAAGAGTATTCCGACGGGTAGGGCGAGGATATTCTTGAAGAAAACTTATACTGTTTTTTACGCTCAAAGCTTCTTAAAACTCTAAGGAAATACGTTCAAGATTATAGAAGAAGAATTCTCTGATTCTGGTGTGATTTTCAATTCTAACTAAGCATCCTATTTATAGGAGAATGGAAAGGATACTATGTAATAAAATATTCTAATAAAACAAAAACTATTAAAAAATATTATATATTTATATACATAACATATGTTAGTTCACAGGATACACCCCCGTGAATCCATGCTTACCTAACAAATGATATACTTCATATATATAAATATATATATATATATATATATATATATATATATATATATATATATGTCTTAGTCAAAATGGGTGGGGAGGGGATTTTGGATATAATATTTAAAAAAAATATTATATATATATATATATAAAACAAAAACTGAGATAACTTTTCACCGATAAATTTAAAAATGGGTAAATGGGGGGTCTAAAAATACAATAAATACTTCATAAAAATCACTTCAATATTCTTAACAACATTTATCATCATTATTATAATTCGCAATATTTAACAACCAGATCGTTCCTAGGAAAGAGAGGGTTTTCCAATAAGGATTTCTCTCTATTGGTGCGTAATTAGGTGATCAAATCTCTCCTTGACAGAACTTCTAGACATCGTCAATATTGCAAATAATAATATTAATAACCTTATCGTCCCAATTATTGATTTAATAATATATAAAATATCGACAATAATTGAATCAAATAACGTGAGATATTTATGCAACAATTACTGTAGCAATAATTGAACAAAACTGAGTGACTTCTCACGTAAGCATCAATAATCAATACCGTGTGCTACTCTGCAACCACGCGTATTACTGTACTTTTAACACCGGGTTTTTCAACAGTTAACGGTAAAACTTCCACCATTATTTTTATAAAAATATTTTTGTCGTTTTCTCAATCCGACAATAATTTCGTTGTGGGGTCCACCAATGATTGTGTCGTCGTACGAATATTCCCTGTTAAAATGAATATTCTCCGACCAATCGAATATTATATAACAACTTGCGTACTTTGCAAAATTTATAAATATTACCCACAACTATAACATTATATCAAATTCACTCCATAATATTCAAAAATGATATTTATAGAAAATTCATCTTTATTCATAAAAGTTGGGGTCTTACAATAACCCTTTTACCGATCACGAAAAAAATTTCTAGAAAACCCAGAATTTCAAGAACACGTCTAACAAGATTTTTGACATCTTAGATCTTGCAACTGTGGTAGTTATAGGACCCCTAATGATATTATTTTTGTAGACTGACATATGGACTACATGTCCATAACAACCAAATGACCATTATATCAACCGATTGAAAGTTATGATTGCTCAAAAGTATGAACCCGAAACTGGAAACCCAGATTTCTGGGTAACCCAGAACGTTTTAAAGCTATAACTGACAGCCAGTTTGACCATCCTCAAATTCAATCCTCTGATGTTGTTATGAACTTTTAGAGGTTTTGTTATTGTAGTATGACATACATATTACATGTTTTATACACTAGAACCTTTACCTAATACCTAGAATCCATGTTATTAAACCTTGAAATATGATGACTGATGTTGACCGAGTTTCTGGGCAACCCAGTAACTCAAGATCATACTTTGATGCTCACTTTGACCGGCCATAAATTTCTGAGGAGATGCAAATAGACTACAAAATTGTTACCTACTTGTAGTGCTACATCAATACTACTTTGTTGACCCATCTTCACAACCAAAAAACACTGTCAATAAAGATTTAAATCCAGTCAAATCCTCCACCAGAGAGTTGACTTTCGTGTTCTTCAATTGATGAAGAACAACACATTAGTGACGGTTCTATCGCTGTAGGAGTCTTTAGCGACAGTTAGCTGAAAAATAATCATAATAAATAAGAATAAATACAAATTAATTATTATAAATTCATAATAAATTTCTAAAATACATTTTAAATTATAATAAATACTTTTTAATATTTTGACATGAAATTTCATTAATATTGAATTTATTTAAATTTTAATGATTATGAAATTATTTAATAATGCTAATAAATAAATTAGTAAAAATAACAATAAATCATTTTAAATAATAATAAATTATTTAAAAATGAAACTAATGGTTTAAAAATCATTATTATTAATAATAAATTATTTGAAATTAATATTGATGATTTAAAAATCAATATGAGTGATTATTAATTATTTAAAAATAGTATTAATGATTTTAAAAATCATTTTAATTCATAATAAATTAAGAAAAAATTATTATTAATTATTGAGAAGTTATTTTAAGCTTCTAAAAATTATAATAAATAAAAATTAACTTATTTAAAGTAATATTTAAACTTTAAAACAAAGTTTATGGGAAAAATAATCCGAAAGTTATCCCATCAAGTTACAAAACACTGAATGGACATCAAATATAACCCAGACACTAATAAATTGACTAGTTATTAGTTGAGATTATTTTTAATAACTGATATAATCATATTTAGGTTGCATAGACAACTTGAATAACCTAGGATAACGATTCTCCGAACAGGAAGGTTTTTCTTATACATTTAATTTTTGTATTAAATGTACTTGTTATACTGATGTGATATGAACTTATTTAAAAAGTCTGTTGTTTAAAAAGGTTATAGCTTATTGTTCAAGCATAACCAAATCATATGAACGGTTATTTACGTAAAATTTATTTGATTTGATATCAAATCATAGACTGTGGAAAAACCAATGTCGTTTGGTGAAAATATATATACTGACAATATTATGACCGACAGTCATATATTGATCGGGGTTTTTATTACCGACATTTATAGCAATGATCGGGGGTTAATTAAAAGGATGATATGCATACTCCTAGGATGTGTGGTTGAGTGAATTAACTCAGGTTGTTATGTCTATATGACTGACAGTAACTCGTAATGTGCGGGATTTGACAGATAAACCTCAGTATATATATACTTTGAAAAACTTCAGAACTATATGTTCATCTCTTTCAGTCATAGTGTGAGTATATGTTACACGTTGCTAAAACCTGCTGAGCCTTTTAAAGCTCATCCCTTGCAAATATTATTTTCCTTTGCAGCTGTGACTGATATTCCAAGAAGTTCAAGTGTGCATTCTCGTGGCTAGAAGAAGACCGTAATAGTTTAAGTTATTTTTATTTCTGTAAGACGCAAATGTAATAATTTTAATATTAGATTATGTATTAAGTTTTAGTTATATAAACTTGTTAGTTTTACCTTTCTGAATTAGAAATAGAAATCGAGTACATTATTAATATGAACTGTTTATCTGAATGAGGGTATTTGATGCCGAGTGAGTTCTGTAAAAACTGAGGTTGCCCCCCTTGATTTTAGGAAAAATCTTGTCATTGGTACTGTGAATGTCGGATGAATAGAAATTATTGATATGAAAGAAATATCTGTAAGATTTTAAATCTATACATCTAAGTGGTAGTATTCTTCATGATAATTGTTCTGACGAGAACTAATATCTGATGAATATTATGAATCTTGGATTGATAGAGATTATTTTCCTATAGAATATTTACTTGAGCACCAAATCTGCTACAGGAAGTGTAGGGAGTTTGGGGGCGTCACAATATAATATATGTATAAACTATGTCTGTACGTGTAATATATAAATCGTGTGTTTATGAGTCATATTGGTGGCAACCTTTTTGGGACATGGTGGTTTTGAATCACTTTTGACCGAATTGATGAGTGTTGGAATTAGTTTTAAAATTAGGCATTAATTGCCTTAAAGTTATCAAAGTAATGCACGTGCAAAATTCAGAATTTTGTAAATCCGTGTGATGTTTTCATCCAAACCATTAAATTAAAATTGAAGCAATCTTATCCATTCATTCAAAAATAGATTTCAAAAATTACTATTTTTCCCCCGACCTCAAAATTCTATAAATAGGGAGTCTTTCATTTATTTGATTTTTGCCAATTCAAGTTTAAAGAAAAGCTTACTCTTCATGCCTACATATTCTCTCTAAAACTTTATCTCTTCGTACAAAAGTTTTGATTATCTGAGAAGAAGAAATTGGTCCAAGTAATTGAAATAAGGCATTTGAGTTAACCTTATTAAATTATTTCTTAATTGCTTTAAATTTATAGATATACGAATATAAATTATTATACACAATTTTATATATTTATATTTTATCTATTTATCAAATAAAAAGTTATACTTAGATGCTGCAAGGCTACGGAGATATTCCTCTACGAAGAGGAAATCAAACCGTACGATTTCTTATAGTACTAAGTAACTTTTTATTGATATTATTTATATAAATATCATAAAATAGATAATACACTTGATAGTTCAAAATGACACTGAGATATTCTTCCAAAAAGAATGAATTATCCGAACCGAATTTGAAAATCAAAGTGATCTATTGAAAGTATTTATATAAATATCAATTGTGAGAATATAAATTATGTCATACTTAGACGTCGAAAGGCTACGGAGATATTCCTCTTAATTGAAGGAATCAAACCGTACGATTCCTTATAGTACTAAGTGACTTTATTTATAAATCACATAATAGATAAAATATTAATATATATTATCTTACTTAAACAAGTATATTTGTTATATCAAGTTATGCTTAACTGATTAAATTGTTATTCTTTGATAATCATTGCAATTGATTTAATCTTTTTATATACAAGTATTGGAACACAAAATCATTCATATAATACTTGTTAAAGAATATATGAGAAACAAAACTTTTTAATCCATAGAAAAACACTCTTTATTATAAAGAATAAATAATTCTTTATAAAATTGCATTAAAATCATTTATCTACTTATACAGAAGCATCTTTGAGCATAAGCTAAAACTTACTTATTTGCTTATTCAATAAGCATTTTTCACACAAAATATAAAAGTTATTTATAACAGTGCATAATTTACATATTTGCTTACACAGAAGCATTATTTGATCTAAGCACAAATTATTATTTGCTTACTAAGAAGCATATTTTCTTAAGTACAAAAGTCTTTGAACTTTTATAAATATATTTGCTCTTTAATTGATATGCTTATCTGAGAAGCATCAATCTGTACTAAATCTTATCTACTTATTTTAGAAGCAAATTGTTGTAAAATTCTCTGGAAAAAGAAAGGGTAGAGTTAGTTTATTTTATGTACCTGTGAGAAAAATAAACAATTCTTCGACCAAGACCAAAGTCATAGAGAAGTCAGCTGGGAGTTGGGTCTCTAGTGAACTTGTGAGGTGAGGAAGAAGCTATTGTTTTAAGACCAGATCATAGAATAGAACTGAACTCAAAAGAAGGTACAACTAAGCTTGAGGAGAGAGCTAAGAGCTTGTTATCCAAGATAGGTAGTTGTGAAGAGTTAGAAGTTTGTCTATAAAACTTTGTAAAGGCTTCTCCGCCTGTTGAAGGAGTATTTATTACTGATAGTAATAGGATCTCAAGTTTCAAATAGGAACTTAAGACTAGACGTAGAAATATACCAGGGGTGTATGTTGTGAACCAGATAAATCTTTGTGCATTGTGTGATTGAACTTTTACAGTTTTGCATATTAATTTCTAACACTGAAAATTAATTATCCAAAAATTCAAAAGGGCCTAAGATAATTGTTTAATCTGTAATAATTTATTCAACCCCCCTTCTAGATCATTATTGGACTTTCAAACAAGTTTGTTATCCTTACTTTTTCAAGCTCTTTAACTTTTATCATTATTGAGTAAGGCTTCTAGCTCTTGTATCTCGATATTCAAAACTTGAACTATTTTAGTCTTAGAATTTAAATTCTAATTCTTTCGAAAGCATTACTATGATGTACATTGTTATTCAATCGTGAGTTACTATTATTTAAACCTTGATGATAAGTTATTGTTTGAACATATATTATTATCGAACTGTTAAACAATTAGTGACCCTTTGCTGATTCAAATAATTCCTAGTTGATGAACATTTTGAACTCTAAATCACCCTTGAACCTAATCCAAACCAAACTTACTTTGGTGCGGACTCATAAGTTAAAGCTGATATGAATAACCCTATTTTAGGGGATCATTTACGCGAGAGCGTTAAGATATTTGTGCATAATACATGGTGTGAAGGGCTGATTCCCCTAAGTACGAGAAGGAAGGTCCCTATTAAAGGTTTAAGTAGAAATACCTACAACCTGGGACATAGTTCATGGTCATGTCACCCTCATATGAATTCTAATTTCAGTTCTTGGTTATCGATAATATAAAATATTATTCAATTAAATTAGGCTTATTCTTTGCTAGTTATTATGTTCTTTTGAGTGAGCATTTATTTTTCTCACTCTTGCATATGAAGACACTCAAAATTTTCTGCACACTTGTTATTAACATTGTAGGAGGGCAGATTCGTCTTTCGAAGATAACCCTGGAAGACAGCTCACATCCATTCCGGATACTACCAGAAGTTCAGTCTCAACCTCGGAACACACACCGGGAATATCAATTCCAACCTCAGAGATAACCCCGAGCTTCATCCTTGGAGATAACCCCAAGGAATGTTGTTGAAGTTCCGACGATAACTCGGGAAATGCTTGTTTTAAAGGCATGTGATCAGCTTCAATCTCAGACCTCCCATCGAGGCACTCATACCAAAGACCCAGAGATAACACCGAGAAGACAGGCACCCTTACAAATGACCTTGTGGAATTTAAACACTTGCAGTAGTCCAATCTCAAATGTAACCCTGAGCAACGTCTGCTATCAGCCCAAACCGGAGATTACCCCGGTGAGGATTCAAATCGTCATCATGCCACCTCAACCCCTACGCACCGTCTCAACATTTCATACATACATTTCTACACAACAATGTCCCACAAGAGCCAAGGAGTTCCAATCCTGAGTGACTATTACGTGTGGCAGCACAGCGGATAGAATTTGAAGCTTGAAGACCATGGGCATGGTTGTGACGCCCCCAAAATAGGTATACATCACCCATCTTGAGTCGCCAAATACATGGTACAAAATTCAAATACAACTTAATTATACAACAGTCGTGTAACATACGACAAAACATAATCTAAGAGTTTTAATAAGAATATTATCATCTAGACAATATCCACACTCAATGGAGTCCTCAATACATTTATTGTCACACTATTTAACAAATTAGTGAGGACTACTATTGCTATCATCTAGACCGTTGTGACAACCGAGATTTTGTAATTTAATTTTAATATTGATGGGATTGAATAAATATTTTTCGATGTATTGATTATTAGATTAAATAATTAATTGATGAGGTTGTGGTAGATTAATTGAAGTATATGTGTTATAGTTATTAAATTAATGTGGAGGATTTTTATAATTCGAAGTATATGATTATGTGAGCTTATTGTATTAAAAGAAATATTTAATAAGCATAATGTTATTTTTTATTAATTTAATAATTAATTAGAGATTTAATAATTTTATATTATTAATAAATGAGAAATTTAATTATGTGACTATGTGAATTAATGATAAATTATTATATTTTATTTAAAATAAATTAAATAAGATATTGAATTTATTTTATAAAGGGTGTGACATTTTCTAAACTATATTATAAATGTTTTATTAAATTAATCGGGTATAAGCCTTTTAAGGCTAGCCAAACATGTCACTAAGGATTTTGTGCATTTATGTGTTAAGATATTATTATTATGTGTTTTCTTATGTATTAGATGGTTCCATATCATCAATTTCATAATATTATAACGTATGTTATGGCTTCAAAATTTATAGAGTATGTTATATGGCCATATGGCCCTTATACGTAAAATTAATATATCAAACATAAATTGTTCTGCAAATTCACACTGGTATATGATTATGCATGCAAAAACGAAAAAAACAAAACTTGAATGGATGGATTTGGTGTTATAACGAATCTGTGGCGTTGAATTTTATGATTTATGTTCAAAACCTTCAAGAACATCAAGAACAGTGAAATTTACATATTTTAATTCTATAATTATGTGTTTTAATAGGTTAAAATCACTCTATAAATATTGGGTAATGATTATGTATGAATTCTAGCATGTTGTATGTTAAATTGGTGAAATTAATGATCATGTAGTGTTTATTTCGGTTAACTCTGTGTTCTTCGCGAACTGAGAATCAAAATCTGGAGTTTTGAGCCGCGGTGCCAACTCCAGAACTGAAGTCCCACGTTGCAGCTCCAAGTCTCCAGTCGCAGCGCCACGGCACCGCAGCGCTAAGACACAGTACAATAGTGGCGTCGCAACGCCACTTAGCAGAATGGCCCAGAAATGAGTTTTTAAAATGTTTAAGTCTAGCAATGTGTTATTAACTTAATCTAATGAATATATAAATTTTTTAGACATATAATGAGATATTAAAATAAGTTTTTATCAAGTAAAGAAGACATTTACATGTTGATTGAATTGTTGATTATATAATTAGCTTGTTGTTCGTATAGTGTAATATTACGTGAAAACAAGTATGGTAATTTGACTAAGCATAGTCATAATTCGAGTTTAAACAAAAAGAATGAACTTGTGATGTTTAGTATATTATAATTAACTGGTATTGTGGATGTAAATGATATGTAGGATTTAAATCAAGGAACGAGTTTAATTAATGTGTAATCTACGCACGAGGCAAGTTTCATAACCCTACTTGTTATCGTTATATAAGTTGATAAATTCACCTTTCTATATTGAGCAAGTTCTCATTATTATTGAGTAAGTCTGCTTTGTTATATCAATGTTTATTAATCTTTCAAGCATGATGCTGCTATACAATACTTATTCTATTGTATACTTTAAGGGATTTTATTCAAATTCAGTTATCAATTACTGTTAAACCTTGTTAGACTAGTGAACCCTTAATGATTCGACTAGTCCATAGTTGATGAACATTCTAAATTTCAAAACCCTTGATGAATTATCCAAACCAAACTTCATTTGGTGCGGACTCTTATGTCAAACTAAGATGAACAACCTTGTATAGGGGATTACTTATGCGTTAGCGTTAAGATATTGTGCACAGTATAGTACTAAGGGCTGATCCCCCTAAGTACGAGAAGAAGAGTCCATAGTCATATATCTGTTAAAGGTTTCAAGTATAAACACTTGACAACCTAGGACATAGTTCAAGGTCTTATGACCCTCGGAAGTTCTTTTGTCTCTTGTTATTTATTCTTGATTCAAAAGTTGGGTTTCTAATTCCAGAAGTCTTTAATTTATTCGCATGTTATTATTCATTGCTATATTGTTATACTTGTGGGCAATCATGCTCACTCTTGCGTAACAATAACATTGCAGTTAAGGACGAAAGAGCAGACGAGCCTTCCACTAGTAAAGGCAAGGGCAAGGTTAACAAATGAAGAAGACTTGTTGTTATTATGTATTTATGTTCAAACTTGATGTTATTAAGATTTGTTGTTGTTTATGATTCCACACAGATGTTTAAGATTAGAGTGACCTGGGATTGTATTTTATTTATTATGCAGTTGATGTAACCCCATAAAGGGAGATGTATTTATTATTTCTATCTATTGCATGGTTTGCATTTATTATGGGTAGATAGATAGATGATGTTTGTACAGTGAACACCAAATCCTATGGAAATGGAAGTACCGGATTTTGGGGTGTCTCAGGTTGGTATCAAAGTTGTAGGTTATGAACCTTAAGTGGGGGAACAACCTTAGGTAGTAGCCTTGTAGGAGATCGAGAGCATAGTGGTGGTAAACTTTTATCGAGTTCTAAGAAATGAATTTCTTAATTCATTGAATATAATAAAAGACTTTATGTGCTTATGTGTTAAATTATGTGTTCGCTAGCACGGATTAGTAACTAAAACTTAAAAATTTTGTTGTCAGGATGTCGGATGTTGGAGGAGCTAGTCGAGCTGGGGAGGTGGAACCCCGAGTACCTACAGAGGAGGAGCCCCGAGACATTCATGTTGTCAGGGAACAGTTGGTACAGAGAAAGCCATCTCCGTTGATCACTGTTGTTGGTCGGGAGCATGAGCCTGAGACTGATCCAGAGGAGGATTCTGATGAAGAAGAAGAGGAAGAGGAGGTCCCACCGAACTCCATTGATGTTGAGATGTATGATGCGCTTTATGATCGTAACATAGAGTTGCAAGACATTATTCAAGAGCTGAAGGAGATGACTGTTATCCAGTAGATTACCATCGAGCAGAAGGATGGGGAAATTATGACTCTTCACACATGTTTAGGAAACGTGGAGTGGGATTTCGTTCACGAGAAGGGTAAAACCGAGGAGAAGTCTGAAGAAATAGAAATGTTAAAGAAGGATCTGAAAGAGAGCTCAGAAAGGCTTGCCATAGTAGAGGAGGGTTGGGTAAGAGAGTCACATCGTGCTGATCTTGCAGAAGATGATTGTCGTGCGAAGAAGGCTAAACTTGAGGAGACGTACTCTACACTTCAAAATGCAATGAATGCGGCCCAGGATCGAGTTATGAAGTATCCAATCCAGTTTGAAGATCTACCATCATATATGCTAGATCGCAGAATGATGTCCTGCATTATTGAAGAAGAACGTGGCAAGGCTATTCAGCGCCTTAATAGGCAGTGATAGGATTAGTTTATTTGTGTGAAACCTATCTGGATTATTTGAATGTTTTAAATCCTGTAGATTCTTTATCTCGGGATAGTTGATGTAAATAGTAATGATGCTATCGTATGATGTTAATACTTTTGAATTGAATGAAAATGTCAGAGTTTATTTGAATTGATGTGTTAAGGGAATTATGATTAAATTTTTTAGTTAAGCCTTAAATGTTTAAGAGATTGATTAAAGACCTAAATAAGCGTATATTCTTAACATAAATATGCTGCCTAAAAGAAGACAAAACCGTTATCAAGCTCAGGAAGAACCAATGAATAACAACAATGATGCCAATGCTAACCCTGTTCAGCAATTATTGAACCTTTTAGCCGAAGCAATTAACAATCAACCATAAGCTCCACCAAACACCTCGTTCAAGGATTTCAAGGCGGTGGGACCGCCAGAGTTTAAGGGTTCCATAAACCCAATCGAGGCTTAAACATGGGTTATGGAAATGGAGAAGGTGTTTGACGTCGCCAAAGTAAGGGAAGACCAGAAGACTGCATATGCAACATTCATGCTGACGTTTGAAGCCAGCTATTGGTGGTAGGCAAACACAGTACGGGAAGGTGAAGGTATAATAACTTGGGAGAGATTCAAGGAGATGTTTTTTGAGATGTATTTTCCGACCAGTTCACAAAACCAAATGGAAGTTCAGTTTCTGGAATTGAAACAAGGGAGTATGTCAGTAGCAGATTATGCGGCAAGGTTCAATGAGTTGGCTGGGTTCACCACATACCAAGTGCATACTGATGAGAGGAAGACAAGACGTTTCGAGCAGGGAATGAAGCCCTGGTTGTATAGCAAGGTGTCAATGTTCTAATTGAACACTTTTGCTGGATTTTTAGAGAAGGCTATACTCGCTGAGGGTGGAAGAGATGCGGTAACTAAATATAATCAGGATCAGAAGAAGAAAAAGAGTGAGAATGAAGGAGTTAACAAGACTGATGGAAATAGCACGGGAGGTAGTCATAATAAAAAGAGAAAGTGGTTTGATAATTCATCGGTTAGAAGTCAACAAGGAGGGCAGAAGAAGAAGATCAAGGCATGCCAAACTTATGGAAAAGCTCATCTGGGAGTTTGCTTGAAGGGAAAACGTATATGCTACAATTGTGGTCAGGAAGGCCACATAGCACCTAACTGTCCTAACCCAAAGAAAGGTGCCTACTTCACTTGTGGTTCAAAGGATCATCTTGCAAGGGATTGTCCTAAGAAGGGGTCTGGAGGAACAGGATCAGGAGGGAATAGAGTAAACAGCGGTGGAAGCACTCTGACTATCGCAGGACCAACTGCAACCAACCGATCGACCGCCAAAACATTCAACATGACAGTACAGGATGCAGTGCAGTCTCACGATGTGGTGTCAGGTATCATTCCGATCAATAAAGTTAATGCTTGTGTATTATTTGATTCGGGTGCTACTTGTTTATTTATATCCGATGACTTTGCTAAGAACTTAGAATTGCTTAAGGATGAATTAGAATACCCCATGAACATAGAAATTGCGAATAGAGAAATAATCCCTATTAAGTATGTGCATAAGAACTGTAGAGTGGATATTAAGGGTAATATCATGAACGTAGATCTTATCCCTATTTGACTTGGAGAATTCGACGTTATTTTGGGTATGGACTGGCTATCCAATTGTGGGGAGGTAATTGACTGCCAAAAGAAGCATATTAACCTTATGACTCCATCAAAGGTTGTGTTTTATGGTAGCAAGTCAACTAGACAAGCGAGTTGTCTGACGATGATGCAGGCCAGGAGGTTGTTAAGGCAAGGCTGTGTAGGATATCTAGATGAGATACCAGTAGTGAGAGATTTCGCAGACGTTTTTTTGGATGATTTTCCAGGACTTCCTCCAGATAGAACAGTTGAATTTATGATCAATTTGGCTCCAAGAACGGCTCCAATATCGAAAGCACCGTACCAAATGGCACCGGTAGAGATAGAGGAACTGATGGTCCAACTACAAGAATTACTGGACAAAAAGTATATCCAACCAAGCGTATTACCGTGGGGAGCGTCGGTTTTATTTGTGAAAAAGAAGGATGGAACAATGCGACTCTACATAGACTACAGAGAACTGAATAAGGTCATGATTAAGAATAGATATCTATTACCACGAATTGATGACCTGTTCGATCAGTTAAAGGGAGAAAGATACTTTTTAAAGATAGATTTGAGGAGTGGTTACCATCAATTGAAGGTGAGACCAGAGGATGTACCGAAGACAGCGTTCAAAACACGATATGGTCACTATGAATTTTTGGTAATGTCATTTGGTCTAACAAATGCTCCTGCAGCATTTATGGGCTTAATGAATGGAGTGTTCAAGCCGTTTTTGGACAAATTCGTAGTGGTATTTATAGATGACATTTTGTTATATTCGAAAACCAAGGAAGAACATGAAGAACATTTGAGGGTGACATTAGAGACGTTGAGAAGAGAGAAGTTGTACACTAAATTTTTGAAATGTGAATTCTGGATTGAAAGGGTATAATTTCTTTGACATGTGATCGATAGAGACGGAATTTCGGTGGATCCCTCCAAAGTCGAAGCTGTGATTAACTGGGATCAGCTGAAGACGTCGTCGGAAGTAATAAGTTTTCTCGGATTAGCAGGTTATTACAGAAGATTCATTCAAGATTTCTCCAAGATCGCAACTCCATTGACAAATTTGACTAGGAAACTGGTGAAATTTGTTTGGACGGAGAAGTGTGAGGAAAGCTTTTAAGAATTAAAGAAGAGGTTGAGCTCAGCACCCGTGTTATCTCTTCCGGATGATACAGGAAATTTTGTGGTTTATAGTGATGCATCATATAAAGGACTTGGCTGTGTGCTTATGCAGAATGGTAGAGTCATTGCGTATGCGTCACGATAATTGAAAGATTATGAGAAGGGGTATCCAACCCATGACTTGGAATTAGCTGCAGTGGTTTTTGCTTTGAAAATATGGAGGCACTATCTCTATTGGGAGAAGTGTGAAATATATACAGACCACAAGAGTCTGAAATATATTTTTACACAGAAAGACTTGAATATGAGCCAAAGAAGGTGGTAAGAGTTAATTAAAGACTACAATTGTGAGATTCTATACTATTCAGGTAAGGCAAATGTGGTTGTCGATGCCTTAAGTAGAAAGAGTCAGGAAAAATTGATGATGTTGACCAAACAGGAGGAGTTAATTTCAGCAATGGAAAAGCTAGAATTGGAAGTTAAGTATCCTATGGAGATTAATGAGAAGTTGTTTCATATACAATCTGGTACAACTCTACTAGACAAGGTTAAGGAGGCTCAACTTCAGGATGATGAATGTAAAATAGTGAAAAAGAATATATCCGAAGGAACCGAATCAAGATTCAAGATGGATAGGGAAGGAATACTGAGATTTGAGAATAGAATTTGGGTACCGCCAGTACCAGAGATTAAGGAAGAAATTTTGAGCGAGGCTCATAACTCACGGTATTCGATTCACCCTGGAAGTACCAAGATGTACCAAGATCTTCGACAACATTTCTGGTGGCCGAATTTGAAACGAGACGTTGCAGAATGTGTTGCCAAGTGTCTGACATGTCAGAAAGTGAAAGCAGAACATCAGAGGTCGATTGGGTTACTACAACATTTAGAGATTCCATAATGGAAATGGGAATATATTACGATAGATTTTGTGGTTGGCCTACCGACAACTCATAAAGGCTACGACGTAATATGAGTTATTGTTGACCGATTGACAAAATCTGCACACTTCCTTCCGATCAAAATCAGATTCAACTTAGATCAGTTGGTAAGGTTATATGTGAAAAAGATTGTTTCAAGGCACGGAGTTACGGTGTCAATTATTTCTGATAGAGATCCGCGCTTTACGTCAAACTTCTGGAAACATCTACAAGAATGCATGGGTACACAGTTACGAATGAGCACGACATATCACCCTCAGACAGATGAACAGAGTGAAAGAACAATTCAAACATTAGAAGATATGTTAAGAGCTTGTATAATGGACTTTAAAGGAAATTGGGATGATCATCTACCGCTCATAGAGTTCAGATACAACAACAGTTATCACACTAGTATTGGCACGTCGCCTTATGAAGCATTATACGGTAGAAAGTACAGAACTCCGCTATACTGGGATGAAGTTTGTGAGAGACAATTACTGGGCCCACAATTGGTACAACAAACAGCAGAAATAGTCAAAGTGATCTGAACAAGATTGATAGTAGATGTCTCATTCCTACGACCCTATAAACCTGATTACAAGCACGTGATTGAATATGAATCCCTACATTTTGACAAAGACTTGTCTTACGAAGAAATTCATGTTCAAATTATCGACCGAAAAGAGCAAGTTCTGAGAAATAAGGTAATACCTTTTGTTAAGGTAATTTGGAGGAACCACAACGCTGAAGAAGCAACGTGGGAACTCGAAAAGAATATGATGAAGAATTATCCTCATTTATTTACTTAGATTATTATAAGCGATTCTGGGGACAGAATCTTTGTAAGGGGGGAGAATGTAACGGGACAAATTGTTGAGTTGTGATTATGAGGACAGAATCCTTTTAAGATGGGAAAGATGTGACAACCGAGATTTTGTAATTTAATTTTAATATTTATGGAATTGAATAAATATTTTTTGATGAATTAATTATTAGATTAAATAATTAATTGATGAGGTTGTGGTAGATTAATTTAAGTATATGTGTTATAGTTATTAAATTATTGTGGAGGATTTTTATTATTCGAAGTATATGATTATATGAGCTTATTGTATTAAAAGAAATATTTAATAAGCTTAATGTTATTTTTTATTAATTTAATAATTAATTAGAGATTTAATAATTTGACATTATTAATAAATGAGAAATTTAATTATGTGACTATGTGAATTAATGAGAAATTATTATATTTTATTAAAATTAAATTAAATAAGATATTGGATTTATTTTATAAAGGGGTGCGACATTTTCCAAACTATATTATAAATATTTTATTAAATTAATCGGGTATAAGCTTGTTAAGGCTAGCCAAACATGGCACTAAGGGAGGTTGGGAGCAGTTATCCATGATAGGTAACTGACCTCCATAACGCGCGTCAGTTCCTACGTGTTCTTTATTTATCAGTCATATTTGAGAAGACGTATCCTAATTATGAGTTTTAAATGAGAGAGATTCAGAGAGAGTTTAGAGAAAAACTGAGTGATTGAAGAAGAAAGTGAAGAATCAGATAAACTTGCTTGAGAGTAATCTCTTCAATCCAATTTATTTACGTCATTTAAAGTTTCATGAATATGGCTTTCAATTTCTTATTTAATTCAACAATTGGAAAAATAAGGATTTTGTGCATTTATGTGTTAAGATATTATTATTATGTGTTTTCTTATGTATTAGATGGTTCCATATCATCAATTTCATAATATTATAACGTATGTTATGGCTTCAAAATTTACAGAGTATGTTATATGGCCATATGGCCCTTATACGTAAAATTAATATGTCAAACATAAATTGTTCTGCAAAATTCACACTGGTATATGATTATGAATGCTAAAACGAAGTAAAAAAACTTGAATGGATGGATTTGGTGTTATAACGAATCTGTGGTGTTGAATTTTATGATTTATGTTCAAAACCTTCAAGAACATCAAGAACAGTTAAATTTACATATTTTAATTCTATAATTATGTGTTTTAATAGGTTAAAATCACTCTATAAATGTTGGGTAATGATTATGTATGAATTCTAGCATGTGGTATGTTAAATTGGTGAAATTAATGATCATGTAGTGTTTATTTTGCTGAACTCTGTGTTTTCGCGAACTGAGAATCAAAATTTGGAGTTTCGCGCCGCGGCGCCAACTCCAGAACTGAAGTCCCGCGTCGCAGCGCCAAGTCTCCAGCCACAGCGCCATGGTGCTGCAGCGCCAAGACACAGTACAACAGTGGCGCTGCAGCCCCACTTAGCAGAATGGCCCAGAAATGAGTTTTTAAAATGTTTAAGTCTAGCAATGTGTTATTAACTTAATCTAATGAATATATAAACTTATTAGACATATAATGAAATATTAAAATAAGTTTTTATCAAGTCAGGAAGACATTTACATGTTGATTGAATTGTTGATTATGTAATTAGCTTGTTGTTCGTATAGTGTAATATTACGTGAAAACAAGTATGGTAATTTGACTAAGCATAGTCATAATTCGAGTTTAAACAAAAAGAATGAACTTGTGATGTTTAGTATGTTATAATTAACTGGTATTGTGAACGTAAATGATATGTAGGATTTAAATCAAGGAACGAGTTTAATTAATGTGTAATCTACACACGAGGCAAGTTTCATAACCCTACTTGTTATCGTTATATAAGTTGATAAATTCACCTTTCTACATTGAGCAAGTTCTCATTATTATTGATTAAGTCTGCTTTGTTATATCAAAGTTTATTAATCTTTCAAGCATGATGCTACTAGACAACACTTATTCTATTGTATACTTTATGTAATTTTATTCAAATTCAGTTATCAATTACTGTTAAACCTTGTTAGACTAGCGAACCCTTAATGATTCGACTAGTCCATAGTTGATGAGCGTTCTCAATTTTAGAACCCTTGATGAATTATCCAAACCAAACTTCCTTTGGTGCAGACTCTTATGTCAAACTGAGATGAACAACCTTGTATAGGGGATTACTTATGTGTTAGCGTTAAGATATTGTGCACAGTTTGGTACTAAGGGCTGATCCCCCTAAGTAAGAGAAGAAGAGTCCATAGTCATATGTTTGTTAAAGGTTTCAAGTATAAACACTTGACAACCTAGGACATAGTCCAAGGTCTTATGACCCTCAGAAGTTCTTTTGTCTCTTGTTATTTATTTTTGATTCAAAAGTTGGGTTTCTAATTCCAGAAGTCTTTAATTTATTCGCATGTTATTATTCATTGCTATATTGTTATACTTGTGGGAAATCATGCTCACTCTTGCGTAACAATAACATTGCAGTTAAGGACGAAAGAGCAAACGAGCCTTCCACTAGTAAAGGCAAGGGCAAGGTTAACAAATGAAGAAGACTTGTTGTTATTATGTATTTATGTTCAAACTTGATGTTATTAAGATTTGTTGTTGTTTATGATTCCACACAGATGTTTAAGATTAGAGTGACCTGGGATTGTATTTTATTTATTATGCAGTTAATGTAACCCCATAAGGGGAGATTTATTTATTATTTCTATCTATTGCATGGTTTGCATTTATTATGGGTAGATAGATAGATGATGTTTGTACAGTGAACACCAAATACTGTGAAAATGGAAGTACCGAATTTAGGGGTGTCTCAACCGTCACTCTGTTCCCCGACTAGTCCCGACTACGTTCTCATTTTCTGAAGAGAGTAGTGAAAGAAAGGGTGAGCTCAACTAGCCCATTAAGAAATATTATGACTAAGATAATGCAGAATAAATTATCATTAGTCTTCAACAATGTTAAACTGATAAAATACAATAGATATCAAGCTTTACTGCAGCGGAATAAACAATCCATTAGAAGAGTCAAGTAGAGCATGATATCTACTATCTTCTATGATTTAAAATATTCTCATTAATTTTTATCGCTGAGACTCAGCTTAATAACTAAACCACATCATCGAGTCATCCTGTACTACGGGCCAAAGATATTCATTAAATCATCAATGGTCATGACTATACCGAATAATCCCTGGTCATAATCATACCAAAAATTATCCATCAATGCACTACGGGCCAATGAGTACTTTTTCCACATCATTTGTAACATTACGGTCATGATTATACCGAATAATCCCTGGTCATGAGAATGATGACAATGACATAATAATTCAATAAAACAAGTTCAAGAATTAATTTATCCAGGAACCAATAACGTCCAAATTGTCAACATGATACTTCTTTGTGGAGTAAAATTAAAGAATGCCCAAAAGAATATTTCCATGAAAAAATACTGGATGAAGCGCAAATATCAAGGATATTCCACTAATTTCATGGAGTATAGAAGCCAAAACTTTAACCAAATGAGTATCATAGAATATATAAAACTGCAATGGATTTTCACCAGCCATGTGGTAATCCACGTAGACAGATCATTTGCACAATTTAATAAGAAATGAATATAAAGGGTCATTCACCATGCATGTGGTAATCCACATAGACAGGTTATTCCAATAGAATAATAAAGAATGGAATAACAAAAGAATTCACCATGCATGCGATAGACCGCACAGACAGGTTATTCCAACAGAATAATAAAGAATGGAATAACAGAAGAATTTCACCATGTATGTGGCACTTCGCATAGATAGGTTATTCTAAGAGAATAATAAATAATGGAATCAGGTCATGCGTAAACTACAGACAGGATATTCCAACAGAATAATAAATAATGGAACTATGTCATGCGTAAATGCACAGACAGAATATTCCAACAGAATAATAAATAATGGAACCAGGTCATGCGTAAACGTACAAACAGGATATTCCAACAGAATAATAAAGAATAGAATAACAAAAGACTTCACCAGGCATGCGATAGACCGCACAGACAGGTTATTCCAACAAAATAATAAATAATGAAACCAGGTCATGCGTAATACGCACAGACAGGATATTCCAACAGAATAATAAAGAATGGAATAACAGAAGAATTTCACCATATATACGGTACTTCGCATAGACGGGTTATTCCAACATAATAGTAAAGAATGGAATAATAGAAGAATTTTACCATGTATGCGGTACTTCGCATAGATAGGTTATTCCAACATAATAGTAAAGAATGGAATAACAGAAGCTCTCTTCATGAATACGAAAGAAATAATACCCCTTACGAGTACAACAAATAATATCCCTTACCTTAGAAGAAACTGGATATAAGAGTAGTGAAGCAGAATACTTTTCTTCTTTCTCTCTCTAGAATTTTAGTGAATTCGTAAGAAATAATGAAGGAATGAGCTTCTATTTATAAGAGAATGGTCTGAATAGTAACTAATTTATGAACGGTCCAGATTGATTTACTTTTAAACGGACGGTCCATATTGATTTACTATGCAATATTAATAAAATATTCTAATAAAACAAAATCTTTTAAAAAAATATAATATATTCTATTTATAATCTAATAAAACGAATAACTTTATAAAAGTATTATGTTTTATATAAAAATATTTTACTATGCAAACACTATGCAGGCACTATGCAAACACTATGCATAATAGAATATTATATATTCTATTTATAGTCTAATAAAACAAATAACTTTATAAAAGTATTCTATTTTATATAAAAAGATTTTACTATGTAAATACTATGCATAATAGAATATTATATATTCTATTTATAGTCTAATAAAATAAATAACTTTATAAAAGTATTCTGTTTTATATAAAAAGTTTTCTGTTTATTATATTTATAATAATAATAAAATAAAACTTTTCACCTTTATTATAATTCACAATATTAATCGACCAGGTCGTGAAAGTAATATGCACAGAAGCCAATCATGTTTGATGATAAAGCATATACTTTGTAACAATCTTATTCATTTATTAATAAAAAGTATTAATTTACTAAAGGCTTTTAATTATCTACATGATGCTGTTTTATAATATGTGATAAACCCATAGTTTTAAGCAATGCTTTTAGAATAATGATGATGATCATTCTAATGAAATCTAAATTCTTAGAAAGCTTAAAACTAAAATAGTTCCCAATCGTTGGATTACTAAATTGGAGATTAGTGAATCCGGTTATATTGGTACATACGTTGCTTGCTCATTGGATGAGGATGATTGATCTCATGATCATTTGTGTGGAGACACTAAAGCAAGTATGTAAGTGCTTATTAGAGAATAAGTTCACTGAACGTGACTCGCTAAGGAATACCTAATGGAGTTTTACTTGTCTGTCAATAGGAATTCCTTTAGTGATAGTAGTACAAGTGATCCTTAAACTTGAGATCATCATGGTATCTTGTGTATGCTGAGTTATACTTTGACTTATTCCTTAAGACCCTTAGGGTATATCAAAGGGTATACTTAGGTATAATAAGTTGTATATGGAGATAATGTATGATCAATAAAGAATCTACCACTTCAAGTAAAAGAAGAGAAATATCCTATGTGATTCGATAAATGACAACCTAGTAGTCCTTGGCCAAGGCAGAATGAAATTAGAAAGGAGTTTCTAATTTGTATTATTTGGAGTTGTGCATTTAAGAGTCAAAATACATATAATTAAATAAAATAAGACTTGACGGTAATTTCATGTCTTATATTTAATTGGGACATTGTATGGTGGAAGGATTGAATTGTACGGTAACTATTTACTCAAAGGTTCTTTTATGATTAATATTGAAATCTATATTATCTGGAAAGTCGTTGATCGCTAGGGAGGCTTATCCCTATTGTAGAATAAATATTATTTATTTAAATAAATTAATAATTTAATTTATTTATTTAGATAAGATTAAAATTATTCTAATTGATTTATTAACAACCGGTTTAATATGGAGAACTTAAAGGGTCACACCATAAAAAGAAGTATAATTATTTAAGAAGTTAATGGCATAATTGTAATAATATGTTAAGTATATTTAATTTAATCTATGATGATAGAATAAATTAAATAGCTTAATATTTATTATTTAATATTTTAGAAATATTAAATATTAATTAATAAGAGGAGTCTTATTAATATTATTACAATTATTATTATTTTAATATCTATAGAGTTAGAAATTAATTTAATATTAGTACTCTTATTTATTCCTAATAAGATTAGGAGGATAATTAATTAAAGAGTTTAATTAATTATTCCTAATAAGATTAGAAGCCTAATTAATTAAAGGAATTTAATTAATTAAAATAAAGCCCAATTTCTTAATTGTTAAGGAGGGTTGCCCATATCTCTAAATAAGAGGAGTCTTATTATGGGTGATGTGGTTGTTGACTTTTTAACAACATACGCAATTCCAAAAGTTGGAGAGTATGTTCTTTTTTATAGAGATAGAAAACTAGGGTTTGAGCCAAATACCCATCTTCTTGAATCTTTATTCTTTCTTGGTGGATCTCCTTTAGAGGCCAAACACTTGGGTGGCTAACGTTGATTAAAGGAAGGAACCAAACCCGATGGATTCAAGATGAACGCGAAAAGGATTGGAGGTGAACTTGTACCTTAGGAAGCTCGAATCTTCAAGGGTATGATTATTGTTCTTTCTTTTTCGTTTAATTAATAATTGTGCATAAAGGGTGATCTGGGTATATGGTTTGTAAATTTTTTAAACTCTGATATTCCATGCTTCCGCTTTTTCTGCAATTTGATTGCGTTTATGAATATTACAAACCTAACAGTGGTATCAGAACACGAATTAATATATAGTATATACTATATATTATATAGCATATTATTAATCTTGTTAAAGTCCCACAACATGTTGCAGGAATATCTAGCAAAGAAACCTTGCTAACCACATCATATATATATATATATAGTAACAATCATGCATGAGATATTCTGTGTGCGAGATATACAATAACAAAAATTATTGTAATTCCGTGCGGATCACAATTCTCAGTGAACAAAAATTTATTTTCATTCAAAATTAGATTTTATGCTAACTAAATTTGCCCATTAAATGATATCAATATATATATTGAATGTTGAGATGAATATTTTTTATTGATTCATATGGTGATGTGTATGATAATAAATGGGATTGATTATGGACTATTGACCAATGTGATTGAATTTTATTTTAGTTGGATGCATGAATGAATGAGTTTTATTAAATGGGGTTTGTGTACCTCGTCTTCTCTAATTTTTCTTAATGTAAATTCTGTCTCCCTCCTATGTACTTTTCCTTGACTGCTGATCAAGGTTTCTATTTATTTTAAATAGTTTTGTAATAGGAATAGTTAGAATTAATTTTGAAAAATTGGAGATCAAGGATCAAGGAGTGCTTGAAGACCCGTTTGTAATGGAGCCCGGGTTTAAATGTAATAGTTATATTTAAATATTAATTCTTTCACCCCTAGGGTTTGACCTTTTGGTTCACTTGGTGGCTCTAGTGAACCAAACTAGAATAAAAGTCCATAATTAATCCGAGTAGAATATAATATTCTATATGTGCATGCTTTTACTATATATATATATATATATATATATATATATATATATATATATATATATATATATATATATATATATATATATATATATATATATTATATTATGCAAACATGCTTTGCATGTTAATTAATATGACGCGTATTATATATATATATATATATATATATATATATATGTGTGTGTGTGTGTGTGTGTGTGTGTGCATACGCGCTAAACAAGATGAGACAAATTAATAACAAACCCCTCAAATTTTTTAATATTAAGTCCTAAGCGTTCAAAAATATTTGGAATATCGAACGTCGCCTTCTAGCATGGTAAAAGATAATAGAGTATCAATTAATTATTATAAGTTTGTTGTGTCTCCACATGGCTTATCTTAATTCTTTGAGATGTTAATTTTATCACATTTGATGCTTATAAAGAAAATTGAACAATATTGTTTTGTTGTGTCACCACAAGGACAATATTTTTTCTTTTTTGAATATATGGAGTGCTAGGTTGGACTTAACTTGGATAATTTTGATTCGGATGTGCCACCACTTGATCAAAATAATATAAGAGGCAAAATACAAGGAGTTGCATAGTTGATGTAATTGAAAAAAGTTGTCTACCTATTTATTTATATATAGTTTGTTGTGTCACCACAAGGCCATATACATTTGAAATGGGATCCTTATTCTCACTAGCATATCTTTAATTAGATATTGCCGAACTATATATATTGAGGGTAATATAGTTTGATGAAAATAGTGGGAGATACCAATTTAAAAAAAGACCTAAATTATTTTGTTAATTAATAAAAGAATGTATGCTAAAATATTGTTAATTACAAATTCATTTACAAAATTTTACAATGTCTAAAATTACTATCACTACGTAGCATATTAGATGTTAAATTAATCGGACCGAATTAAACGAATTGGTAAGGAAATTGAGAATAGTTCTCACAGCTGAAAAGCTATCTTATGTCCTTAATACGCCTATCCCTGCAATGGTTGCAGACAATGCCTCTGAGGAATAGATTGCTACTTTTAAAAAGTGACAAGATGATGCACAGTTAGCTCAATGTATCATTCTCGCATCCATGAGTAACGTGCTTCAGCGTCAACATAAACTATGGATGCTCCTACTATATTCTTGCACATCAAGTAGTTGATGGTGAGGAAAGTAAGACTACTAGATATCAGATATCTAAGGAGCTCTTCCGATCTAGAATGACCAATGACACTACAGTACAGATAAAAGTCCTTAACATTATCAATTTGATTGATCAATCAGGACAACAGGTTTTGTCATGGATGGAGAGTTGAGCCAAGATTTGATCTTGCACTCATTCCCGGACTCCTTTCACAATTGTTGTGAATTTTTCATATGAACAAGCTAGATATCAGCCTCACTGATTTGCTTAACATGTTAAAAATGTTGAGAGTCACTTTCCAACCAAGAAAGACCATGTCTTACTGATAGGGGCCAAAGGATCTTCTGAAAAGAAGAACGATTCAAAGAAGGTAAATAGAAATACAAAAACAAAGGATTATAAGAACAAAACTGATACGGATAGCAAAGGAGTTTACTTCCACTGCAATAAGCCTGGACACTGGAAAGAAACTGCGAGAAGCATCTTGCAAAGGCTAACCAAAGAGGCTTAGTGAAGTTTCGGTTACAAATACAAATTTGTTCATGATTTAAAATTAATTTTTCTTTAAGTCAAGGTTCTACTTGGTTATTCAATATCGACTTTGTTTATCATAAATATAGATTTATGAAGGGACCAAGCAGAAGTAGAAAGCTAAACAAAGATAAGTAATCATATGTGTGGAAAATAAAGCAAAGGTTGCTACATTAGCCATGGAAACTTATTGTTTAGCATTGCCTACGGGCAAGTCTATTAAGTTAATAAGTTGTTATTGTATCCAAGTTCTCGTTAGAAACATTATTTCCATTTTATTATTGGACAATGAAATCTTTGGTATTATAATTAAGAACAATTGTTGTTCTATTTATAATAATAATGTTTTTTATAGAACTGGAATATTACTTAATGGATTTTGTATACTTGACTTACGTGAAAATAATTTTGTAAATTGAACAAACTAGTATAAGAAAAGAAGATGATCATTCAAAGAGTTGAATGTATATATTTGCTGAAATACAAGTGTGAATTTTTTGAAAGGTTCTAAGAATTCAGAAGTGAAACAAATTGGCAATGTATTAAGATTCTTTGATTAGATCAAGGAATAAATACTTGTTCAATATGTTTCTAGATCATCTTAAATGATTTTCTCACAATGGACGCCTCTTGATACGCAATAATTGATTGATATATCTGGAAAAAAAAATTGTACCTTGTTGGACATGGTGCGGTCCATAATGATTTTACCGATATTCCAGTATCCTTCTGGGGTAATGTCCTAGAAATGACTGCATATCTACGAAAAAGGTAACCCCAAAATCCAGTCCCAAGACTCCATAAAAGTTATGGACAGGGAGGATTCCTAATCTTAAGTATGTTAAGATAAAGGGTTGTCCAACTTATGTGAAAAGGTTTCAAAGGATAAGCTTGAGACAAGATTTGACAAGTGTAGATTTGTGAGACATCCTAAAGCAAGTTTAGGGTATATGTTCTATAATCCTACTTAGCAAAAAGGTGTTTTATTACGAAACACGCTGCCTTCTAAGATAAAGGTATTTATCATTGAAGGGGCTAGTGGGAGGATAATACATCTTGAAGAGTTCAAGAACCACAAAACACTATAAGTCAAATAAAAGGAACATGTAGATAGACCTATTGTACCACAACCGAATTGTAAATCTGGAATAGTACCGAAGATACCTAGGAGGTATGTATTCATCATAGATGATGATGATGAGTTACACATCATAAAAGATGATGAACCAATTACATACGATGAGGTAAGAGTTGTAGACACACAGAGAAATGAATTGAAGCAAGTTTCTCAAAATGGAACATTCGTTTTGATGAAATAATCAAAAGAGTTTGATTTTATCAAAAATAAGAATGAACCTAGTGTGTACAAAAGGGTCAGTGGGAGCATCGTGACATTCCTAGTATTATATGTTGATATACTACGGATAAGGAATGACATACCAATGCTACAATTAGTAAAGATAAAGTTGTCTAAATATTCATTCATGAATGATTTGGGAAGAGTATCTTAATTGGGGATACAAATCTATATAGATAGATTTAATAGGATGCTCGACGTAACCCAAGGAACGTATATTCATTTGATGCTAAAGTTGTTTAGCATGGCAAAATCCAAGAGATGTCTCATGTTGATGAGCCATGGAGTGTATCTCTCTTAATAGTCCCCACAGACTCTTGAAAAGAGAGATCGCATGAGTGAAAATCATGTATGCAATGAAATATACGAGACCTGATGTTGATCAGTCATATTCTGGAGAAGTTCACTATGAGACAGTGAAAAACATCTTAAAGAACTTAACTGAAACTAAGGATGTGATCATATTCATAGTGGGTCTACATTAAAACTAGAGGGTTTAACAGACTCAAGTTTTTTAGATAGACCAAGACGACAGAAAATCCACTTTAAGGTAAAGGGTTACCTTGAATGGTGGTGCAGTGAATTAGAAAGGTTCCAAACAGCAAAGAGTTGTTGGTTTAGTGATAAAAACAAAGTATATAGCTATAAATGAAGATGCAAGTTGATTGTTTGGATTAAAAGTTCATTACAGAATTAGGAATAGTTCTTAAGTCTCATCTTGGATCTAAACATGTGTTGTGGCACATTCATTTGGTTAAAAGAATCATTGAAAGATGGGAAATCACAATAGAGATAGTGGACTCTCAAGAACAACATTACATATCCATTAACTAAAGCTTATCCAACAGCAGGATAATCGTCACTTAGAGAAGAAGGGTATGAGATACCATGGCGATTGGCTTTAATGCAAGTGGGAGAATGAAAGTAATATGCACACAAGTCAATCATGTTTGATGATAAAGCATATACTTTGTAACAATCTTATTCATTTATTAATAAAAAGTATTAATTTATTAAAAGATTTTAATTATCTACATGGTGCTATTTTATAATATGTGATAAACCGATAGTTTTAAGCAATGCTTTTAGAATAATGATGATGATCATTCTAATGAAATCTAAATTCTTAAATAGCTTAAAACTAAAATAGTTTCCAATCATTGGATTACTAAATTGGGGATTAGTGAATCCGGATAGATTGGTACATACGTTGCTTTCTCATTGGATGAGGATGATTGATCTCATGATCATTTGTATGGAGACACTAAAGCAAGTATGTAGGTACTTATTAGAGAATAAGTTCATTGAACGTGGCTTGCTAAGGAATACCTAATGGAGTTTTACTTGCATGTCAATAGGAATTCCTGTAGTGATAGTAGTACAAGTGATCCTTGGTCTTGAGATCATCATAGTATCTTGTGTATGATGAGTTATACTTTGACTTATTCCTTAAGACCCTTAGGGTATATCAAAGGGTATGCTTGGGTATAATAAGTTGTACATGGAGATAATGTATGATCAATAAAGAATCTACCACTTCAAGTAAAAGAAGAGAAATATCCTATGTGATTCGTAAATGACAACCCAGTAGTCCTTGGCCAAGGCAGAATGAAATTAGAAAGGAGTTTCTAATTCGCATTATTTGGAGTTGTGCATTTAAGAGTCGAAATACATATAATTAAATAAAATAAGACATGACAGTAATTTCATGTCTTATATTTAATTAGGACATTATATGGTGGAATGATTGAATTGTACGGTAACTATATACTCAAATGTTCTTTTATGATTAATGTTGAAATCTATATTATCTGGAAAGTCGTTGATCGCTAGGGAGGCTTATCCCTATTGTAGAATAAATATTATTTATTTAACTAAATTAATAATTTAATTTACTTAATTAAATAAGATTAGAATAGTTCTAATTGATTTATTCACACCCGGTTTAATATGGAGAACTTAAAGGGTCACGCCATAAAAGGAAGAATAATTATTTAAGAAGTTAATGGCATAATCGTAATAATATCTTAAGTATATTTAATTTAATCTATGGTGATAGAATAAATTAAATAGCTTAATATTTATTATTTAATATTTTAGAAATATTAAATATTAATTAATAAGAGGAGTCTTATTAATATTATTACAATTATTATTATTTTAATTTCTAAAGAGTTAAAAATTAATTTAATATTAGTACTCTCATTTATTCCAAATAAGATTAGGAGCCTAATTAATTAAAGGAATTTAATTAATTAAAATAAAACCCAATTCCTTAATTGTTAAGGAGAGTTGCCCACATCTATAAATAAGAGGAGTCTTATTATGGGTGATGTGGTTGTTGACTTTTTAACAACATACACAATTCCAAAAGTTGGAGAGTACATTCTTTTCTATAGAGATAAAAAACTAGGGTTTGAGCCAAATACCCATCTTCTTGAATCTTTATTCTTTCTTGGTGGATCACCTCTAGAGACCAAACACTTGGGTGGCTAACGTTGATCAAAGGAATGAACCAAATCCGATGGATTCAAGATGAACGCGAAAAGGATTGGAGGTGAACTTGTACCTGAGGAAGCTCGAATCTTCAAGGATATGATTCTTGTTCTTTCTTTTTAGTTTAATTATTAATTGTACATAAAGGGTGATCCGGGTATATGGTTTGTAAATTTTTTAAACTCTGATATTCCATGCTTCCGCTTTTTCTGCAATTTGATTACGTTTATGAATATTACAAACCTAACAGGTCGTTCTCAGGAAAGAGGGGGCTTTCCAATAAGGATTTCTCCCTATTGGTGCTCAATTAGGTGACCAAACTTCTCCTTGGCAGAACTTCTAGACATCGTTAATATTGCAAATAATAATATTAATAACTTTGTTATCTCAATTATTAATTTAATAATATATAAAATATCAACAATAATTGAATCAAATAATGTGAGATACTATGCAACAATTATTGTAGCATTAATTGAACAAAACTGAGTGACTTCTCACGTAAGCATCAATAATCAATATCATGCGCTACTATGCAACAACGCGTATTACTGTACTTTTACTATCAAGTAGTTCAACAGTTTTAATGGTAAAACTTCCGCCGTTATTTTCATAAAAATATTTTTGTCGTTTTCTCAATCCGATAATAATTTCGTTGTGGGGTCCACCAATGATTGTGCCATCATACGAATATTCCCTGTTAAAACGAATATTTTTCGACCAATTGAATATTATATAACAACTTGTATACTTTTCAAAATTTATAAATATTACCCACAACTATAATATTATCTCAAATCCACACCAAATTTTAAATAAAATATTTCGAGAAATTTAAATCTTTATTTATAAAATTTGGGGTCTCACAATGATCCCCTCTTCCTGACTTCGTACAACCTCTAATCCCATGTCATTACGTAATTCTCGATAAAAACAGCCCAAAAGAAGGTCTTATACAACTCGTTTGGATGCTCGGATTGAAGTTCTGCAAGTTCAAGCGGACATCACAGTGCACGTACTTTGAGACGGCGGGACCTATAGAGCCCGGGACATCTCGGGAAGTTGCAGGTGCATCTGCGGCTGCCGCAGGTACACCTGCGGCTCCCCCCTCTATAAATAGAGGGCTTGGGGTTGCCATTTGGAAAGAAAAAAAAAGAGCAAGGAAGCCCTGTCCAATTTGCTCAGTACACACCCCATATTGAGTGTTTTCTCATTTTAAACAACTGTTAGCTCACATATAGCTATATTTTACTAGCGGGAGCTGAGTGTTTATCCTTCTAGAGTCATAGAAGCCTACTTTGGCAGCCACTATAAGCCTTCTCACACTCTATAAAGCCTTTCTCTTCATCTTTGCACACACTATTCTTCACATTGAGAGTCGTGATGTGTGTGTATGCCCGGACTTCGATCTGTGGTATTAATTTCTATATATATATATATATATATATATATATATATATATATATATATATATATATATATATATATATATATATACTTATATATGTATATATTTATATATGGACTAACATTATCGAGTTATGCCTCGATTGAGCCTAGACTTATGTCTGGAGCGTTTACTTGATTTTATATATATATATATATATATATATATATATATATATATATATATATATATATATATATAAGCTGTTGTCAGACTCTGTCTAATGAGCCTAGATTTTACATCCGGAGCATTTATTGCGTTTATATATATACTTATATATATGAACTGTTGTCGAACTCTGTTCAATGAACCTGGATTTTATATCCTGTGCGTTTATCACTTTTATATATATATATATATATATATATATATATATATATATATATATATATATACATTTTTGTCAGGCCTGAAGTTTACTTCGAGGCCTTTTACTACTTTATTTACATTTAGTCCCGCCTGGAGTTTACTTCGTGGCGGTTGATCATCTTTTATAGCTTTATTTACATTTTTGATCCCCCGTAGAGGTGCTTCATGGTGGTTGATCATGTCCATATATATATATATATATATATATATATATATATATATATATATATATATATATACCGCTTTTATATATTTACATTTCTGATCCCCCATGGAGGTGCTTCGTGGTGATTGATCATATCTGTATATATATATTTACAGCTTTTATATATATAACTGCTTACTGCTTTTCATATAAACTGCGGTATCATGTGAGGCTAGGAATCATATGATCACAGATTCAGTCTACTGAATCTAGATTCGGTTCCCGTGATGGACATTTTCAGCTATAAGTAGCTTGTACATTATTTACGGTGTCTGAATTTCCTTGGATGGCTGTCATGCCCATGAGGAGTTCGGCACTTCTGTATATTATTTTCTTGAAGATGCCTCGTATCTCGAAAATAAAAGCAAACAAGTCGAACATTTAATAATAAAATGGAAGTATAAAAGGTCTCAATTCCTATTGAGCACAGGGTTTGAAAAATCTCTTTTTAAAAAACTTCATTGCAATATCCTGTTTAAAACTGAATTTTTTTTATAAATTCAAACCCTTTGTATATAGATCCGAACAAGGCCTCGCACTACTTTCAAATAAATTGCATTTGATCCACAGACACACACACATTCATATAACAGTTTCTTGAAAAGTGACGGTCATCGTGGCAACACGGATGTCGGGGGGTGCCTAACACCTTCCCTCTGTATAATCAAGCCCCCGAACCTAAATAAATCTCAGTTTTACAGACCCATTTAGCAGTGTTACATCACTAGGTCAATGTATAAACCTTTTCTCGGTAGCGTTGGTGCAACCAGTTAAAAACACCAACTGGCGACCCTTACAGTCAAATCGTCGACAATACACATGTCCGACCTTTTTCACTATTTTTTCAAACAAATCTCACATAACATGAGAACACCAAAGAACAAGTAACGAAAATGGACTAATAAAAATCCCGACGTCGACAGGTGGCAACTCTACCGGGGACACCATTAAGAGTGCTTAAGCCCCTACTACAAGCTTTTCAAAACTGTTATAAGATTGTGTGTGAATGTTGCATTTACATTTATGACAAATGTGTACAAATGCATTTTTACTTACTATGAGACCCCAGATTTTACGAATAAAGATTTAATTTTCTTTTAATTTTTTTTTGAATATTATGGTGTGAATTTGAGATAATGTTATAGTTGTGGGTAGTATTTATAAATTCTGCAAAGTATGCAAGTTGTTATAAAATATTCGTTTGGTCGGGGAATATTATTTTTATCGAAGAATATTCGTACGACGGCATAATCATTGGTGGACCCCACAACGGAAGTACTGTCGTCGTAGTTAGAAAACGACAAAAATATTTTATGAAAATAACGGCGGAGGTTTTACCGTTAAAACTGTTGAACTACCCGGTAGTAAAAGTACAGTAATACGCGTGGTTGCATAATAGCACACGGTATTGATTATTGATGCTTACGTAAGAAGTCACTCAGTTATACTCAATTATTGCTACAGTAATTGTTGCATTCATATTATTGATTCGATTATTATCACAGTATCATCTGCATAATATGATATATTATTAGATCAATAATTGAGAAGACAAAGTTATTCATATTATTAAATTGCAATATTTACAAAGTCTAGAAATTTTGTCAAAGAGAGGTTTGGTCACCTAATTGCGCGCTAATAGGGAGAAATCCTTATTGGAAAGCCCTCTCTTTCCTAGGAACGAACTGGTTGATAAATATTGTGAGTTATAATATTACTGATGAATGTTATTAAAATGAAAGTTGTGCTCGAAGTTAAATTTAGAGACGTGGACGTGATATTTGAGTCCGGGGACGATGAAATTAGTAAAAATAAACTACAAACACAAAATTTTCCGGTTTTTAGTATTTGGTCAAAAAGTCAACAGTTGACTTTTTTGGGAAATGTCAAACTTCGAAATTTCAAAATTTATATTTTTGATAAAAATAGTTTCATTGGGTTGGAATTATTTGTGTTAGTGAAAATCAACATTTATTTCGATAAAAATTGATGTATTGAGGTTATATTGACCAATCGGGTATTTAACCAGATAAATGAGTAATTAATTGATATTATTTCACATGATTATAATTATTTGTTCAAATGTGTGTACTATTGAATCACATTCTTATACTATTAGGGGAGTTGGTGCAAGATTGATGATACTTGCATAACTAAGTTAAAAATGGAGGTACTATACTGTAATTAATTTTTTCACATGTTTAAACCTATTGAGTCACATGACTTACTATTGATTCACATGATTTACTATTAGGGGAGGTGGTGCAAGTTTGATAATACTTGGATGACAGAATTAAAAATGAAAGAAAAGTTGGAGGTATTGTACTGTAATATTCTGAGCCCTAAAACGTGCAATTATCGAAACAATGTTTTCCTATAAATAGAAGCTCATTCTTCCTTCATTTCTCACCAATTCACTAAAGCTTTAGAGCCATTATTATAGAGAGAAATCTATAGAGAGAAAGAAGAAGAGAATTCTGCTCCCTCACTATTCCAGTATCCAGTCTTCTTTTGAGGTAAGTGATATTATTTGTTGTACCCATAAGGGGTGTTATTCTTTATTATTCATAAAGAGAACTTCTATTATTTCATTCTTTGTTATTCTGTTGGAATAACCTATATAAGCGGACTCCCCTATACTTGGTGAAATTCTTTTGTTATTCCATTCTTTATTATTATGTTGGAATAACCTATTTATACGAAGTACCGCATACATGGTGAAATTCTTCTATTATTTCGTTCTTTATTATTCTGTCGGAATATCCTGTCGGTGTAAATTTCGCCTGACCTGGTTCCATTACTTATTATTCCGTATTTACGATTCTCTCGGAATATCCTGTCTATGCGTTTTACGCCAGACCTGGTTCCATCATTTATTATTTTGTATTTACAATTTTGTTAGAATATCATGTCTGTACGCTTTACGCCGAACCTGGTTCCATTATTTATTATTCTGTTGGGAATAACATGTATGTACGGTCTCTATCGCATGCATGGTGAATGATCTTTTGTATTCATTCCTTATTAAATCGTGGAAATGATCTATATACGTGGATTATCGCATAGCGGGTGAAAATCCATTTGCAATTTCATATATTCTTTATTATACTCAGTTGGTTAAATTTTTGACTTCTATACTCCATGAAATTGGTGGAATATCCTTGATATTTGCGCTTCATCCAGTATCGTTTTCATGGAAACATTCTTCTGAGCATTCTTGAATTTTACTCTACAAAGAAGTATCATGTTGACAATTTGGACGTTATTAGTTCTTGGATAAATTAATTCTTGAACTTGTTTTATTGAATTATATGTCATTGTCATGATGAGTTATGTTGGTTATTATGTGAAAACATGAAAGTTTCTTAGAAATCACAAAGGGTTTAAAATCAGATTTTGGGGAAAATGGAAGATGAAATTCAATTAACCATATCTCCTGTTATATTTTAAATTTTTGAGTGTGTTCAAGCCCTAGAGTTAGATCTATGAGTTTTTTAGCTTATCCAAGAGGAATCACTTGAAAATGTGTTGTAGATTTTTGTGTGGACTGATTTTAGCAAAGGAGGCAAAAGTTATCAATATCGAAAAAGCTACTGCCCATGTTTTTAAAAGGGCTGTTTCAGCCACTTAATTTATGAGAAATATTCTGGCCTTTTGGACATGAAAGTATATGATATAAAGTACCTCCTATCCAAAAATGAGCTCATTCCGACTTAAAATGAGCAAGTTATGACCATTTCAATATTTTGATTTTTCCGACGAAAAATGCTATAACTGGAGTTTTATAACTTCGATGACCATGAAATTTAAACTGAAAGCTCACGTTAACATGTGTAAGATTCTGCCAAGATTTGGGAATTTTTGGAGTTAACCTTGAGGTAGTTAATTTCTTAAGGAATTAATTAGAAATTGATTTTTGAAAAATAGTAAATGAATTTTAAAAATTCTGAGAAAAATATATGTTTATTATGGGACTATATTATGCTAAATCCCAAAAATTAAATATTTTTGGGACTGATTTGGTATTTTTCATGAAAATAGTTTAGTTACGAACATATGAGTTAAATATGTTATGTGAAGTAACATAGTTGGAAAATAAGATTTTATGGCTTGGAAATCCTATATAAAGTATATGTAGATTGTTGATAAGGGATTTGATCATAGGTGATGAAATCTTATGAGTATGACATTTTTGAATGATTAAATGCATTATTTGATAAAGTGTAAACAAATGAAATAAATTGTTTATAAGTTTAAGAGGTGATTAAAATATTGTTATAATATTAACAATATTAGATTATGAGTTATTCAAGTGATGGATAATATTTGGATAAAATTAAAGTCTTTAATATTTATCCTTATTTTAGTTTGATTAATGCTTATATCATTGTCATCATCCTCATACTTATATAGTGATAAAAGTTATCTTTGGCTTACGTGCGAAGATGGACTGTTGATTATTGAATTGTATATCTTTGGCTTACGTACAAAGATGGATTGTTGATTATTGATTTTATTGTTGTATATCTTTGGCTTACGTACAGAGATGGACTTAATATGATTATGACCAGGGATTATTTGGTATAGTCATAACCGTTGATGATTTAATGAATATCCTTGGCCCGTAGTACAAGGATGATTCGATGATGCGGTTTATTTATTAAGCTGAGTCTCAGCGATAAGAATTGATGAAAACATTTTAAATCATAGAAGATAGTAGATTTTATTCTTTACTTGACTCTTCTTATGAATTGCTTATTCCGCTGCAGTTAAACTTGATGTCTATTGTATTTTATCAGTTTAACATTATTGAAGACTATTGATAATTTATTCTGCATTATCTTAGTCATAATATTTCTTACTGGGCTAGTTGAGCTCACCCTTTCTTTCACTGTTCTCTTCAGGAAATGAGAATATAGCTGGGACGAATCGGGGAACAGAGTGACGGTCCAGATGATAGCATTAGTAGTCCTCACTATTCTGTTAAATAGTGTGACAATAAATGTAACGAGGACTGAATTTGAGTTTGTATACTGTCTATGAGGACTCCATTGAGAATGGATATTGTCTAGAAGGCAGAATTCTTGTTTAAACTCTCAGTTTATGTTTTGTCGTATTTTACACGACAACTGTATAGTTAAGTTTGTATTTGTATTTTGTACCATATATTTGGCTACTCAAAATAGGTGATGTATACCTAATTTTGGGGGCGTCACTGTTGGTATCAAAGCTTAGGGATATGATCCTTGGCTGAGATGTGAGATATGAACTAGGAGGGGAGAGACGGGGGAATTCCTTCGCTAGTATGACCTACCTAAGTTTATTTGCTATTTAATTGGTCGGTCAGAGTATAGGGATAATATGTGATATGTTAATTAACCCTTGTTTTGTGATAGTGTTTGAAAATGGCATCTAAAAATATCTTGGGAGAAGTTCCAAGAGTTTTTCAACAACAAGTACTTTCCCTAAAGTATTCGTCACATGAAGGAGGTGGAATTCATCAAGTTGAAGCAAAATAATATGACCATGTCGCAATACAAGGCTAAATTTGCGAAGTTATCCCGGTTTGCATTCCATTTGGTCGATAATGAGGAGCGAATGATGCGGATGTTTCTAAGAGGTTTGAAACCCGAGATACGTCAATACCTTATATCTCATAAACTTTGTTTATATTCAGATATTGTGAATAGGGTTCAGTTATTGGAGCGCGATAATGAGTCAGCACAACCAAAAGGCAACGACCAACAACACGATAATAATCGTATCAGTGGCAACGGCCATCGGAACAATGATAACCATCGTGGGGGATTTTATCATGCCAATAATGGTAACCACTTCGGTGGTAATCATGGCCAAGATAATAGAAGTGGAAATTTCAAGAAGAGAAGGTCACCTAGCCCGATTTTATCGTGCACCAAAGTTAAGTTCAGCTGGGAAGGTGGCACCAAAGGCAGATATGGACAAAACAAAGTTGGTGATTTCAGGAAGAGTGTTTTTCGTGACTTCTCAAAAAGTGAGTAACCCGAACGAAGTTAGCACGTGTTAGTTAATTATAAATTCTTGTGAAGTCTATACCTTATTAGATACCGGTTCTACCCATTCTTTTAACTCTCTTACTTGCGCTCAACGTTTAAATTTGACTCCGGAGAAATTAGACTTTGACTTATTGGTTGAAACTCACTTAGGAGAAACCTTCATTTCATGTGCTATTCAAGTCTTGGATGAGAGTCACAGTTTTGAATAATATTTCTATTGTTAATAAATTTTCTGACGTATTCCCTGAAGAACTTCCTGGCCTTCCCCCAGAGCGTGAAATTGAATTTTGTATTGACCCCAGTACAAAACCCATTTCTTCAACCCTTAAATATTTCTTCAACCAAAATGAACGTATCATGCGGCAAAGATGTTGGCTCGAGCTGTTGAAGATTACGATCATACCATTTAATACCATCGTGGGAAAGCGAACATGGTAGCTAACGTGTTGAGTAGAAGATCGTATGCGTTTATGAGTGCAAAGTTGTTAACACAAAGACTCATTTCGTATAACTTACAAATGATGAAGATAAAGTTAAAGACTCTAGGGACCCATGTGAAGATAACGAATATACGAGTAGAATCGACTTTAATCGATAAAGTTAAAGCCTCTCAAGCTACACACCCAAATTTGATGAATGTGAAGAAGAAGGTTCAAGAAGACGTTATCTCAACCCTCGATTTTATTGGCCCATTTGAAATCCTTGATCGAGTAGGAATTATGACCTATAGACTCGTTTTACCGCCAAATATATTGCGTGTTCATAACGTTTATCACGTACCGATGTTATGTAAATATGTGGACAACCTGAACCACATTATTGATTTAGAACTGAACGAGATAGCAGAAGATTTAACATATGAGTAATTACGTGTTAAAATCTTGAATAAGAAGGATCGTATTCAACACTCAAATGTTATACCTCAAGAGTTAGAATCTGAAATAAAGTCAAGGTATCCTCATCTGTTCGGCATATCAGGTACGTACGTAAATTTCGAGGGAGAAATTTCATAAGGAGGGGAGATTGTGAGACCCCAGATTTTACGAATAAAGATTTAATTTTCTCAAATAATTTTTTTGAATATTATGGGGTGAATTTGAGATAATGTTATAGTTGTGGGTAGTATTTATAAATTCTGCAAAGTATGCAAGTTGTTATAAAATATTCGTTTGGTCGGGGAATATTCTTTTTGTCGGAGAATATTCGTACGACGGCATAATCATTGGTGGACCCCACAACGGAAGTACTATCGTCATAGTTAGAAAATGACAAAAATATTTTATGAAAATAACGGCCGAGGTTTTACCGTTAAAACTGTTGAACTACCCGGTAGTAAAAGTAAAGTAATACGCGTGGTTGTATAATAGCACACGGTATTGATTATTGATGCTTACGTAAGAAGTCACTCAGTTATACTCAATTATTGCTACAGTAATTGGTGCATTCATATTATTGATTCGATTATTGTCACAGTATCATCTGTATAATATGATATATTATTAGATCAATAATTGAGACGACAAAGTTATTCATATTATTAAATTGCAATATTTACAATGTCTAGAAGTTTTGTCAATGAGAGGTTTGGTCACCTAATTGCGTGCCAATAGAGAGAAATCCTTATTGGAAAGCCCCTTCTTTCCTGGGAACGACCTAGTTGATAAATATTGTAAGTTATAATATTAATGATGAATGTTATTAAAATTAAAGTTGTGCTCGGAGTTGAATTTGGTGACGCGGACGTGATATTTGAGTCCGAAATGATGAAATTAGTAAAAATAGACTATAGACAAAATTTTCCGGTTTTTACTATTTGGTCAAAAAGTAAACAGTTGACTTTTTTGGAAAAAGTCAAACTTTAAATTTTCAAAATTTATATTTTTGATAAAAATAGTTTCATTGTGTTGGAATTATTTGTGTTAGTGAAAATTGACATTTATTTCGATAAAAATTGATATCTAGAGGTTATATTGACCAATCGGGTATTTAATCGGATAAATGAGCAATTGATTACTATTATTTCACATGATTATAACTATTTGTTCACATGTGTGTACTATTGAATCACATTCTTATACTATTAGGGAGTTGGTGCAAGATTGATGATACTAGCATGACTAAGTTAAAAATGGAGGTATAGATGGAGGTACTATACTGTAATTACTTTTTTCATATGTTTAGAACTATTGAGTCACATGATTTAATATTGATTCACATGATTTACTATTAGAGGAGGTAGTGCAAGTTTTATAATACTTGGATGACTGAATTAAAAATTAAAGAAAAGTTGGAGGTATTGTACTGTAATATTCCTAGCCCTAAAACGTGCAATTATCGAAACTATGTTTTCCTATAAATAGAAGCTCATTCTTCCTTCATTTCTCACTAATTCACTAAATCTTTAGAGCCATTATTATAGAGAGAAATCTATAGAGAGAAAGAAGAAGAGAATTCTCCTCCCTCACTATTCCAGTATCCAGTATTCTTTTGAGGTAAGGGATATTATTTGTTGTACCCGTAAGGGGTGTTATTCTTTATTATTCATGAAGAGAACTTCTATTATTCCATTCTTTATTATTCTGTTGGAATAACGTATATAAGCGGACTCCCCTATACTTGATGAACTTCTTCTGTTATTCCATTCCTTATTATTATGTTGGAATAACATGTTTATGCGAAGTACCGCATACATGGTGAAATTCTTCTATTATTTCGTTCTTTATTATTCTGTCGGAATATCCTGTCAGTGCGAATTTCGCCTGACCTGGTTCCATTCCTTATTATTCTGTATTTACGATTCTATCGGAATATCCTGTTTGTGCATTTTATGCCGGACCTAGTTTCATTATTTATTATTTCGTATATATGATTCTGTCAGAATATCCTGTCTGTGCACTTTACACTGGACCTGGTTCCATTATTTGTTATTCTATTGGAAATAACATGTCTGTGCGGTCTCTATCGCATGCATGGTGAATGATCCTTTGTATTCATTCCTTATTAAATCGTGGAAATGATCTGTATACGTGGATTACCGCATAGCGGGTGAAAATCCATTTTCAGTTTCATATATTCTTTATTATACTCATTTGGTTAAAGTTTTGACTTCTATACTCCATGAAATTGGTGGAATATCCTTGATATTTGCGCTTTATCCAGTATCTTTTCATGGAAACATTCTTCTGAGCATTCTTGAATTTTACTCTACAAAGAAGTATCATGTTGACAATTTGGACGTTATTAGTTCTTGGATAAATTAATTCTTGAACTTGTTTTATTGAATTATATGTCATTGTCATGATGAGTTATGTTGGTTATTATGTGAAAACATGAAAGTTTCTTAGAAATCACAAAGGGTTTAAAATCAGATTTTAGGGAAAATGGAACATGAAATTCAATTAACCATATCTCCTGTTATATTTTAAATTTTTGAGTGTGTTCAAGCCCTAGAGTTAGATCTATGAGTTTTGTAGCTTATCCAAGAGGAATCACTTGAAAATGTGTTGTAGATTTTCGTGTGGACTGATTTTAGCAAAGGAGGCAAAAGTTATCAATATCGAAAAAGCTACTGCCCATGTTTTTAAAAGGGCTGTTTCAGCCACTTAATTTATGAGAAATATTCTGGCCTTTTGGACATGAAAGTATATGATATAAAGTACCTCCTATCCAAAAATGAGCTCATTCCGACTTAAAATGAGCAAGTTATGACCATTTCAATATTTAGGTTTTTTCGACGAAAAATGCTATACCTGGAGTTTTATAACTTCGATGACCATGAAATTTAAACTGAAAGCTCACGTTAACATGTGTAAGATTCTGCCAAGATTTGGGAATTTTTGGAGTTAACCTTGAGGTAGTTAATTTCTTAAGGAATTAATTAGAAATTGATTTTTGAAAAATAGTAAATGAATTTTAAAAATTCCGAGAAAAATATATGTTCATTATGGGACTATATTATGCTAAATCCCAAAAAATAAATATTTTTGGTACTGATTTGGTATTTTTCATGAAAATAGTTTAGTTACGAACATATGAGTTAAATATGTTATGTGAAGTAACATAGTTGGAAAATAAGATTTTATGGCTTGGAAATCCTATATAAAGTATATGTAGATTGTTGATAAGGGATTTGATCATTGGTGATGAAATCTTATGAGTATGACATTTTTGAACGATTAAATGCATTATTTGATAAAGTGTAAACAATTGAAATAAATTATTTATAAGTTTAAGAGGTGATTAAAATATTGTTATAATATTAAAAATATTAGATGATGAGTTATTCAAGTGATGGATAATATTTGGATAAAATTAAAGTTTTTAATGTTTATCCTTGTTTTAGTTTGATTAATGCTTATATCATTGTCATCATCCTCATACTTATATGGTGATAAAAGTTATCTTTGGCTTACGTGCGAAGATGGACTGTTGATTATTGAATTGTATATCTTTGGCTTACGTACAAGGATGAATTGTTGATTATTGATTTTATTGTTGTATATCTTTGGCTTACGTACAGAGATGGACTTAATATGATTATGACCAGGGATTATTTGGTATAGTCATAACCGTTGATGATTTAATGAATATCCTTGGCCCGTAGTACAAGGATGATTCGATGATGCGGTTTATTTATTAAGCTGAGTCTCAGCGATAAGAATTGATGAAAACATTTTAAATCATAGAAGATAGTAGATTTTATTCTTTACTTGACTCTTCTTATGAATTGCTTATTCCGCTGCAGTTAAACTTGATGTCTATTGTATTTTATCAGTTTAACATTATTGAAGACTATTGATAATTTGTTCTGCATTATCTTAGTCATAATATTTCTTACTGGGCTAGTTGAGCTCACCTTTTTCTTTCACTGTTCTCTTCAGGAAATGAGAATATAGCTGGGACGAATCGGGGAACAGAGTGACGGTCCAGATGATAGCATTAGTAGTCCTCACTATTCTGTTAAATAGTGTGACAATAAATGTAACGAGGACTGAATTTGAGTTTGTATACTATCTATGAGGACTCCATTGAGAATGGATATTGTCTAGAAGGCAGTATTCTTGTTTAAACTCGCAGTTTATGTTTTGTCGTATTTTACACGACAGCTGTATAGTTAAGTTTGTATTTGTATTTTGTACCATGTATTTGGCGACTCAGAATAGGTGATGTATACCTAATTTTGGGGGCATCGCACTTACTGCTCTACAATATATCTATCTATGATATTAGTGCTTTGCACATGTCATCATTTTCATAAACGGTGAGACAAGTTGTATGTGAATGTATGTTGTGTGGTTCCTCCTTTAAGAGGCTATTCTGTCGGTGTTAAATTATTGGACTCGTAGGGAGAATAATTCCAACGAGGCTCATGAAATGCACCACCCAAATTCGCTCCAGTTGAAAGACCGGATTAACTTCCCGTCAAGTAGATTACGATGATCTGGGGACCTTCATGCCAAAAAGCCAAGAGAGTAACTCTAAGATAGGTCAACCTCTGATCAACCAAACGCGGAGGAAAGTCTCTTCATGCTTTCAATTTTTCAATTACTGGTAAAAATATTTACTTGTAATTTTATTCCATGTTCATCTTTATGTAATGGAAAATATGAAGAATATTTGTGCATACGTAACATGTTATCAAATAACACCCGTTTTTGCAGGATGATATTCCTAAAATGGACACATAATGATAGCATTTACATTATCCCTAAGACTAAATTACATAAGTTTTTGTAGAGAAACAATTGGTCATGTTACCCGCTCAAAATCCATAAAGGCCACGAGCCTACAGCCAATCATGTCTTCTTCTGACCAATCTAATGTCATTTCTCGAGAAGAATTTGACGGATTGAGTAAACAAATTACAGATTTGGTTGTCCTGCTTAAGGAATTGCATCAATCTACTCAAGGTACAAAGATGCCTACACATACAGAATCCTCTACACAAGGAGGAACGCAAGGTTTGGATAAAACAAATCCAGAACAGCAGTTGGATATGACCAACAAAGACCCGGAAAGCACCCAACTCTAAGGAGATCCAGACACCGGTGATATCAGGAATAAGGTCCTTCAAATGGAGGAAACTATCCGTGCTCTCAAAGGGATTGGAAAATATGGAAGTGTTTCATATGCTGACCTTTGCATATCCCCTGGTGTTCATTATCCAGAGAAATTTAAAACCCCTAACTTTGAAAAGTATGATGGATTATGGGATCCTTACACACATTTGAAGGTGTTCATTGGAGAACTTGGATCTTATGCGAAAACGAGAAGCTCAGAATGCAGCTGTTCCAGAAAAGTCTAACTGGAGAAGCCCGTTCAAGGTATACCAGATTAGACAACTCAAAGATCCATAGCTGGGAAGAGCTAGCTCACGCCTTCCTCACTCAATACAGTTTTCAATCTCAGATGGCTCTTGACCGAAACTAGATTACCAAGGTCAAGAAACAGTCTAATAAGTCTTTCAGACGGTATGCTCAAAGGTGGACGCGCCTTGCTGCTCAAGTTATTCCTTCCATGACGGAGTCAGAAATGGTCATGACTTTCATAGACATACAAGAAGCTCCCTTCTATGAAAGAGTCTTAGCTGGTATTGGCAAACCATTCTCTGAAATGATCAAACATGGAGAGATGGTTGAGATGGGATTGAAGTCCGGTAAGATTCAAGACCTACCCGCTCTTAAAACAGTTACTGAGCACATCCAATCCAGATCTTATGGAAACAACCCATGGAGGGTCCATAAATAGAAAGAGGATGATGTTTCCTTGATACTACAAGGTCAAAAAGGTAGTCAGAACATGCCTATACAGAGGAGAAACTACTCCCCTTTCCAAGCGGGTTAAATACACTTTTTCCCACTCTACTCGACCTCGATTTACAAATGCATCATTGAACTGAATTTTTTTACGGTCAACTCATTAAACTACTCAATTTTTACAAAAACTTGAAAATTCTTCTAAAACTATTAAAAGTTAACGGCCACATCCATGTGGTGCCGCATTATCTAGTGATACATTAAAAAATTATTTTATTTTATTTAATATATTTATTTAAGTTTCAACTTTCACCTCCACTCCACTTTCTCTATCTAAAAACCTATTAACTTCTTTTTCTCTCTCCACTCAAACACAACTATTTGTGTTATTAGAATTGCAGAAACTTCTTTTTCTCTCTCCACTCAAACACAATTATTTGTGTTCTTACAAATGCAGAAACGAAATGAAAATCCATTGTTAAGTCCTAGCTTCAACAGTTACTCTTCCGATAAATTAGCTAAAATAGTAAACAAGTCAGCAAGAAATTTAGTTTTCCCCATTTTTAATCCAAATCTTTTTTCACAATCAGATAATCGTGCCGAAAAATTAAGCGTGGTGATGTTGATGTTGAAGAATCTGTTCCTTAAAGAGCGTGAAGAACGTGATCCTCCATCGTCTTCTTCATCGAAAGCTGATGAATTGAAAGCTATACCTCCAGGAACGTATTGTATTTGGAACCCAACTGTTTCAACACCATTGATGAACCCAATTGCTTTGAGAAGTGGATTTTAGAAGAATAATTTGAAAATGGGGAGGCTTTTTTTAATTAAGTCTATTCAGATCTAGATCTGAACAAATCTAGATCTGAACTTTCGATTTCCACCGATTTCTTCACTGATTATTTTTCTCCTCTGTTTTGATCTTCTGTTTTGAAGAAATGGATTCTGGGCTACTTTAATGATTCTCTGTTTTGAATAACATGATCCTATGTAATTGCTTAACTATATAAATATGATCCTCTGTTTTAAAAAACATGAATTCATTAATTTTATATAAATATATTTATAAAAATTACACATTAATATATTTTATTATTAATTACTTTAATTAATATATTTTATTTAATTACTTTACTTATTTGTTAATATATTTTTAATTACATTACTTATTTGTTAATATATTTTTAATTAATTTAATTATTTGTTAATATATTTAATATTTAATATTTATTTAATGATTTCATAATATAAATAATAATTATATTAGTTTTGAAAAATAAAAATAATAATTAATTTTCAAAATTTTAGTTGTATTTTTAAAGTTTGAATTTATTTTTATATATTTTAATTTTTAATTTGTAGGAAATAAAAACTAGAAAGAATTTAACAGAATTTTAATGTGTTTGAATTTTTAATTTTTAATTTGTACTAGACAAAATTTTAAATACTAGACAGAATTTGACATGTAGGAAATATTAATGGATTTAAGAAGAATGATTGTTTTTCCATCTAGGCATGCCACAAACAAAAATATATGACATGTAGGACTTCTCTCTCTCACGTGGCACCTCATGTAATTTTTTCGTCCAAAGTCAAACATTTTAACAGAATTTGTAACGGTTTGTTAAAAAATTGTAGTTTAGTGAGTCGAATGAAAAAAAAATCCAGTTCAATGATGCATTTGTAAATCGAGGTCGAGTAGAGTGGGGAAAAGTGTATTTAACCCCTTTCCAAGCACAGTCTTCAAACCCTCCATTGCCTAAACGTGGAGATGCAAAGCACCCTCGAACGTTCACACCCTTAAGGGATTCGCTCGAGAATATTCTTGCTCTTCTGACTACTCAGAAGAAAATCACACATCTTCTTCCACCAGCCAACCCTAATGGGAAGGGTTTTAATGCTACTCGGAAGTGTGCTTATCATGTCGGAGCACCTGGACATGATAATTAAGATTGTTGGGCCTTGAAACACAAGATCCGAGATTTGATAGACAACGATAAGATCATGGTTACCAAACCATATCAACCTCATGTGCAAGATAACCCTCTTTCTCAACACAAAAAAGAAGAGGTCAACATGATTAGTTGGGACACTAGACAGAGTTCCAGTTTTAATAGTGAATCATCCCAAACCATCAAAGATGGTGTTGATAGATGGGATTAAGCAAAGTTTCAATTTGCTATGGAACAAAAGATGAAAGCTCTTTTCAAGCAAATTGAACAATTGGCAGAACTGGTGACTCATCGGCATCAAGTCACACGCTAGTTAGTCAGCCAGGAGCATGCCTATCTCCTTCCTTTTGTTATGAATGCTCCATCATCACCTTCAGAAAGAAAAGCTATGGAGGATAAGGTTGGAAAGAGAGCAAATGCTAAAGCCCGTCGAGATTTTGCCAATCAAAGGGAATTTACATACATGGGCCAACCTATGGAGGAGATATTTTAGATGCTAATCAACGAAGGAAGAATTACCTCCCTTCTACCTCCAATTAATCCCCGTTCAAGACGGTTTAACTCTGATGGAGTTTGTCAATATCATTCACATTCTCGAGGTCACAACACAGAAGAATGTTGGGCACTCCATTACCTTATTCAGAATCTAATTGATAGCGGTGTCCTGCAACTGGCAGACGATGACACTGTGCTACTCGAGAGTGGGAATACTTGTCCTACCAAATGGAAGGGATCAGTAGCAGTTATATCCGCTGAGGCTGATGAGACTGTCAAAATATTTCCCATACAAGTAATTCAACTCAAAGGAGCTGACAATCCTTTGAAAGTGGATGCACCAGATCCAATTTCTTTACCCTTCAGACCACAATATCCTATTGTCAGCTTACACAAAGTCCCATGGAATTATGGAGAAGCTGAAAGATCCACATCTTATACTACTGCTACAGTGTCGAAGGAAAATCCACTGTATCTTCCTCAGTGGGTTATGAAGCCCACCTTCAAAGCAAAGGGGAAGATTCCCATGGAGAAAATTGAAAAATTCCTCTGAACTATGGGTTATAATGAAGCCAAGGTAGTTCTAATCTTAAGAGAAGCTCCACATCAGATATCAATACTGGACTTGGTTTTCTCTTCCGAAGATCACAAGAAGATCTTATTAAAGGTTTTGGAAGAAGCCTACTTGCCAAAATAAGTGGATGCAAAAAAATTTCAACACATATGGTTGATAACATTTTCAACAACAATGTGATATCCTTCACTGATGACGACATACCTCCCGAATGGACTGGTCATTGCAAGCCATCGCACGTCGCTGTTTTGTCCTCCGGATATATGTTAGCTGGAGTTTTGATAGTTGGAGCTTCGTCTCTAAATATCTGTCCTTATACCACTTTGATGAAGATGAACATCAATCTCAAACGGATCTGAAGTAGTCATACGGTTATCAAAGCTTTTGATGGATCCCGATAAAATTCTGTCGGAGAGATTGAGCTACCAATTGAGATTGGTCCAAATACATTCAATGTATCTTTCCATGTCCTCAAGATAGATTCAGAATACAACCTGCTATTGGGGAGACCATGGATCCACATGGCTGGAGTCGTCCCTTCTACACTACATCAACAACTCAAATATATTGTGAACAATAGCCTAGTCACTATCAACGCTGAGCCGGAATGTCCTGAACAAGGAGACCTACCAATCATCAGCTTTAATTCAGAAGTTGAGCCGGTCAGTTTTCATACTTTGGAAGTGAGTAACACGCAATACCATCTTATTGGAGCGCCACTTCCCGTACCCAAGATTTCTGCCGAGGTTATGTTAGCCACTCAAGAAATGATGTCATTGGGTCATCAGCCTGGACAAGGGCTTGGTAAAAATCAACAGGGTATTAAGCACCCTATTCATGTTTCCAATCAAACTGGGACATCCAGACTAGGCTATTCTGCCAGTTCCAGTCATAGGAATCCTCATAAGCACAAGCAGGTTCCTCAAGCTTTCGCCACACATCGATTTTCTCCATCTGCACCTCATGAGCTGATACAGTCTCCAGTAAAGGTGCCAACCCATGTTATAGCCATGCTGTTTCCCAAACCAGTACTGTAATATCCGAGATTTTTTTTTATAACTTAAGAATTATTAATGAACGAATTTATATGAAACTTTTGGGTGATTTCATTTATTAGATGTATGGGTGTGGTACATATATATGTTATTTCAAGATATGTGATGAGATGTATTTAAATGGTTGGTTTAGTTTTATTTAACTATTTAAATTGATTAAGTAAGGAATTGTTCTATTTTATTACGTGGGATGGTATTAAATTATGAGTTGGAGTTAAGAGCGGAATTTAGAGGCGCGGACTGCGTATTTGAGTCCGGAACGTCGAAATTAGTCAAGATAGACTGTAATCACGAAAAGATGTCACAGTTGACTTTTTGTCAAAGTCAACCAGTTAACTATTTTAAGGAAAAAGTCAACTACGAATTTCGGAGATGATTTTGACTAAACGGATAGTCCCATTACGTCCGAAACGTCGACTTTAGTAGGAATCGATATATGGTTCACAAGGTTTGGTTTCGAAGGGTAAAATAGTCAAATAGCTTATTAATTGATTAAAATAATATATATTTTTATAATAAAAATCAGCTGAACTGATGGACCCATGAGACTATTAAATTAGGACAAGGGAGGGAGTATACGTATATTCCTTAAAACCAAAATTCTTTTTAACTCCCACATTCATTTTCTCTAACTCCCACATTCTTCCTATTAATTATCTATATTATTGTATTATTAAATATGGTGAGTAACTAATCATTAGAGTTGGGGGTTATGAGAATCAAAAGACTCTAACAAAGCTAAACATATATACAAACACACTTTTCTTTTAAGAAAAATTCCACCAAGTGAGTAACTGAAAATCGTAGAGTCAGTGAAAATCGTAGAGTAAAAATCGTAGAGTCTCTGAAAATCGTAGAGTCTCTTAAAATCGTAGAGTCAGTGAAAATCGTAGAGTAAACTCTAAAAAATTATAGAGTAAAGTTTATATTATAACTACTATGCATTGCTAATAATTGATGTGCATGATTATACAATTGTGTAGGGCACGTCAAGTGTAGATAGCTGTAAGCTGTTAATATGTTATTGGTAAACAACGATCAAGGCAAGTTTCTTACCCTATTTTTCATTATAAATTTATTCAACTCTTATTCAGTTGATTGCAGCGAGGGTAAGTTTGGGCTTGTGATTAATTAATCATTCGTGCAAGCTTCTTTATTGTAAAGTTCTATAACTTCAATTGTGATGCGAAATGTTATTGATGATTCAGTTCCTATTGTGACTGCTATACTTTAAAGTTTATATACCCTTGATGAACTATATTCAAGCATGCTTTCTAGCTTTCGTTTCAGCTAGATGTTATTGATGCAAAAATAGTATATTGTTTGAACAATTCAAATCCTTTGAAGCTATTGAATGTTTACCAATCCAAATTTCTTTGGTGAGGTCCCGCATGAATACTAAGATGAACAACCCGGATAACAGGGTAACTGATGTCGGGCATATAGTCCCATTTACGCTTATGCGTTTAAACTTTATACTTGTGCACAATGTAGGGTACGATAGGCTGATCACCTAGAGTACTTGCAGAGACCGTTTATAATCTATTTTGATTGTTAAACCGTCTGATGGTTTTTGATGAAACAAAGTAATGTTCAGGGTATCTAACACCCCTTAGTATGTTATTGAGAATTCCAGAACTCTTATCTTGATATTCCGGTTTATCTCTTGATATTTATTTCAACTATTGAGAAATATTCATACTAATGCTTCTACTTCGGATGTATGTTCTCAAACCTCTTTATATACTTGCTGGGCAATTTGTGCTCATTCTTGCTTAAACTTTTCAGTTAAGGCTGATAACGCTGAGGGCTCGGGCAAGGACAAAGGAAAGTCTAAGATGAAATGATGAGAGTTATTTATGTATTAATTATATTTTCGCATATGATGTGATGTAGCGATAAACGCTAAGTTTAAGTTTCAGTTTATTAAAGGTTGTAAAGACTTGGGACTTTATTTTGGATAAGTATGTAATAGTTAATATTATTAATATTATTATTAATATTAGAGTTACTTAAATAGATGATGATGTATGTTATCGTGAGCACCATGTCCTATAATCGATGTTACACGGATTTGGGGGTGTCACAGGTTGGTATCAGAGCCTTAGGTTATAAACCTTAGGTGGGGAACCTTGGGCTATAACCTTAGAGAGAGTTAGTGGAGATGATAGGGAGATGAACTCACATAGAGTTATACGTGTAGTGTCAAATCTATTTTCTAAAAACAAAATCAATATCTATTTTTCTAATTGAGTTGCTTTGTGTTTTGATTATAGGATGTCAGGAGAAGAGGAAGTTAGAGATATTCATGTAGTAAGTGAGCAGTTAGTGACAGCTGTACCTGAGCCTATAGCTGATGCAACAGCTGAGTCAGACCCGGAGGAGTATCCGGAAGAGGAAGAGGAGCCCGAGGAGGACCCCGAGGAGGTACCTGAAGACACTATGCTGGATGAGTTGATTGACAGGATCGTTGAACTGGACGACAAGGCTCATGAGTTAGAGGAGCTGTATCAGGGGGAACAACAAGCTGCAGCTTTGCTGGGAGCATTGGTGGACCACCTGGTAATTAGGAATGGGGAACTGGCTGACAAGCTGCGGGTTGAAGGCCAGAAGTCGGTTAGGCTGAAGGATGAGAGGGATGCTATCAGAACCCACTTGGGACATACCATTAATGGGTTGGAGTCGAGGATTCAGAGTCTCCAACTTGACAAGCAAATTATTACCACTTTCTGGGGAGATGAGAGAAGAGATCGTGTTAGAGCAGAGAAGCTAACCGGAGAGTTGGAGGGAGAAGTTAGAGACAAGAAGGTTAATATAGACAAGATGAAATACGTGTTTAAGTCGGCACATGGAAGGTTCCAGCATAGGGTGCGTCACTTTCCACGTGAGGAGCGACGGTCTGGCCGGGTTATAAGCCGAGAGATGGTGAAAGAGATAGCGGATGAGGAGCATGAGGACGCCATTAGGCGGGGTTTTTAGTTATTATGATAAACTTTTTCCTAGTAGCAAATAAAATGCTTATCTATGTAATAAAAAGCTTGGTTTCTGTTTTTACCAAGTGATTGATGCCACATGATGTAAATGGCGTAATGTCATAAAACGATGAAATACTTTGAGTATTATGTTTATAAATAAATATATTTTTATTTAAGTATGTGATATGATGGTTCAGTTTTTACGAATTCTATATGCTGTAGAGTAAGTTATGAGATAATAATATTAAGTTCATTTTGAACAGATAGATGGCTAGAGGAAGACGTCGTCAAGCACCCGAGGGGTCAGACGGTAATGCTGGGGATCCACCGAACCCTATGCAGCAGTTTGTAGACATGTTAGTGGGGGCACTTCAAAGTCGAACCCCGAATGTCAATAACCCTCCAGTGGCCCCTGTGGCACACTTTAAAGACTTCAAAAGTGCGGGACCACCTGAGTTCAAAGGAACTACTGAACCCATCGAAGCCCAAACATGGGTTAAGGAAATCGAAAAGGCATTCGCTATCGCCCGAGTAGGAGACGACCAGAAAACTATCTTCGCCACGTATATGCTGAAAGGTGAAGCCAACTACTGGTGGGAGGCAAATCAGACCCGAGCTGGAGAAGGTGTGATACCTTGGGAAGGGTTCAAGAAAATCTTTTTTGAGAACTATTTTCCTGTTAGTATGCAGAGTCGCATGGAGATGCGATTCCTGGAGCTGAAACAAGAAGATATGACGGTACCGCAGTACGCTGCAAAGTTTAACGAGCTGGCGAGGTTCGCACCTCATCAGGTCAACACCGAGGAGAGAAAGACGAGGAGGTTTGAGCAAGGCCTCAAACCATGGCTATACAGCAGATGTTCGGTGCTGCAGACGAATAGTTTCGCGACTCTCCTGGAGAAAGCTATAATCGCTGAGGGCGGAAGTGAAGCCCTAATGAAGTTCAACAAGGAGAAAAAGAAGAAGACTGAAGGAGGAAACCGTGGAGAAGGCAGCAGCAACAACGGTGCAAATAAGAGGAAGTGGAACAGCAACAACAATAACAACAACAACAATAATGTCAACTCGGGAAACCCTAGGGGCAAATCAGGGGAAGCAAAAAAGAGGACTGAGGCGTGCAAGGAGTGTGGAAGGAATCACTCGGGGGCATGTCTAAAAGGGAAGAATGTCTGTTTCAATTGCGGGCAGGAGGGGCACATCTCTCCCAACTGCTCTGCACCGAAGAGAAATGGATGTTTCAACTGTGGAGCATTAAATCATCAGGCGAGGAGCTGCCCAAAGAAAAACTCAGCAGGAGGAAATGGAGGGAGGGGACCAAGCGGTGGAACTCTCACAATTGGTGGACCACCAACTCAGAATCGACCTATAGCAAGGACTTTCAACATGACGGTTCAGGAAGCGGTTGTATCCAGGGACGTGGTTTCAGGTATCATTCCGATCAATGATATATCTTCTTACATATTATTTGATTCGGGTGCTACTTGTTCCTTCGTTTTGCATGAATTCTCCCAACGACTAAACTTACTTCAGGAAGAATTAGAATATCCTATGAACATAGAAGTTGCTAATAAGGAAGTCATTCCCATTAACCATGTCCATAGGAATTGCGTTGTAGATATCAGGGGATATAAGTTACCTGTGGACTTAATCCCAATTTAATTAGGAGAATTTGATGTAATTCTAGGGATGGATTGGTTATTTAACCATGGAGCGATGATAGATTGCAAGGAAAAGTGTATAAACCTTAAGACTCTCGAGCAGTCGAAGGTAGTGTTCTATGGGAGTAGGTCGCCAAGACTCTCGAGTTGTCTGACGATGATGCAAGCGAGGAAGTTACTAAAAAAGGGATGTGTAGGTTATTTGGCCCATATCATCGATACTCAGAAAGTAGGGTTAGAAATGGGACTAATACCAGTAGTGAATGAATTTCCAGATGTATTCCCGGAAGAATTGCCAGGTCTTCCGCCGGATAGAGAGGTCGAATTCGTTATAGATTTAGTACCGGGAACGACGCCGATCTCGAAAGCCCCGTACAGAATGGCACCGGCAGAGTTGAAGGAGCTGATGGTACAGTTGCAGGAATTGTTAGATAGGAAGTATATTCAACTGAGTGTGTCTCCTTGGGGAGCACCAGTGTTGTTTGTAAAGAAGAAGGACGGGTCGATGAGACTGTGCATCGATTATCGAGAGCTAAACAAGGTGACGATCAAGAACAAATACCCGTTACCTAGGATAGATGACCTGTTTGATCAGTTGAAGGGAGCGAAATATTTTTCCAAAATCGATTTGAGGACGGGGTATCACCAGTTGAAGGTGAGAAAGGAGGATGTACCTAAGACAGCGTTTAGAACTCGTTACGGTCACTACGAGTTTCTGGTAATGTCGTTCGGGTTAACAAACGCGCCAGCAGTATTTATGGACATGATGAATCGGGTATTCAAACAGTACTTAGATAAATTCGTAGTTGTGTTCATAGATGATATCCTAATCTATTCCAGGACTCAGGAAGATCATGCTGAACATTTAAGGTTGGTATTGGAGGCGTTGAGAAGGGATACATTATACGCAAAATTTTCGAAGTGTGAGTTCTGGTTAGAAAAAGTTAAATTTCTGGGTCACGTGATCGACAAGAACGGAATCTCTGTGGATCCAACAAAGGTGGAAGCGGTTCAGAATTGGGAACAACCAAAGACACCGACGGAGGTAAGAAGTTTCTTAGGATTAGCGGGCTACTACAGGCGGTTCATTCAAGATTTTTCGAAGATAGCAGGAACATTGACTAATTTAACGAAGAAGTTGGTGAAGTTTGTCTGGACTGAGAAGTGTGAAGAGAGTTTTCGAGAACTCAAGAAGAGATTGAGTGAGGCACCGGTGTTGTCGTTACCAGACGATACAGGTGATTTCGTGATTTTCATTGATGCATCACACAAGGGGCTTGGCGGTGTGCTTATACAACACGGTAAAGTCATTGCGTACGCATCGCGCCAGTTGAAAGATTATGAGAAGGGATATCCTACCCATGACCTGGAGTTGGCAGCGGTAGTATTTGCCCTCAAGATCTGGAGGCACTATTTATATGGTGTGAAGTGTGAAATATACACGGACCATAAAAGTCTGAAGTATATCTTCACGCAAAAGGAGTTAAATATGAGGCAGAGGAGATGGTTGGAGCTAATAAAGGATTACGATGGCGATATTTTGTATCATCCGGGGAAAGCGAACGTGGTAGCGGACGCGTTAAGCAGAAAAGGCAGTGGTAGATTGGCAATGCTAACAGCTCAGGAGGAGTTAATCAAGGAGATGGCCAGTTTGGAGCTAGAGATAAAGAGGCCGAGAGAGCCAGATGGAAAATTGTTCGCAGTGGAGGTTCGTCCGACTCTATTGGACAAGATCAAGGAAGCACAAGGCGGTAATGAAGAATGTGAGAAAATGAAGAAAAGAATTTCCGACGGAGAGGAGCTTAAATTCAACATGGGTGGTGATGGTCTGTTAAAATTTGAGGACAGAATTTGGGTGCCAGCGTTATCTGAGTTAAAGGAAGAAATCTTGCAGGAAGCTCATTGTTCAAGTTACTCAATCCATCCAGGAAGCACAAAAATGTATCAGGATCTTCGTCAACATTATTGGTGGCCCAATATGAAAAGAGAAGTCGCAGAGTGCGTCAGCAAGTGTTTAACGTGCCAGCGGGTCAAGGCAGAACATCAGAAACCGAGCGGGTTACTTCAACCGTTAGAAATTCCAGAATGGAAGTGGGAGCATATCACGATGGATTTTGTGGTAGGACTTCCAACTACGCAGAAGGGTTACGATGCAGTGTGGGTGATCGTCGACCGATTGACCAAGTCAGCGCACTTTTTGCCAATCAAGATCAGATATACCCTGGATCAGTTGGCTAAACTTTATATCAAAGAGATCGTTTCCAGGCACGGTGTACCAGTTTCAATTGTGTCAGATCGCGATTCGCGGTTCACAGAGAACTTCTGGAGAAGTTTTCAAGAACGCATGGGAACGCATCTGAGGTTAAGCACCGCGTATCATCCTCAAACCGATGGGCAGAGCGAGAGAACTATTCAAACGTTAGAGGACATGTTGAGAGCATGTGTGATGGATTTCAAAGGGAGTTGGGATGACCACCTACCGTTGGTGGAATTTGCATACAACAATAGCTACCATACGAGCATCGGGATGCCACCTTATGAAGCTTTATATGGAAGGAAATGCAGAACGCCATTGTGTTGGAATGAAGTAGGAGAACGTCAACTACTAGGGCCAGAATTGGTACAGCAGACTGCGGATGTGATCAAAACTATTCGAGCGAGGCTAGTGACGGCTCAGGATCGACAGAAGAAATATGCTGATCAACACCGGCAACAACGAGACTTCAACATCGGCGCTTATGTGTTTTTGAAAGTGTCACCTTGGAAAGGGAAAATGAGATTTGGGAAGAAGGGAAAACTTAGTCCCAGATTCATAGGACCCTTCGAAGTGTTGAGGCGAGTGGGGGAGGTAGCTTATGAAATAGCTTTACCTCCGGAGTTAGAACATATACACAATGTGTTCCATGTTTCAGTCCTACGACCCTATAAGCAGGATTATAAGCATGTCATAGAGTATGAACCTATTCAGTTTGAAAAGGACTTAACCTACGAAGAGGTCCCATTGCAGATAATCGATAGAAAAGAACAAGTGTTAAGAAATAAGATAATACCTTCTGTTAAAGTATTATGGAGGAACCATAACGCCGATGAGGCTACGTGGGAACTCGAGGAGAAAATGATGAAAACTTACCCTAATCTTTTTGATTGATGTGTAATGATTTCGGGGACGGAATCCTTTTAAGGGAGGGTGAATTTAATATCCGAGATTTTTTTTTATAACTTAAGAATTATTAATGAACGAATTTATATAAAACTTTTGGGTGATTTCATTTATTAGATGTATGGGTGTGGTACATATATGTGTTATTTCAAGATATTAGATGAGATGTATTTAAATGGTTGGTTTAGTTTTATTTAACTATTTAAATTGATTAAGTAAGGAATTGTTCTATTTTATTACGTGGGATGGTATTAAATTATGAGTTGGATTTAAGAGCGGAATTTAGAAGCGCGGACAGCGTATTTGAGTCCGGAACGTCGAAATTAGTCAAGATAGACTGTAATCACGAAAAGATGTCATAGTTGACTTTTTGTCAAAGTCAACCAGTTAACTTTTTTAAGGAAAAAGTCAACTACAAATTTTGGAGATGATTTTGACTAAACGGATAGTCCCATTACGTCCGGAACGTCGACTTTAGTAGGAATCGATATATGGTTCACAAGGTTTGGTTTCGAAGGGTAAAATAGTCAAATAGCTTATTAATTGATTAAAATAATATATATTTTTATAATAGAAATCAGCTGAACTGATGGACCCATGAGACTATTAAATTAGGACAAGGGAGGGAGTATACGTATATTCCTTAAAACCAAAATTCTTTTTTAACTCCCACATTCATTTTCTCTAACTCCCACATTCTTCCTATTAATTATCTATATTATTGTATTATTAAATATGGTGAGTAACTAATCATTAGAGTTGGGGGTTATGGGAGTTGGGGGTTATGAGAATCAAAAGACTCTAACAAAGCTAAACATATATACAAACACACTTTTCTTTTAAGAAAAATTCCAACAAGTGAGTAAACATGGAGAGAAATTGAGAGCCTAAGAGAGTTAGAGCTAATTTTGGAGGATTACTGAGGATTTGACAAGCAAGGAGAAGGAGCATCATATTAAACCAAGAAGAAATTCTTCAAAAGGTAATTCATGAACCCATTTTATTTTTATAAGAAAAATGAGAAGAAAATGCATATAAAATTGGTAAATGATTTGTTGTGGCTTTGTGTTTCCATGTTACTGTTGTTTGATGATTATAGATCATTAACAACAAAAGATATGGGTTAATCATGCATTAAATTCATAGAAAATCAAAGAATTAAGCAATGCATGCTCTACCTTTGATAAAATGTCTCTAAGGTGCTAAATTAATCAAAAAGGTGGAAGTTTGTGGAAGTTTGATGTTGTGAAATGTGAAAACATGTGAGAGTAGATGATCAGGACATTAGGAATAATTTAATTGCATGCTAGAAGCAAAATCCCAAATTTTTGTCAAATTGGGTTTAACTAGTGATCTGTGATTTTTGGGGGTTTTCGGAGCCTCGAAATCATGGTGTATATGACTCGATTAGTGTATGTAATAATTTTATAAAATAGTATGTAGCATGAGGTACAATCTGTACAAATTTCATAAGAAAGAGAGTTAAATTGTGCAAGTTATGAAAATCATAAGCATGCATGTTGGTAATAAAATCTGCAGAATTCTAGAAGTTCCAGATTTTTTCTAAGTATAAAACTAGTGCTGGCACGCTTTTCTATGCAGTTGGGTTGTGGTCTTAGCATGCTAGTTTTATAAATGTTATATTTTTGTAAAATACCTTGATGTATGAAGTTTATTGTGTCCAAGTATCGTTGTCATATCATCTTTAGATCAGCGGGAATAAAATCGTAGAGTCAGTAAAATCGTAGAGTAAACTCTGAAAATCGTAGAGTTAGTAAAAATCGTAGAGTCTCTGAAAATCGTAGAGTCAGTGAAAATCGTAGAGTAAAAATCGTAGAGTCTCTGAAAATCGTAGAGTCTCTGAAAATCGTAGAGTCAGTGAAAATCGTAGAGTAAACTCTAAAAAATTATAGAGTAAAGTTTATATTATAACTACTATGCATTGCTAATAGTTGATGTGCATGATTATACAATTGTGTAGGGCACGTCAAGTGTAGATAGCTGTAAGCTGTTAATATGTTATTGGTAAACAACGATCAAGGCAAGTTTTTTACCCTATTTTTCATTATAAATTTATTCAACTCTTATTCAGTTGATTGCAGCGAGGGTAAGTTTGGGCTTGTGATTAATTAATCATTCGTGCAAGCTTCTTTATTGTAAAGTTCTATAACTTCAATTGTGATGCGAAATGTTATTGATGATTCAGTTCCTATTGTGACTGCAATACTTTAAAGTTTATATACCCTTGATGAACTATATTCAAGCATGCTTTCTAGCTTTCGTTTCAGCTAGATGTTATTGATGCAAAAATAGTATATTGTTTGAACAATTCAAATCCTTTGAAGCTATTGAATGTTTACCAATCCAAATTTCTTTGGTGAGGTCCCGCATGAATACTAAGATGAACAACCCGGATAACAGGGTAACTGATGTCGGGCATATAGTCCCATTTACGCTTATGCGTTTAAACTTTATACTTGTGCACAATGTAGGGTACGATAGGCTGATCACCTAGAGTACTTGCAGAGACCGTTTATAATCTATTTTGATTGTTAAACCGTCTGATGGTTTTTGATGAAACAAAGTAATGTTCAGGGTATCTAACACCCCTTAGTATGTTATTGAGAATTCCAGAACTCTTATCTTGATATTCCGGTTTATCTCTTGATATTTATTTTAACTATTGAGAAATATTCATACTAATGCTTCTACTTCGGATGTATGTTCTCAAACCACTTTATATACTTGCTGGGCAATTTGTGCTCATTCTTGCTTAAACTTTTCAGTTAAGGCTGATAACGCTGAGGGCTCGGGCAAGGACAAAGGAAAGTCTAAGATGAAATGATGAGAGTTATTTATGTAATAATTATATTTCCGCATATGATGTGATGTAGCGATAAACGCTAAGTTTAAGTTTCAGTTTATTAAAGTTTGTAAAGACTTGGGACTTTATTTTGGATAAGTATGTAATAGTTAATATTATTATTATTATTAATATTAGAGTTACTTAAATAGATGATGATGTATGTTATCGTGAGCACCATGTCCTGTAATCGATGTTACACGGATTTGGGGGTGTCACAAGTACCATTCAAAGTAAAAGAGGTCCTAATTCCTGATCCCGAAGTGGAAGAAAGGGAGCGAAAACGTAAATATGACATCGCTTTGATGATGTCAGGCATACGCACCATTGTCCATGATGAACATATAAATAGATATACCCCAGACGATGATTGCCCAGATATTATGGTCATTATTCAGAAAAGGATAACGATGACAGCCCTTCCATCATTGCAGTCCATCAAGACTTTACCCTCGACAATTGGAGAAGCACTCCATGCATTGGTCGACGAGGGTAAAATGGGAAGAAATCCCTCTACTCTGTAGATAACTTTAATTTCTTACTTTTCTATACAGTATTAGCAGTTATTTTATCAGTACATGCTAACATTTTTGTATGATTAAACAGTTTCATATATTAAGTGAAAGCATATTTTGTTTCAGGACTCTGAATTTAGATGTGTCTGTACTTGCTAACGAGGTGCCTTTTCTCCACAAGGACTATAACTTTGATGAAAAGTTGGACTCAGACTTAATGGAAATCCAAGAGGACATTGAGACACCTCAGAAGATTAAGGAATGGGTCACAGACAAACCTCAACCCAACCTTGACTGATGAGTAGGTTTTATACCTATGAATCCGATATTATTAAACTTAATTATTGTTATATTTAATTGTTTTGTAGGATCTTTTTATGTGTTTTGTGTTTATTTGTTGTAGGTTGGAGCTGGAGGGACAAATTGGTCATTTTGGAGAAGAAAAAGGTCAAAAATCATGAAAATTAAAGCTGAGTGGCATTTCTGCAATTACGTGATCCTGGTCAAGCGCCTAGGCGCTTGGAAATAGCCTATGATGAGCGCCTAGGCGCTCTAGTGCGTAAAGATGTGCGTTTTTCTACTGTCAAGTGGGTTTTTGAAGCCAAAGAGGAGTCTGAATGAGGGGTGAGACCAATACAAATAGGAGAGGACTCTAGAAAAGGGGGGAGTAACGAATTTTGCAAGTAATCAATCAATTTTTCAAGAGATTTGCAGAGAGAACAAGGAAGAAAAACACGAAGGAGAATTGCAAGGGCTGAAGATCAAAGAGAGAGTTTAAGAGCAAATTCAGAGTTTCTTCTTCTCTTCTCTAGTTTTATTTTTTGTAACTATCTGGGATGTTTGGATTATTAATCTGGATGATGTTTTTCTTTATTATTATCATGAACTAAATTTTAATTAAGATTGCAACAGAACTTGGTATGTAGTTTAAATTGCAAGCTTCCCATTGAATGAAAGTTGGTTTTTATTGAATTGTTTATTATATCTTATGTTTATTGATTAATTGTTTGGCCAACAATTACTGTGAAAATCTATATAAAATTAGAAGATGGAGTATAGATTGAGATCTGGATATGATAACATCTGTTTATATAATCTGAATAGGGTTAATATGATTAGCATGTAGGATAGGAATATACCTATGTGTCTTTTATATCCATTGAAAGAATTTGTGTGTAAACCCTAATTAACTTGATTCACATAGGAATATAGTGAGTTGATTAACTGGGGTGTTCCTTATAATTCCGCATCTTAAAGATTGGATTTAGGAGGATTTGTTCACGTGTCTTTGGAAGAAGTGCGTGAATATTCATAAAGCATTCTTGGATAATGATTCATATTAATTGATTTATTTTAAATGGGAAATAAGTTAGTTTAAATGAAATACCAAGGGAAGTTGTAATCTTAACCAGTTAAATCTGCGGTTATTCTTGTGAAATTTTGATTTTAATTATTAGTTTGTTAAGTTTAAATTTTCAATTCATAAACAAAATTTTCTTAGTTTAAAATAGGATTAATTGCCTTAGAGTTAGTAATTGATAAATATTAGTCTATTTCCTCGTGGGAACGATATCCTTGCTTGCTGAATATTACAACTGAACGCGTATACTTGCGTGGTAAAGTGCTATTAAAAATTAGGCAACATTGACCAAACCACTTCTTTCAATCTTGGAACCTTAGAAGGCCCTAAGCTAATCCAGATTGGTTCAGACCTCACCCCAAACCAACGGAATGACATGGTTGCACTATTAACCCAATTCCAGGATGCATTTACATGGTCTCACGAAGACATGGTGGATTTGTCCACTGACATTATCCTTCATCGCCTTCTCATTAAGGAGGGATTCAAGCCAGTCATGTAGAAGCTCAGGCGATTGAAACCTGAGTGGAGTTTAAAAGTAAAAGAAGAAATTGTGAAACAATTTCAAGCTGGCATTATCATGGTGTCTACATATCCAGAATGGATATCCAACATTATTCCCGTGCCTAAACTAGGAGGAAAGGTACGAGTTTGCGTGGATTATTGGGATCTGAACAAAGCATGCCTTAAAGATAGCTTTCTCGTGCCCTTTATCCACATTCTTATTGACAATATTACTCAATACGGCATATATTCCTTTGTGGATTGCTTTGTGAGGTATCATCAGATTATGGTCGCTGAGGAGGACCGTGAGAAAACTGCTTTCATCATGCCTTGGGGAACATTCTGCTATAGACGGTTGTTATTCGGCCTCATCAATGCCGGAGCAACCTATCAGCGAGCTATAATGGCTCTTTTCCACGATTTAATGCACAAAGAGATAGAGATCTACGTTGATGACATCATTGTCAAATCCCGAAGGTAGGAAAACCACTTAGACCATCTCAGAAAGCTCTTCAACAAGTTACGTAAGTACAACTTGAAGTTGAATCTACCCAAGTGCGCCTTTGGTGTCAAATCAGGCAAGTTGCTAGGTTTTCTAGTCAGACATAAAGGGATTGAGCTGGATCCCACCAAAATCAAGGCCATCAAGGAAATGCCCATTCCTCAGACAGAGAAGGAAATACGGGGATTTTTGGGAAGAATCAACTTCATTAGCAGGTTTATTTCTCAACTCACAGCAACCTGTGAGCCCATTTTCAAATTGATAAGGAAGAACATCTCCATGAAATGGAACGATGAGTGTAAGAAAGCCTTTCTTACCATTAAAGAGTAGCTGGTTAACTCTCCTATTTTGGTACCTCCGAGGGATGATGTTCCCCTATTCATGTACCTATCCATTAATGACAATGTCATGGGCTGCATACTGGGGCAAAAAAACGATAGAGGCCAAGAAAGAGCTATCTATTACCTCAACAAAAGATTCAATAGTAGTGAACACAAGTACACTCTGATTGAGAAGACTTTTTGTGCTTTAGCATGGGCTTCCATGAGGTTACAGCAATACCTCCATGGTCACACAACCCATCTCATATCCCGCGTCGATCCTCTCAAGTATGTGTTCAGTAAGCCTATACTGAATTGTCGGTTGTCCAGGTGGGAGTTGATCCTACAGCAATTTGACATCGTCTACGTGACACAAAAGTCTGTCAAAGGTCAAGGAATTGCGGATCAACTGGTCATCGCACCTGTAAGGGATTACAAACCCTTGGAAACATATTTCCCCGATGAAGGGGTAATGGCAGTTCAGCAACACCATCAGTACGATACATGCCATATATGGAAAATGTATTTTGATGGAGCTGTTAACACAAAAGGCTCTGGAGTTAGAGAAGTTCTAGTGTCCGGTACGGGGGAGCAGTATCCCGTCACCGTCAAATTGCAGTTTGTCAGCACCAACAACACAGCTGAGTATGAAGGTTGTATCATGGGGCTAAAACTTGCCCGTTCAATGGGCATCGGGCGGTTAACTGTCTTTGGGGATTACAAATTGGTAATCAAACAATCCACAGGAATCTATCAAACCAAGGAACTACATTTGCTGCCATACCATCGGCAAGTTTTACAGATGGCTTTGGATCTTTTCTATATATTCCTCGTAATAGGAATGACTTTGCGGATGCACTAGCAATGCTGGCCTCCTTAATTCACATACCTGACAAGGAAAACATGCCAAACATCAAATTTGCCTTGTAAAAGGCCCCATCTTATGGGAACTATATTAGAGAAGTATCGGATGAGCAACCTCCCATCCAAAACCCTTGGTATCAACATATCAAGGAGTGTCTGTGACATGGATCTACCCCTGTTGAGGCGAGCCTGACTGAGAAGAGGCGGATCCATCGACTTGCTATGAAATTCTACTTAAGCAGAGATGCACTCTACAAAAGAGATGCCGGATTAGGTCTCCTCAAATTTCTGGACAAAGACCAAGCTCAGAGGCTCATGAATAAAGTCCATGGTGGAGTATGTGGCCCACATATGAGTGAACCCCTACTTGTTAAGAAAATCCTCAGAACAGGGCATTATTGGCTTACACTCACAGTTAGCTATGATGATCACGTCAAGAGGTGCTATCAGTGCCAGATTCATGGGAATGCTATCCACACCCCTCCAAGGGAAATCCATAATATGAGTTCACCATGGCCCTTCCCAATGTGGGGAATGGACGTGATCGGGCCCATCGAGCCCAAAGCCAATAATGGATATCGATTCATATTCACCATGATCAACTACTTCACTAAATGGGTAGAAGCAGCCTCCTTCCCTATGGTTACCAAAGAAGTCATAATTGCTTTAATCAGAAATAATATCGTCTGTCGATATGGACAACCAGAGGTTATTGTGTCAGACAATGCTAAGAACCTCAACAACAAAATGATGGAGGAATTATGCGGTAAATTCATATCAAACACCTTATTTCCGTTATCTACCAACCAAAGATAAATGGTATTGTTGAAGCAGCTAATAAAAACATCAAGAAAATCATGCAAAAAATGTCCGTCAATCACAAAGGATGGCCTGACCTCTTGCCTCTAACTTTATTAGCCTACACAACTTCAATGCGTACTTCCACTGGGGAAACACCCTACTCATTGGACTATGGGATGGAAGCGGTGCTCCCCATAGAGGTGGAAATGGAATCCCTCAGAGTGTTGATGGATGCTCAGTTGGATGAAGACCAATGGGTACAAGACATGTATCACCAATTGTCTCTAATAGACAAAAGGCGAACCGCGGCTATCTTTCATGGTCAGTTATATCAGCAAAGGATCGCACGATCCTACAATAGAAAAGTCCAACTATGGCAGTTCAAATAACACGACTTAGTTTTGAAGAAGATCATTGACAACCAAGATCAATCTAAGGGGAAATTCGCTCCTAACTGGGAAGGCCCGTTTGTTGTCAAGGAGGTATTGACAGGAGGCACTCTCAGACTATAGGAAATGGATGGCGATGAATTTACATAGCTTATCAACTCGGATAGTATGAAACGGTACTATATCTGAGGTTAGCATCAAGCAAACATCCTGGTTTTTTATCATAAAATCACCAGTCATTCCAATTTTATAACCCTTTTTACATGTTCTTCTGCCCCTCAGGGAAACATACACTTCAAACCAGTAGCCTGGTTTCACCTCATTTCAAACCTCTCATATAATTTCGGTTAACCTGAAGATGGAATTGAACATTTCACACCTGCAGTTTGTCTTGAAGACGGGATTAAACTTTTCTACGCTTGTGGTTTATCCTGAAGACGGGATCAATCTTTTTCCACGCCTGTAGTTTGTCCCGATCATGGGATCAAACTTTCTCCTCCCCGCAGTATAGCCTGCACATAGGATTCATATTTCTCTTTGGCTGCAATTTGTCTTGAGGGGCGAACTACGTCGACCTGATCTCCCTGATACATGGGAGTACGTATGCAACCATATTCTCTATGGCCCGATCGCAATAAAACAAAAACAACAAAAACACTTCTACACCCTTCTTCATCAATAAAGCTTCTACACTCATCTGCCTTCACATTCAGCGTTAAACCTATTACACCAAGTTCAAACTACGTAGACTTGATCTCCTCTTCAATAGGAGTACGTAGGCAGCCATTTATGGTTCAACCTAACCCCCTACCAAAAAAAAATACTTGTCACGCGGTACTGGGATCAAACTTCAATCCACCATGTTTCATCGGCTTCAGACCAAAGGGATGGAATTACCCAACCTCTCCTCACAAATAGGAGATTCGGTGACCATCTAAGTTGCGGTTGTGCCTCAAAGAGCAACACCAATCCATAAGAGATGAAATTAACTAGGCTTCTCACAAATAGAAGTACTGGCAACCATCTGCGGTGCGGTCAATCTCAGAGAGGAAAAGCCACACTCCTCTCCATATTTCCATACAGAAACCAGTCCCAAGACACCAAAGATGGTAGGGATACACACAAATCAATGATACGTTCTGAAAGATCCTGCGATGGCTCAATGTCCACACATTAAGGATGAGTTCAGAATGTATCAAGATCACAAGCCCTGAAGAAGCAGGCAAATATCAAGCAAGTATCAAGGCACAACTGAAAGGGAAGTAAATCAAAATATATTTCTCTGCCATATATAATACTGTTTGATATATACATATGTGTTGTACATGACAAAATGACTAAGCTAGTCTGTGTAGGAAAATATAAGTCTATCTACGGATCTGTGTGTATGGGGACTATCAGATCTAATATAGCATCCCTCTCTGAAGAAGGAGGTAACACTGCAAGCTCTTGCCCAATGGTATCTACATGAGCTATCAGATCTGAGGCTAACTGCATGGTGGCATGATGCTCATCAATTTATGCACTCATATCGGCAAGGATGTCAGTCGTAAGGAATCTCACTGAAGTACTGTCTGTGACGGCCACATCCCGAGCAGATAAGGCAGCATCCCGCTCTATATTTAATACATCTCTGGTTGATCTAGACCCGTCTCTCTCTAATAAAGTTGTGTGTCTCCCATCAAGAGCTATCAACATCAAGGCCCTAGCCTGCTCTCTCTCATAGGTCATCAGATGTAGACTCTGCTACAAATATTGTGCTGAATGTTGAATCACAGTAGCACTCATAGTGGGAGAATCCATCACAAATGCTGGCAACCTAGCAGTCAAATCCTCCTCAATGAGAATATCAGCCTCCTACATAGGTTCCTCATCATCGGAATCAGTTCCCTACATTGTGGATACTACCGCAACCAATGCAGTCTCTATCTCCATCCATGCGGAATACTCTACAGAACAACCCGGATGGCTGATGGAAAAAATAGCTAGCTCTCGCTAATCCCAACAGGCATACAACATGGATCTGTCCTCTACTAATAAATGCCAAGAAGCGAAGCGCTGACTCGATGCCCCCTCAAAAGGATGAAAGTCCTGGAACTGGTCAAACTGACATATCATGGCCCGTGGGTGGTAAGTAATCATGCCTCTCAAACTAGCTAGAGGAAGATAATCCATGCCCGGAGCATGAGTAATGAAGTTGTAGGGTGAACTAATCCCTATACACGGTAATATAGCGAATGGATCTCTGATCCCTGCCAGGAAAGCTGACCAAGATGCAGCATTTGTACACTCCGCGAGCTAAAAGGAGAATTAAATGGCTATATCATGGGTGAAACAATACCCATGAAGTCTAAAAGTGCGAATCGGTCTCAAGTGTGACATAAACAACACATACAGCATGACCGAGCTGCCTGTAAGCACTCTTGCCGAATAAGTGCAGCAGTATATAGCTGACCTTAGAGTTTCTACGATGATCATCGGTATGATGGTGTGACCCTCCCTAAGAGTTCTCGCTGCCATAATGACGCCAATGTCCAACTCATCCATGTATCGTGGCATATAGACATACGATAATACGCACAATAGGAGTACATCCATTCTAGCCAGATGCCAATGATCCTCGGGTGTGGTGAAATCCACGGAATGTCATGTATAATTATCCTTAGAACCAAATCTGTCAAACAAAAAATGCTGGGATATAACGTGGCCAGATGTGATCTCATCCTGCACCACTCTACGCCTTAAGCCAGTGAGGATCAAAAGTGTCTGCCTTTAAAGGATCTCTACCCAAGTACCAGATAAAGAAATATGCCTGGTCCAACTGTCGGGTCAAACTGGCAATTTGTGTCGAATGAGTCAGATCTCGGACACATGTTAGCCAATCCGTCATCATCACGGATCCTGGAACCATATCCCCCATGAACTGAGTGGCGCAGGTCTGGGTTCCAATGGTTTGAGGAAACCACCAATGCTGGAACATCTCCTAAGTGCAGGGACCCTCTGATAATGTGAAACCGTCAACACCCAACAATGGGATATCAATGACGGGTGACTGTGAAATAGGCCAATAACGCCTAGCAGGAGGCAAGATCGGCATGTGAATCTCTCATGTAGTGCTTCTAATAGCACGCTCTCCTAAATAGAGCTCCCTTCCTCCATCTCTGAAGAGAGGAATCTACGGGTGGAAATCAGGTGCTCAACACCAGTCGGGTACCCATCCTCAAATCCAATGCTCAAATACTCCCCAGAGTCGGGAACCCACGTGATGACATCCGCTGTCAACAACTCCAGCTGTAGGCGGCAATGAGTGAAACCCTCAGCAACAGGGACCTCAACCAATATAGAATGATGTCATATACGTCCTCATGGATAAGTGTCTAAACCTAACACACTCACAGGACATAGACATGGAAGCCTCTCATAGGCCCAAAACTGCCAACACAAAGGCAAACATCTGTTGTCAATTAACACTCTTAACTTATACATGGAAAATGACAAGAGAAACACTCACCAGCAGAAACGGGTAGAATCATAACCAAACCTCGGCCAAGCCCTGCGATCGCATGTACATTCCCCTGAGGAAGTAGGTGAAGGTGTAGGAATCCCAATCATACTCTCTTATACGGTCCACGTGTCGAGTGGCGCTGATCAAAGCGAAGGACACTGTAGAAGAGTTATCTAATATGAAGTAGCCCCTAATGATCATCAGGAACAATTGCCAAAGAATGCAATCTATGACTCTCACATCATCGGGTATGGGCTCACTTAACATATCGCTCATAGGATCTACGCTCAAAGGACCTGTACGTACAGTCCTGCTCTTAAGCGCCTCCGTCGGAACTCCCAACAAGGATCTGATGGCAGTAGGGGTAATATCCGTCGTACAAGGCTGGATCCCCTCTAAACTCCATATATGTGATAAATCGTTAATCCATCGGCATCATCATCACCTCACAGTCCAGCAAATGAAGTGACTAAGTCTGGTGAAACCAGTGCTCAGACAATGCCCTAAGGTAACCCCAGGGACAATGATGGGGAAGAATGAAAAAGAACATTCTAAATCCCTAGCCATGTACAATCGCTCTATAGTCATCGTGCAAAGCCTGATACATAGAGTGGATGTTGAACCAATTCCCTCGAGGCTGTGTAAAGCCGGGAACCTACATCAAATGCAGATCAACATCAGAACCATTCATTCCTCATCAATAGGAAATAAGGAAGATTAAGATCTAACTTTATACCTCGTTTGCGTGAAGGTAGATTGAAGGATGTCGACTTAAGTCACCCAGAAGCTCTGGGTTCGCCACTTGAATACCTGGCAAATCCCTACGGGGAACACGTGCAGTAAGAGCAGGAACCTCAACCGGTACATCGTCCTCCTCGTCCTCAACATCCGGCACTTCAACCCAGATAGGACGTATCACCGCCTCCACTAAACGAAAAGGTTGTCTAACAGAACAGGGTCGAGGCACTTCAGAAGCCCTTCTCCGTACACTTGAAGTGGTCCTGTGGAAACTACTCGGCTGATCTGGATCCATAATATCTGGATAACAAGTCTCCAAATCACCTCAGAAAGGGTGTGGTAAACTCTTATCTAGAGCTTGTCAAAATGCATTTTATGACTACATGCATGCATGCATTATTTTAACATACGTCTACAATAGAGTTAAAAATGCATGACTACCCAATGCCTATGTTTTGGAAAATGTTTGCCATAACCCCCTTTGTAAATGGGACTATCCACATGCACATAGGCATGACTAGGTGACCATTCAGTAGCACACTTATCCACGGTCATATGGATCCTACATGCATTAATACATCACAGTAAAAAATCCATAAGTGTAGTCTAATTACCAAGATTATTTTGTTTTTTTACTTTTACTCGTTTGTCCTCAAATAGGATAAGAAACACAGTAAAAGGTGCCAATTTGACTGTTTCAAAAGTCAAATGTTTTCACATCATTATATTCAGCATGGTTTAATACTAACATTTACTGTGTTAAATATTTTTTATAAAGTCATATCAGCATGCATATTCACTACTATTCGTCTAAGTGCATTTCATGTGATAAATCATTTTCTAATGCATAGAAACTGGAAAAGAATACATGCATATGTTACCAGGACAGTGAAGAACACTTGTACGGTGGCAGAATGTGTAGAAAGTCGCCTAAACTCAGCAGGTCTGAAGAAGAGCTCTTAGATTTCCTTCGTAGAAAGTGATTTATGAAAGTAACTTGCAGGCCTTTCATACCCATAGTTGGCCGCAGGTGTACCTGCGGCACCCCTACATGGGGTCCACACCTCCGTCTCGGTCCAGTTCGAGTTGCAAAGGAGGTCTCACAAGCTGAAAAGGCCAAATCAAGAATAAAAATGTTACGCAATTGAGCAGAATAGCCTGAAATTCTGGTTTTCATGGGCCAAACTCTGGTTTCGCATATCACTCGTTGGTATTCGCCTGAATACAAGTACATTATATCGATGAACTCAGCTTTTGCAAATCATGCTCGGCAATACCACACACAGGTCCGATGCCGCCAAATACAGGGACGTAACCCTAAAAGAAGTATCCCCGGCGGGGATCATAACGTAAACTTTCAAACATCCAAGTATCCCCGGAGGGGGTCATAACACAGACTTTCAAACATCCACGTATCCCTAGCGAGGGTCACAACGTAGGATTTCATTGACATACTCCCCGGCGGGGGTTACAATGCATTCTCAACCATTGATACACACATCAATGAAGGTCAAGCAACCTTGATGTTATCTCAGCCGGTGGCAAGTAAACCTATCGAAGCAACGTATCCATGTCTATGTATCCCTGGCGTGGGTTACAATGCATTTTCAACCATTGATATACGCATCAATGAAGGTCAAGCAGGCTTGACATACTCCCCAGCAAGGTTTATAACGCAATGTAACCATTGATATACACATCAATGAATGTCAAACAGCCTTGACAGTTTGCCCAACAAGGACCTATCCGGTGATACACACATCAGCGAAGGTCAGGCAGCCCTGACAATATATATTGTTGGCAGTAACTTTGATAGGATTGTGGAATATGTTATACACATCCTCAAACAGACAAAGCTTTATCCCCACAGATCTCTTGCACACGAGAGGCACCTCTATGGAGTAGAAGTCTGTATCAAGGATCCATGACTTTGGTGATAGCCCCAACGTCAACATCCTTGAAGACTTGGATCGCATGTTTAAGACATTACTGATTGTCATCCCCGGCAGGATTAACAGGGAACCGACAATCATTTATTCATGCATCATACATTTGCATCATGTTGTTGCACATAGCATCATGTTTATCTTGTTGCATTTCAAGTGTCTAGGATTCTTTATCCTATTCATGCTTTGCATTGCATGAATATGATAAAAAGGGGCATCTGTAGACACTCAAAATTTTTTGCACACATGTTACTAACATTGTAGGAGGGCAGATTCGTCTTTTGGAGATAACCCTGGAAGACAGCTCACATCCATTCTGGTTACTACCGGAAGTTCAGTCACAACCCCAGAACACACACCGAGAATATCAATTCCAACCTCAGAGATAACCCCAAGTTTCATCCTTGGAGATAACCCCAACGAATGTTGTTGTAGTTTCGACGATATCTCCAGAAATGCTTGTTTCAAATGCATGCGATCAGCTTCAATCTCAGACCTCCCATCGAGGCACTCATACCAGAGATAACACCGGGAAGACAGGCACACTTACAGATGACCTTGCAAAATTCAAACACTTGCAGCAGTCCAATCTCAGATGTAACCCTGAGCAACGTCTGCTATCAGCCCAAACCGGAGATAACCCCGATGAGGAGTCAAATCGTTATCTTGCCACCTCAACTCCTGCACACCGTCTCAACATTTCATATATAAATTTCTACATAACAATGTCCCACAAGAGACAAGGAGTTCCAATCCCGAGTGACTACTACGTGTGGCAGCACAACGGATAGAATTTGAAGCTTGAAGACCATGGGCATGGTGCCCTCTTCCTGACTTCGTATAACCTCTAATCTCATGTCATTGCGGAACTCTAGACAAAATCACCCGAAGAAGGTCTTATACACCTCGTTCGGATGCTCGGATTGAAGTTCTGCAAGTTCGAGCGGACATCACAATGCACGAGTGCACGTAATTCAAGATGGCAAAACCCGCAGAGCCCAGGGCACCCTGGGCAGCCACAAGTACATCCACGGCTGCCGCAGGTACACATGCGGCTCCCCCCTCTATAAATAGAGGGCTTGGGGTGGCCATTTGGAAAGAAAAAAAAGGCGAGGAAGCCCTGTCCAATTTGCTCTGTACACACCCCATATTGAGTGCTTTCTCATTTTAAACACCTGTTAACTCACATATAGCTATATTTTACCGGCGGGAGCTGAGTGTTTATCCATCTAGAGTCATAGAAGCCTACTTTGGTAGGCCACTATAAGCCTTCTCACACTCTATAAAGCCTTCCTCTTCATCTTTGAACACACTATTCTTCACATTGAGAGTCGTGTTGTGTGTGTATACCCGGACTTCGGTCCGTGGTTTTAATTTTTGTCTGTATATATATACTTATATATGTATATATTTATATATGGCCTAACATTATTGAGTTATGCCACGATTGAGCCTAGACTTATGTATGGAGCGTTTACTTGCTTATATATATATATATATATATATATATATATATATATATATATATATATATACGGAAAGCTTCAAGAGCATAATTCTTAAATAGCATAATGCCTTAAATAGCATAATTTTATCAAAACGACGTAGTTTTATAAGGACGCGGTGGCATTTTTGTAAATACGCGGTGGCATGGTATTTACAAAAATGCCACCGCGTCCTTATAAAACTACGTCGTTTTGATAAAATTATGTTATTTAAGGCATTATGCTATTTAAGAATTTTGCTCTTGAAGCTTCCCGTATATATATATATATATATATATATATATATTTCTGTCCGGCCTGGAGTTTACTTTGAGGCCTTTTACTGCTTTATTTATATTTAGTTCCGCCTGGAGTTTACTTCGTGGTGGTTGATCGTCTTTTATTGCTTTATTTACATTTCTGATCCCCCATGAAGGTGCTTCGTGGTGGTTGATCATGTCTGTATATATATATTTACAGCTTTTATATATATAACTGCTTACTGCTTTTCATATAAATTGTGATATCATGTGAGCCTAGGAATCATGTGATCATAGATTCAGTCTACTGAATCTAGATTCGGTTCCCGTGATGGACATTTTCAGCTGTAAGCAGCTTGTACATTATTTACGGTGTCTGAATTTCCTTGGATGGCTGTCATGCCCATGAGGAGTTCGGCACTACTGTATATTATTTTCTCGAAGATGCCTCGCATCTTGAAAATAAAAGCAAACAAGCCGAACATTTAATAATAAAATGAAAGTATGAAAAGGTCTCAATTCCTATTGAGCACAGGGTTTGAAAAACCTCTTTTTACAAAACTTCATTGCTATATCCTGTTTAAAACTAAATTTTTCTATAAATTCAAACCCTTTGTATATAGGTGCGAACGAGGCCTCACACTACTTCCAAATAAATTGCACATTGATCCACACACACAAATTCATATAATAGTTTCTTAAAAAGTGGTGGTCACCATGGCAACACGGATGTCGGGGGGTGCCTAACACCTTCCCTCCGCATAATCAAGCCCCTGAACCCAAATGAATCTCAGTTTCACAGACCCGTTTAGTAGTGTTACATCACTAGGTCAATGTGCAAACCTTTTCTCGGTTGCGTTGGTGCAACCAGTTAAAAACACCAATTGGCGACTCTTACAGTCAAATCGTCGATATTAAACATGTCGAACCTTTTTCACTTGTTTTTTCAAACAAATCTCACATAACATGAGAACGCCAAAGAACCAGTAACGAAAAGGGACAAATAAAAATCCCGACGTCGACAGCATATATATAACCATTGCAGCTAAAGTTGAGAAGGTTGACAAGCCAACCACTAGCAAAGGAAAAGGCAAGATAAACAAGTGTTGAAGATTTATTAATTTGTTATGACTTATGTATTCAGACTTAACTTTAATTATGTGATGTAATCATTTTTTTCGCATTTGATGATTGTATTAAGGTTAGACAACATGGGATTTATTTGATTAAGCTATGTAACCCTTTAATGGAAAGGTTTATTACTTAAGTTTTATTTAACTTGGGTTGCTAGAAATGAATGTTTGGACAGTGAACACCAAGTCTTATGGGAATAAAGTACCCGAATTTGGGGATATCACAAGATATCAGTAGACGTAATTCCAATTGTTGAAGAGTACTCCTTTTTCTACAGAGATAGGAAAAACTAGGGTATAGCCAAACACCCTTCTTCTTGAGTGTTTGTTCTTCCTTAGTGGATCACCTCTAAAGGCCAAACGCTTGGGTGGCTAATGTTGATCAAAGGAAGAAATCAATCCCACAAATTCAAGGAGGGCACGAAGAACTAGGAGATGAACTTGTACTTGAGTAAGCTCGAATAATCAATTAAGATCAACCATATCATTTTTGTATCCATATTTAATAACAATTTTTTAATTACCAAAATACTATTGATACATATCATCACTTTAGTTTTTTAAATAACAGTCAACCTGAAAAAGTGTTTAGGATTTGATAAATATGTAAATTACATATTTATCCTTGTATCTTATTTAAATTGAAATTTAATAATATATATATGGAGAATATTAAGTGCATACCCATTTATTTAATATACCTTGCTCACCACCTTTAGCGACGGACCGGACAACGGTTCTGTCCATCACGTATATCATAGAATTATCGTCTTAGTTTTTAGCGACGCATCAAACGTCACTATAACATATAAACCGTTTATCTATTCTATAACGATCGACCAAACTGTTGCCTGATCTGTCGCTAAAGGTGGTGCGCGGGTATGTAAAATAAAGAGATATGCACCAAAAATAAACTATATATATTATGTTGATAACAAATTTAATTATTATTCGGGCATGATCTACCGACCCCTATGTGGGCTGAAGGCCTGGGTTGAGAAGGTTATATTGACCCCATTGGGTCGAAGCCAGTAATGGGATTGGTGGTGTTCGGGTTCGAGCGTTCGAGTCCTTTAGACCGGAGTCTTATTCGATTTGGTGATGTTCGGGGTCGGGCGTCCGAGTCTTTTAGGCCAAAGCCCAGACCGGTTTATGGGGATTCGGTTGGATTGGGCCCATACAATGGGTTGGCCATTATATGGAGTCTAGAGTGATAAAGAGGTTAAAGTGGTTAAGGATTCTAATCCTAGCCATATTTAAATATTAACTCCAAAGGTGAGTGTTTGGATCATATCCAACTTATACCTTTTAAGGAGATTGTGTTGGACCCAAACAATGGTAACAACAATGTTTAGGAGTCCTAATCCGATTTGGAAGTGGACTTTAAGGTGATGAGAATGGCTATAAATACAAGGCTTGACTTTGATTAACAGGTAATACACTCTTAACCACTAAACACCAAAGCCTCCATTGTTAAACCTTGTACCAGCCTATACTCATTCTCACACCGAAGCTATCACCCGGCGGCACAAGTCGTTAAGCTTCTTGTGTGATCTGTTATTGTGCAGGCTTAAGCGTGTGAATTTGGTGATTGGACGAGCCGGCGAAACTTGGCATTAACATTAGCGCTAGAAGGAGGGCTTTTAGTGCTTTAACAATCACTATGATATTTTTCGGTTGAAGGCCATGGCGAGCAGAGACGGCAGTGCTTTATACCAGGAAAAAGTTAAAACTCTCAGACGACCCAAGTAAAAGGGTCAGTCAAAGACAGACTGGGCCAAAGAACTAGGAAGGTAACTCGGAGTATAGCCAGTCAACACGACGACGGCTATTTTTGGCCAGTCAGCACACTCTCATCCCCCTCTGTCATGTCGAGGACAACCAGTCCCAAGCATATGAAAGGAGAGGGAATGATCGGACTGAGGATAGCTAAGACCAGTATCAGTTTATTTTGCAGAAAAAGATGAAGCGGAAAAAAGACGCCATGATGGCCTTACATCTTTAGCAAGAATAGCTCGAAGAACAGATTACCAAAATGGCCGGGGAACGGGAGGCTTCATCGAAGAGGCCCAGATGTAAGACCCCAAATTTTATAAAATGAAAGTATTCAATTTTTTTATAATTATTATTTTATTTCGTAAATGGTTAAATTGATAAAAGGTTAAAGTTAAGGGTGATATGTGAAAATTTTGCAAAGTATGCAAGTTGTTATATAATATTCGTTTGGTCGGGGAATATTCTTTTTGTCGATAATATCCGTACGATGGCACAATCATTGGTGGACCCCATAACAAAAGTATTGTCGTAGTTATAAAACGACATAATTATCTTTTTATAAAAATAACGACGGAAGTTTACCGTTAAACTGTTGAACTACCCGGTAGTAAAAGTACAGTAATACGCGTGGTTGCATAGTAGCACACGGTATTGATTATTGATGCTTACGTGAGAAGTTAATCAGTTATACTCAATTATTGCTACAGTAATTGTTGCATTATATCTCTCATATTATTGATTCAATTATTGTCACAGTATCATCTGCATAATATGCTATATTATTAAATCAATAATTGAGATGACAAAGTTATTCATACTATTTTTTGCAATATTAACAATGTCTAGAAGTTCTGTCAAGGAGAGGTTTGGTCACCTAATTGCGCGCCAATAAGGAGAAATCCCTATCGGAAAGCCCCCTCTTTCTTGGGAACGACCTAGTTGTTAAATATTGTGTATTATAATATTAATGATAAATAAGTTTGTGTTGATTAAAGATGAAATTGATAGTTTCATTGTGTTGGAATTATTAATGTTAATGGAAATCGACATTTATTTTGATAATAATTGATATATGGAGGTTATATTGACCAATTGGGTAATTCACTGGATAAATGAGCAATTAATTACTATTAATTCATATGCTTATAACTATGTGTTCACATGTGTGTGTGCTATTGATTCACATGATTTACTATTAGGGGAGTTGGTGCAAGTTTGATAATACTTGCATGACTAAGTTAAAAATTGAGGTATAGATGAAGGTACTATACTATAATTAATTTTTTTACATGTTTAGAACTATTGAGTCACATGATTTACTATTAATTCACATGATTTACTAATAGGGGAGGTGGTGCAAGTTTGATAATACTTGCAGGACTAAATTAAAAATGAAGAAAAAGAGGGAGGTATTATAGTGTAATATTCTGAGCCTCAAAACGTGCAATTATCAAAACTATATTTTTCTATAAAGAGAAGCTCATTCTTCCTTCATTTTTCACCAATTAACTAAAGTTATAGAGCAATTATTATAGAGAGAAATTATAGAGAGAAAGAAGAAGAGAAGTCTGCTACCTCACTATTCTAGTATTCAGTTTTCTTCTAAGGTAAGGGATATTATTATTATAGTAAGGGATATTATTTCTTTCGTATTCATGAAGAGAGCTTCTGTTATTCCATTCTTTATTATTATGTTGAAATAACTTGTCTATGCGAAGTACTGCATGCATGGTGAAATTCTTCTTTATTTTATTCTTTATTATTCTGTTAGAATATCCTGTCTGTGCAGATTACGCATGACCTGGTTCCATTATTTATTATTTTGTTGGAATAACCTGTCTGTGTGGATTACGCATGACTTGGTTCCATTATTTATTATTCTATTGGAATAACCTGTCTGTACGATCTATCGCATGCCTGGTGAATTCTTCTGTTATTCCATTCTTTATTATTCTATTGGAATAACCTGTCTATGTGGATTACTGCATGCATGGTGAATGATCTTTCGTATTCATTCTGTATTAAATTGTGGAAATGATCTGTCTACGTGGATTATCGCATGGCGGATGAAAACCCATTTGCAGTTTCGTATATTCTATTATACTTGTATGAGGTATCATTTCTTTTGCACTCATCATGAAATATTATTTTATTTGGTATTTTATTTACGAGTTACTATTCATGGGTTACTATTCACCCAATTTCTATTCATTCTAGTATTATTCACTCGGGTATTCAGAGCACTTTTCATGTCGAAGTACTATTTACGAGTTACTATTCACCCGAATATTATTCACTCGGGTATTTGGGGTACTTTTCATGTCGGGATACTATTCACGAGATACTATTCACAGGGTACTATTTACCCGAAAAATATATTTTTTTTATATCCAAATTATTTTTGGTACATGAATATTATTCTTGAATTTTAGTCTACAAAGCAGTATCATGTTGATAATTTGGATGTTATTGATTTCTGGATAAATTAAATTATAAATCTTTAAAATTTTTCCTTGAACTTGTTTTATTGAATTATTATGTCATTGTCATCATCCTCATGCTTATATTGTAATGAAAGTCATCTTTGGCTTACGTGCAGAGATGGACTTGGTATGATTATGACCAGGGATTATTTTATATAATCATGACCGTAATGTGACGAATGATGTGGTGAAAGTCCTCATTAGCCTGTAGTTCATTGATGGACAGTTGTTGGTATGATTATGACCAGGGATTATTCTGTATAATCATGGTCATTGATGATTACATGAATATCCTTGGCCGTGGTACAAGGAGGATTTGATTTTATTTATTAAGCTGAGTCTCAGTGATAAAGTTGATAAAAAAACTTTTTAAATCATAGAAGATAGTAGATTTTATGCTCTACTTGACTCTTCTAATGGATTGCTTATTCCGCTGCAGTTGTGATCTAAATCTAGTTGTCTATTATAATCTATCAGTTGTTATACTGTTGAAGGCTAAGGATAATTTATTCTGCATTATCTTAGTCATAATATTTCTTACTGGGCTAGTTGAGCTCACCCTTTCTTTCACTATTCTCTTCAGGAAATGAGAATATAGTTGGGATGAGTCGGGGAACGGATTGACGGTCCAGATGGTTGTTTTAGTAATCTTCACTATTCTATGAAATAGTGTGATAATAATTGTAATGAGGACTCCATTGAGAGTGGATATTATCTAAGAAGGCAATATTCTTGTTTAAACTCTCAGCTATTTTTTGTCGTATATTACCCAACAGTTGTATAATTAAGTTTGTATTTGATTTATGTACCATGTATTTGGCGACTCAAGATGGGTGATGTATACCTGTTTTGGGGGCGTCACAGTTGGTATCAAAGCTTAGGGATATGATCCCTGGCTGAGATGTGAGACCAGAACTAAGAGGGAGAGACGGGGAATTCCTTCGCTAGTATGACCTACCTAAGTTTATTTGGTATTTTATTGGTCAGTCAGAGTATATGGATAATATGTGATAACCTGAAAATTCATAAAATCTTGAATGATTAGAATAAAGGTTAAAGAATAAAACCTTGATGAGAATTTGAGGATTTATTTAAAAATTTCAAGTAAAAAACCTATATGGTTTGCTAATCGAATAAGAATAGAGAAAATATAGGTTACAAAATTTCAAAACTCTAGAAATGAATTAATATGTACTTGAAGGAATATCAAGAATAAGGTATTACGATACCTGTAAATTCGATGTGAACTGAATAGTTTAAGAAATGTTATATAAATACATATAGAAATTTTCTTAAGGAGATAAGATTTCACATGAAGAGATGTTATGAGGTTAAACGAAGATGAGTATATGTATAGAAATATATATACTTAGTAAGGTGCTATATACATTTTAGGAAGAGGAATGATGAATTAAGTTAATGATATAAGGATCAAGATAAAACTATGTTAGTAATTAACATAGCTTGAACGTTGGCCTTGACTGACAAATAAGAATTTGAATAAGTATAAAATCGTTAGTTAATACGATTAGCAATAAGAAGGGAGTAAGTTAAAACTCAAAATTTGAGTTAGAGATAGAATTTTGAAGCATGGACTTCTCGGTTGCGTCTGGAACGTCAAGTTTAGTCAGAATGGATAGTAAACACAAAATGTGTAAAGGTTGACTTCTGGTCAAAGTTAAAAGTTGACCTTTTATGTAGAAAAGTCAAAATTAGTGTGAGAAGTGAAATATGTTATTTGAATAATGGTATAATATATAATATTATACCAAAGGAGGTAAAGCAAAAATAGGCAGGTTAAGCATATAATATTTATATATACTTTACCCATGAGCATTAGAATAAATTCTTATATAAAATTAGTTTAATAAAGAAAAGATATTATATTTATCGTAATATCTTAAGGAAGTAAATAAATTCTTAATTGAATTTATGTTAACGAGCTAAGGATATTATATTATAATATCTTGGGTATGTAAATAATTGTATTTGTATAAGAAATTATGTGTAACATATTTATTTTACCCTAATAAAATAAATATGTAATTTATGTATATTATGTTATGTTTTATATATATCAAAGGAGTGCCGCATAACCTAATTATATATTAGGTAAGGTAATTAAATAACCTAAGGGTTATGGTATTGAGGAAATGTTAGTATTTAAAAGTTATACTAACCTAATAGATTAATTTGGTCTATTTCAAGTGATTAATAATTTTAAATCTAATTAAAGCAAACCTAATTAGGTTATTGATTAAAGAAATATGTTTAAGTAATTAAATTCTATAAGATTGAAAATAGAAACCCTAAATAAACAATTAGGGTAATATAAATTAAATTTGTTAAACTATGTTTATTACATAGCCCAAAACAATTAAAGGAGAAGCCCAAAAGAAATAAAATGCAAGCCCATACTTGGCCCACTTGATTAAGGGTATTTTAGACATTTGATTAATCTAATTTGTGCATTAAAATAAAAGAAAAATGGAGGAGTTATTGGGCATGTAATGGCTGGCCACATTAAGCCTTTTAAGGCAAAGAGATTAAGTTACTCAAGTCCCAAGACTAGAAACTCTTACACACAAGGACAAGTGTGTCATGCTCCCATTGGTGGAAAGCCTAATTAGCAACCTTAATGGCATGATTAGGAAGGGATAAGGTTAACCCTTTTGTCCAAGGGGCAAAAGAAATATGGGGGATATTAGCATTCTATTCCAATTCACCAACATATATCTCCATCTTCATTACATCTTCATTCACCACCATTCTTCTTCTTCTTCTATTTTTTTTCTCTCAACTAGCAAGATCACAAAGAGAGGAAAAGAGAGAGTGTGTGTGTGTGACACCCCCAAATCCAGGTACTTCATTCCCACGGGATCTGGTGTTCACTTAATCAAACATTCATATCTAACTACCCAATCTCAATAAAACTGGATAAATAAAACATTTCCCATTAAAGGGTTACATAATAAAATCTCTCAGGTTATCTAACCTTTAAATACAATCATTAAAATGCGGAAATTAAATAAACTTCATTAAAACCAAGTCTAAGATCATCATAATAAAAGTCTACATCTCAATCAAAGTAAAAATTACAAGTCTTCATCACTTGCACATTTTTCTCTTTTCTTTACTAGACAAAGGCTCATCTACCTTCTCCTCTTTAGTTGCAATGAGTTTATAAATATGCAAGAGTGAGCAAAACAATTGTTCACTAGATATAATATGGAATCAACAGGAGTATAGCAATAACAACTGCCAAAATAGGTTCATCAACAATAAATAGTACTCTATCAACAATGATCAGAAACTGAAATCCCAAGATATGGAAAAATATACATCACTGAGGGTCGTAAGACCACGAACTACGTCCACAGTTGCAAGTAATTTTTCAACTCCAACTTTAACAGTCATAAGACTATAAGGACCTCGTACTTAGGGGGATCATCCCTTCGTAAAATGTATTGTGCACAAACATTTTAACGATATGCGTAAGTTAACCCCTAATCATAACATTAGGGTTGTTCATCTTAGTATTTAGAGTACAAGTCCGCACCAAAGGAAGTTTGGTTTGGATAAGCTTTCAAGGTAATTTGGAATTCAACGAACATCAACTAAGGATTAGTTGAATAGAACCAATAACATTATACTATAGAATAATCGTGATTGAATCAATCATAGTAAACTAAAGTCATGCTTTAGGAATAATCTAATAGCATACAATTTAAATAACTATAACACCTTTCTTGAACAACACTAAGCCAAGGTTAATTAGGGTTGAATACTAAGCATGCATAGCAATTAGAACGATAAAAATATTCAACATTAGAATATATAAATTTGCATGCTAAACAGTAAGTTAAACACAAGAATAACTTGCTCAAGAATTACATCATTATACCGTAATCGAATTGAAAATAGTAATTTGATTAACAAGATAATAGATTAGGAAACTTGCTCAATGTAAAAAGAAAGTTTAGAAAAAACTTGCTCAAAGAAAATTTAAGCGCTTGCATAATTATAAAAGTAGAGTTAGAGAACTTGCCTTGTTCGTAGGCTAAACCAAATCAATACGAATCGCAATATCCTATAAACATATGTCATCATGACATAGTTAGCCATTACCATTTTACAACCATAACTAAATACGTTCATCATTTAAAAATTGGATTTTTAATCACATAATTAAGTTATAATACAAGGTATTCCTTAATAACATAATTATTCATAGCATAGAAATGCTAAAATCAACATTTTACAGTCCTACTATCATCACATAACTTTTCTTAAAATTTCATGTATAAAAAGTACACTGTCAGACCATTCTGCTAACTCACGCCGCGGCGCCACAGTTTACATTGTGGGTCGCGCTGCGGCGTGAGCATGGCGCTGCGGCGCGGGAACAAAGCTACAAAGCCACGCTGCGGTGTGGCGATAGTGCTGCGGTGCCACAAATGTACTGCTAGTCCGCGCCGCAACGCCGAACTGCAGACTTCGGCAGACAGCCTCGGCAACAGCATGAACAAAAGCCAATTTTGGCCTACAAGCTCATTTCTAATAGACCAAATAGCATATAATTCATACAAAAACTTCATGTAAACAAAATTCAATAATACCTAACATGTTTTTATCCATACAACAACATAAACAACAAGTTTAAAACATCCAATTTCACTATTTTTGATAAAAACTCACTTTTTGATATTTCAATGAAAATCAACACTGTAAATTTTGTTTTTCAACCAAAATCATTTATTTAAAGCATTTTATCAAAGTATATATATACTCTATCAAATTCAATGGTCAATTTATCAACTAAACAACTAATTAACTCTCAATTTTTATTATAAACAAAACCATACCCATTCACATAAACACTCTATAAAAAAATAAATTTTCTTCACAACCACATACATGACATAAATTTGTTGACTATTCTCATATATAGCCTAAGAAAATAGTTTTACATTACTAATTTATCATATAAAACCACATACATAACAAAATTCCACTTCTACAAAGTTTTTATGGAGAAAATTGGGAGAGAAAAAATACAACTATAGCTTTGAAAAGAGAAACAATAACAGAGTTTAGATGATACCTTGTTTGAAGAAGATGATGGCCAACCCTTATTGATTCTCAAGCTTCTTCTTTTCTCCAATTTCCTAGCCTTTCTTCCTCTCTTCCTTTCTCTCTGTAAACTTTCTTCTCCTCTCTAATCTAATTCTACGTCTTAGAGATAACGTATAAGATATAATATATATTAATTATATAATATAAATAAGAATATAACTGATATCAGTTATATAAGTTTTGAAAATCAAAAGTAATAAGGCTTGTTTTGCTAGACACTAAAAAACCAATTAATCTTTAGGCCTTGTTTGGTAAAACACAATTAGAATAAAGACTTAATAAGCAATAGGCCTTGTTTGGTAAAACTGAATTAAACTCCCTTAATTTATTTTAATAACTCCTTTATAAAAGGTTATTTGTCACACATTAATTTAATTAAATTAATCTTAATAACAATTTATTAAATCACTTCATCACATAAATCAATACCACCAAAATTATAATTTTCTTTATAATCATAACACATCCTTTTAATTTATAAATTCAAATTAAAATATAATAATTTATTTAATCAAAAATTTCTAACTTAATAATTAAATTAAATTAGCAAAAATAATTATTTTCCTTAATTATTTATTTAACAAATAGTTAACCAAATTGAATCAAATTTGAACAATTATTTATTTAACAATAAACACATCCATTAAATACTTAAATAATTCAATAAATATTTAATATAACAATTACAAATCTTGGAATGTTACAGAGAGAGAGAGGTTTGGTTCTTAGTAAGGGGGAGGAGTATATTGTTCGTGCATCCCAAGTTCCTAACCTACTTTGGAAAGAGAGGGAGAGCATCCCACAAGACAAGGTAAGAAATCAAACTCTAGTTTCTATGTTTTGTATGTTCTATGTGATCTTGTGAGAGATTCATAAAAATGAAAGTTCTAATAGGCTAGAGTCTTATATGAATGTTAAATTTTGAGTATAATATGTTTAACATGTCCATCTATATAGTTTATGTTGAAAATTTTGAAAGAAAGGAAGCTAAAGTAGTTTTTGGGAAAAACCTAATTTAAAGAGGTGATCTATGCTTTTCATTTTGAAATCTACAAATGGTTTTTGTGATTTTATTTCTTGGTATGCTAGATATAAGAGTTAAGAGTAAAACCACTTTGGAAGCATGTAAAAATATTTAAAAAAATTAGTGGGATATGGATTTATTACTAGAACACCTCAACTAAAGAACTCATGTGCAATAGCAGTCACTTATGAACCAATTTTCGGGACCAAAACAGATCCATATTTGATGTTTGATGAATGAAAACTATAGCTCGGGAAGATACGAATCCAACGAGTCTGATTGGACCCAAATCAGAGTTATAGATTTTATTTTATTCAATTTTTAGTGAAGGACCCCAAATCTCGAAAAAAATCAAAAATCTTAAAAAGCTACTGCCGGTTCGGCGGGAACCGAACCGGCCGGAACATTCTGGCGACCGGTTCGGCCACTTTTCGGCCAGTTCCGGTGGTGATTCTTGGACCCAAATTTTTATAAAATTATAAAGAATATTAATATATGTAATCCAAAAATTTTCTGGGCATTTAGCTAATTATCAAGTAATTAGTGGTTTAAACTCATTTAAAATCATTTTAAACTTACTAATTTATAACTTTTAATGTAATTAATGTATTATTAAACTAATTACATGAAATTTGAATGTAATTAACTATTTAATTATTTTCTAAGTAGTATTGGGTGATAATTAAGCAGAGTTAGTATTAATAAGTAATTATTGATTATTTAATTAAGATTAAATAATAAATAGGATAAATGATAATTATTCTTAAGTTAATAAGATAGAATAATTAAAGACAAATAATGTTAACTAAAGGTAATTAATTAATTACTATTTAAATAATATTAAATGGTAATTAAATTAAGATAAATAAAGATTATTTAAATGATTCATTAATTAAACAATTATAATAAATTGTTTAAGGATCTAATAAGTGTTTATTACTTAAGAAAGACCTTATAAATTTATAAAATCATTAACCTAAGATTTATTAATTATCTTATAGGGTTAATGATGGTACATTATACTATGTGTACATTGTGATTGAATTATTTACTGGATAATAGCAAAAGTAAGCGTATAGACGTTCAACTTTATGCATTACTAATTAATAGACCAACATTGTCAATGCTAGGTCATTCAAAGAGTTGTAATTAAAGCTAGTTAGTCGTAGCTCGTCAAACAGGCAAGTTCTCTAACTCAAACTCGAGTTATTACTTTTCAAGCATGTTAGCGGATAATTGTTGTTGATTATTCCACATCTAATATTATTATTGAATATTTGCATTATGATAAGTCTCCTAACTCAAACTCAAGTTATTATGTTCAAACATGCTAGTGGATTAATTATTGACAATTATTCTACATATTTGATTATTGATTCGCACTTAGTGCATATTGCATATGTTCATCAGGTATGAAAGGCTGATCACTTTCATTACCATAAGGTTTAGTTAAATTTGTTCGTGGTCATTGTTGACCATTCAGCATAATTATTCAGTTTTTCAGTTATTGAAGTTTGATCCATGTTCTTCCTCAATTATATTACATTGTTGATAACTTGAAAGCTTATTCATTTTCAATCATGATATATCTTCATTTTACTTAAACTTGTTGGGCAAAATAGTTGCTCATCCTTGCTATAACATGATAACAAATTTCAGATTAAAACGAAGGCTCGAAGAACGACAGTGGTAAAGGCAAATTCCAAGTTTAGATTATTATGCATTAAGAACTATTAAGTTATCTGATGCAAATAACATTGTAAACCTTTTAAGTTATTGAAGGTATGTATTAAGTTAAGGTTGTAGACCTTGGGGATTATGTTGTAAAAGTTTATTGTATTAATAATTTATGTTTATATCTTCCGCAGTAGTTATAGAAATGTTGTATCGTAACGTACCAGATCTGAGGTAAAAAGTACCTGGATTTGGGGACGTCACAGGTTGGTATCAAAGCCGTAGGTTATAAACCTTAGGTAGGGGTACCTTAGGCTATAACCGCGTAGACGATGATAAGGAATAAACTCAGATCGAGTTTAAGGGATAAGAGATGGATTTAAGAAATTCATCATTAAAGTAAAGAGAAAGATAAAGAAGATTCAAAGAAGAATCTTAAAGAAATATAAGGATAAGAATCCGGAGTTACCTGACTCTAATAATAGAGATGAAAGGTGATACTAAATAGACGATGTCTATAAGATGAAATGTGTAAATAAAATCATAATATAATATGATTAAAGAGAAGAATAACAAGATCGTAATATAAAACGATCGTAAGTATAAGGAGAAATGATTACGAAATAAGATCACTACGTGATCAGGTTAAATTATATGTTAAGTGATTGGAATTGTGAGACCCCAGATTTTATGAATAAAGATTTAAATTTCTCAAAATATTTTTTTGAATATTATGGTGTGGATTTGATATAATGTTATAGTTGTGGGTACTATTTATAAATTTTACAAAGTAAGCAAGTTGTTATATAATATTTGATTGGTCGAGGAATATTCTTTTTATCGGGGAATATCCGTACGACGGCACAATCATTGGTGAACCCACAACGGAAGTATTGTCGTAGTTATAAAATAACAGAATTATTTTTATGAAAATAACGGCGGAAGTTTTACCATTAAAACTGTAGAACTACTCGGTAGTAAAAGTACAGTAATACGCGTGGTTGCATAGTAGCACACGGTATTGGTTATTGATGCTTACGTGATAAGTCACTCATCTATTCTCAATTATTGCTACAGTAATTATTGCATCATATCTCTCATATTATTGATTCGATTATTGTCATTGTATCATCTGCAAAATATGTTATATTATTAAATCAATAATTGAGATGACAAAGTTATTCATATTATTAAATTGCAATATTTACAATGTCTAGAAGTTCTGCCAAGGAGAGATTTGGTTACCTAATTGCGCGCCAATAGGGAGAAATCCTTATTGGAAAGCCCCCTCTTTCCTGGGAACGACCTGGTTGTTAAATATTGTGAGTTATAATATTAATGATGAATAAGTTCGTGTTGATTAAAGATGAATTTGATAGTTCGATTGTGTTGGGATTATTAGTGTTAGTGGAAATTGACATTTATTCTGATGATAATTGATGTCTGGGGGTTATATTGATAAATTGGGTAATTTATCGGATAAATGAGCAATTAATTGCTACTTATTCACATGCTTATATAATTATTTGTTCACATGTGTGTACTATTGAGTCACATTCATTTACTATTAGGGGAGTTGGTGCAACATTGATAATACTTGCATGACTAAGTTAAAGATGGAGGTATAGATGGAGGTACTATATTGTAATTAATTTTTTCACATGTTTAGAACTATTGAGTCACATGATTTACTATTGAGTCACATGCTTTTACTATTGATTCACATGATTTACTATTAGGGGAGGTGGTGCAAGTTTGATAATACTTGCAGGACTAAATTAAAAATGAAAAAAAAAGTTAGAGGTATTGCACTGTAATTTTTCGAGCCCCAAAATGTGCAATTATCGAAACTATATTTTTCTATAAATAGAAGTTCATTCTTCCTTCATTTCTCACCAATTCACTAAATATTTAGAGCCATTATTATAGAGAGGAATCTATAGAGAAAAAGAAGAAGAGAAGTCTGATACCTCACTATTCCAGTATCCAGTCTTCTTTTGAGGTAAGGGGTATTATTTTTTTTCATATTCATGAAGAGAACTTCTGTTATTCCATTCTTTATTATTCTGTTGGAATAACCTGTATACACGGGTTATCTTATACTTGGTGAAATTCTTCTGTTATTCTATTATTTATTATTCTGCTGGAATAACCTGTCTATGCGAAGTACCGTATACATGGTGAAATTCTGTTGTTATTCCATTCATTATTATTCTGTTGGAATATCATGTTAGTGCGTTTTACGCCGGACCTGGTTCCATCTTTATTATTCTGTTAGGATATCCTGTCTGTGCGTTTTACGACGGACCTGGTTCCATCTTTATTATTCTATTAAAATATCTTGTCTGTGCATTTTACGCCAGACCTGGTTCCATCTTTATTATTCTGTTGGAATATCATATCTGTGCGTTTGACGCCGAACCTGGTTCCGTTATTTATTATTCTATTGGAATAACCTGTCTATGCGAAGTACCGCATGCATGGTGATTTCTGTTGTTATTCTATTTTTTATTATTCTGTTGGAATATCCTGTCGGTGCGTATTACGCCTGACCTGGTTCTGTTATTTATTATTCTGTTGGGATAACCTGTCTATGCGAAGTACCGCATGCCTGGTGATATCTTGAATTATTTCATTCTTTATTATACTCAGTTGGTTAAAGTTTTGACTTTTATACTCGTCATAAAATATCATTTTATTTGGTATTTTCTGTTACGAGTTACTATTCACCCGATTACTATTCACTCTAGTATTATTCACTCGGGTATTCGGGGCACTTTTCATACCGGAATACTATTCACGAGTTACTATTCATGGGTTACTATTCACCAAAATTACTATTCACCCGAATATTATTCACTCAGGTATTCATGAGGGTACTATTCACGGGGTACTATCCATGGGGTACTATTCACGATGAGAAATTGATTCCTTTCTATCCAAATTATTTTTGGTGCATGGATATTATTTTTGAATTTTACTCTACAAAGAAGTATCATGTTGACAATTTGGATGTTATTAGTTCCTGAATAATTTAATTCTTGAAATTATTTTATTGAATTCTTATATCATTGTCATTATCCTCATGTTTATATTATGTTGAAAGTCATCTGTGGCCTGTATTGCATAGATGGACTTGGTATGATTATGACCAGGGATTATTCGGTATAATCATGACCGTAATGTTACAAATGATATGGAAAAAGTCCTCATTGGCTCGTAGTGCATTGATGGACAGTTTTTGGTATGATTATGGCTATGGATTCTCTTCGGCCAAGGGAGCAAAGATGAATTATTTTATGGCATGATCAGGACTGTTGATGAAAACACGATTATCTTTGGCTCGTAGTGCATGGATAATTCGTGGTCGTGATACTAAATAATATCCTTGGCCTGTAGTACATGGATGATTTGATGATGTGGATTATTTTATTAAGCTGAGTCTCAGCGATAAAAGTGATGAAAAACTTTTTAAATCATAGAAGATAGTAGATTGTATTCTCTACTTGACTCTTCTAATGGATTGCTTATTTCGCTACAGTTAAACTTGATGTCTATTGTGTTTTATCAGTTTAACATTGTTGAAGACTAATGATAATTTATTCTGCATTATCTTAGTCATAATATTTCTTATTGGGCTAGTTGAGCTCACCCTTTCTTTCACTGTTCTCTTCAGGAAATGAGAATATAGCTGGGACGTGTCAGGGAACAGAGTGACGGTCCAGATGATAGCATTAGTAGTCCTCACTATTCTGTTAAATAGTGTGACAATAAATGTAATGAGGACTCCATTGAGAGTGGATATTGTCTAGAAGGAAATATTCTTGTTTAAACTCCCAGCTTATGTTTTGTCGTATGTTACATAACATTTGTATTATTAAGTTGTATTTTATATTTAGTACCTTGTATCTGGCGACCCAAGATGGGTGATGTATACCTGTTTTGCGGGCGTCACAGGAATGATATAGCTTGATGCTATAAAGAGAAGGTACTATGAAATGGTACGATGTAAACTCAGAAAAGAGTGGAAAATCTTAAGATATAGATTAAAGAAAATTCGTATTAAGAAAAGAGAAAGTTAGAATTATGTAGGATTTCAATTGAAGACTCAGGTCAACAACTGAGTTGTATGATTCCTTGTATGGGCAGGGAATTTGTACATAGTTTTAGAGTCACTTAGCTTCCTGGTCGATATAGTGGTTAGGTTGACCAGTTCTTTGTATGGGCGAGGAATTGTCCGCTTAGCTTCTTATATTGATTAGTGGTCAAATTTGGTTTGACAACCACTTAGCTTCTTACATTGATAATCATTGGAACCTGATGTTACGCTATTTGTTATATGCATGTTGAGAATGTGATTCTTTTCATATGTGTATAACGAATAGGTAGAGAATATAAGGTTAATTGCGAGTTCTTAAAACTCATATTTATGGTAAGTTCATGACTCATAATCATATGGTATGTTTTGAACCCCTCAGCGAATTGACGCTTGTGGTCTGACTAGGATAAGTTCTTAAACCCATATGATTATGACATGTTCCTGGATTTCCAAAGTGTGGTAAGTTTGATGAACTGGGGTATAACTAAGTTGTGAATGGAGAATTGAGGATGATAGGTATAGATATAATTATTAAGCATTAGATCATTATAGAAAGTGAAGATGATGGTGAAAGCATAGGTATTCCAAAATCTTCTAGTTATGCTATACTTCGAAGTTTTTGACATCAAGCTAAATACGCACTATGTGCTTTTGAAAAATGAATTTTTATTCTCAACCTTTGGTGAACCTTGTGTATGTGTGGACTTTGGGCCACCGACACCTCGTTACCTGTTGAGATTATAAAACTAATTTGTAAAGATTTTTGAACAATTTAAAGAATAGTCTATGCTACTTGTTTCGGCAAGACGAAAATGATTTGAATTATCAAAATGTATTTTTATATCATCAATGTATCATGGAACATGATGCAGAATGATAAAAATGACAGAGTTATCAATGCAGAATTACTTAGTGTCGAATGTGATCTAAGGATCATCAACCCACTACAAAATGATGTAGTATGATAAAGTCACAAAATGACAAAATCCTCAAACGGACTGTAAATATAGTGCGGTATCATGACGTCAATATGATTTTTAGAATTTTAAAGATAATTTATTTCCAACTGAATTTGGCTAGAAATGTTTCGATTCAAATTTGAATTATTGATATGCGTCTAAGCTATTTGATTCAGCTAGACAAATGTTTAGGGAATTCAAAGTATTCTTTAAAAGCTTACGCCGAACCAAATTGCTTTGGTGAGGAATCTTATGATAAGTCTAAGGTGAACAACCCTGAAAATGGGGATATACTAATTGGATAAAATATTCCAATCTAAGAATGCATATAATCGTTCCGATTACTAAGGTACAATAGACTGATCATCTAAAGTACCATCATCAGTAGTTTACCTTCTTCGTGATTGTAAACATACCTATTAAAGAAATGTTTCTGAGGTAGAGTACCTTTCTTTCGTAATTGAAAGAGGTAGCAGGTAGAAATACCCCTAAACCTCAAATTTCATAGTTTTTGTGATCCCTCAAACAGATATGAAAATATTTTAAACTCTTTAGAGTAATGTTGTTGTAGAATGTGATAATGGATATGAAATAGTGGGAACTCGTTGTGTACGAGTAGAATCTGAGATGATTGAATAAAGGTTATTATGACAACCTGGTTTTGATGAATGTTTAAAAGATGTAAACTCCTAGTGAGTAGTTATGGTGAAATGTGATAATAGATGAGAAATCCTCAAAGGAGGAAATTGTAAAGGATAAGTTAACAACCTAGTTTTGATCAAGAGAATAAGCAGAGATTAGTATGCTTTAATTTCGAGGACAAAATTCTTAGAAGAAGGGGTGAATTTGATAACATGAAAATTCATAAAATCTTGAATGATTAGAATAAAGGTTAAAGAATAAAACCTAGATGAGAATTTGAGGATTTATTTAAAATTTTTAAGTAAAAACCTATATGGTTTGCTATTCGAATGAGAATAGAGAAAATATGGGTTACAAAATTTCAAAACCCTAGAAATGAATTAATATGTACTTGAAGGAATATCAAGAATAAGGTATTACGATTCCTGTAAATTCGATGTGAACTGAATTGTCTAAGAAATGTTATATAAATACATATGGAAATTTTCTTAAGGAGATAAGATTAGCAATAAGAAGGGAGTAAGTTAAAACTCAAAATTTGAGTTAGAGATAGAATTTTGAAGCATGGCCTGCTCGGTTGCGTCCGAAACGTCAAGTTTAGTCAGAATGGACAGTAAATACAAAATATGTAAAGGTTGACTTCTGGTCAAAGTTAACAGTTGACCTTTTATGAAGAAAAGTCAAAATTAGTGTGAGAAATGAAATATGTTATTTGAATAATGGTATAATATATAATATTATACCAAAGGAGGTAAAGCAAAAATAGGCAGGTTAAGCATATAATATTTATATATACTTTAACCATGAGCATTAGAATAAATTCTTATATAAAATTAGTTTACTAAAGAAAAGATATTATATTTATCGTAATATCTCAAGAAAATAAATAAATTCTTAATTGAATTTATGTTAACGAGCTAAGGATATTATATTATAATATCTTGAGTATGTAAATAATTGTATTTGTATACGAAATTATGTGTAACATATTTATTTTACCCTAATAAAATAAATATGTAATTTATGTATGTTATGTTATGTTTTATATATATCAAAGGAATGCCACATAACCTAATTATATATTAGGTAAGGTAATTAAATAACCTAAGGTTATGGTATTGAGGAAATGTTAGTATTTAAAAGTTATACTAACCTAATAGATTAATTTGGTCTATTTCAAGTGATTAATAATTTTAAATCTAATTAAAGAAAACCTAATTAGATTATTGATTAAAGAAATATGTTTAAGTAATTAAATTCCATAAGATTGGAAATAGAAACCCTAAATAAATAATTAGGGTAATATAAATTAAATTTATTAAACTATATTTATTACATAGCCCAAAACAATTAAAGGAGAAGTCCAAAAGAAATAAAATGCAAGCCCATACTTGGCCCACTTGATTAAGGGTATTTTAGACATTTGATTAATCTAATTTGTGCATTAAAATAAAAGAAAAATGGAGGAGTTATTGGGCATGTAATGGCTTGCCACATTAAGCCTTTTAAGGCAAAGGGATTAAGTTAATCAAGTCCCAAAAGTAGAAACTCTTACACACAAGGACAAGTGTGGCATGCTCTCATTGGTGGAAAGCCTAATTAGCAACCTTAATGGCATGATTAGGAAGGGATAAGGCTAACCCTTTTGTCCAAGGGGCAAAAAAAATATGGGGGGATATTAGCATTCTATTCCAATTCACCAACATATATCTCCATCTTCATTCACCACCATTCTTCTTCTATTTTTTTTTCTCTCAACTAGCAAGATCACAAAGAGAGGAAAAGAGAGAGAGAGAGAGAAAGAGTGGTTGGGTTCTTAATCAGGGGGAGGAGTATATTGTTCATGCCTCCCAAGTTTTTAACCTACTTTGGAAAGTGAGGGAGAGCATCCCACAAGACAAGGTAAGAAATCAAACTTTAGTTTCTATGTTTTGTATGTTCTATGTGATCTTGTGAGAGATTCATGGAAATGCAAGTTCTAATAGGCTAAAATCTTATATGAATGTTAAATCTTGAGTATAATATGTTTAACATGTCCATCTATATAGTTTATGTTGGAAAATTTTGAAAGAAAGGAAGCTAAAGTAGTTTTTGGGAAAAACCTAATTTAAAGGGGTGATCTATGCTTTTCATTTTGAAATCTACAAATGGTTTTTGTGATTTTATTTCTTGGTAAGCTAGAACTATGAGTTAAGAGTAAAACCCCTTTGGAAGCATGTAAAAATGTTAAAAAATGAGTGAGATATGGACTTATTACTAGAACACCTCAACTAAAGAACTCATGTGCAATAGCAGTCACTTTTGGACCAATTTCTGGGACCAAAACAGATCCATATTTGATGTTTGATGAATGAAAACTGTAGTTCAGGAAGATACGAATCCAAAGAGTCCTATTGGACCCAAATCAGTGTTATAGATTTCATTTTATTCAAGTTTTAGTGAAGGACCACAAATCTGGAAAAAAATCAAAAATCTTAAAAAGCTACAGCCGGTTCAGCGGGAACCGAACCGGCCGGAACATTCCGACGACCGGTTCGGCCACATTCCAGCCGGTTTCGGTGGTGGTTCTTGGACCCAAATTTTTATAAAATTCTGAAGCATATTAATATATTTAATCCAAAATTTTCTGGGCGTTTATCTAATTATTAAGTAATTAGTGGTTTAAACTCATTTAAAATCATTTTAAACTTGCTAATTTATAACTTTTAATGTAATTAATGGATTATTAAACTAATTACATGAAATTTGAATGTAATTAACTATTTAATTATTATCTAAGTTGTATTGGGTGATAATTAAGTAGAGTTAGTATTAATAAGTAATTATTGATTATTTAATAAAGATTAAATAATAAATAGGATAAATGATAATTATTCTTAAGTTAATAAGAAAGAATAATTAAAGGCAAATAATGTTAATTAATTAATATTTAATTAACACTAAATAATAAGTAGATGTAATTAGCTATTATTTATTAAATAATAACTAAAGGTAATTAATTAATTACTATTTAACTAATATTAAATGGTAATTAAATGAAGATAAATAAAGATTATTTAAATGATTCATTAATTAAACAATTATAATAAATTGTTTAATGATCTAATAAGTGTTTATTACTTAAGAAAGGCCTTATAAATTTATAAAATCATTAACCTAAGATTTATTAATTATCTTATAGGGTTAATGATGGTACATTATATTATGTGTACATTGTGATTGAATTATTTGTTGGATAATAGCAAAAGTAAGCGTATAGACGTACAATTATATGCAGTACTAATTAATAGACCAGCATTGTCAATGTTAGGTCATTCAAAGAGTTTTAATTAAATCTAGTTAGCCGTAGCTCGTCAAACAGGCATGTTCTCTAACTCAAACTCGAGTTATTACTTTTCAAGCATGTTAGTGGATAATTGTTGTTGATTATTCCATATCTAATATTATTATTGAATATTCGCATTATGGCAAGTCTCCTAACTTAGACTCGAGTTATTATGTTCAAACATGCTAGTGGATTAATTATTGTCAATTATTCCACATATTTGATTATTGATTCGCACTTAGTGCATGTTGCATATGTTCATCAGGTATGAAAGGCTGATCACCTTTATTACCATAAGGTTCAGTTAAATTTGTCCGTGGTCATTGTTGACCACTCAGCATAATTATTCAGTTTTTCAATTATTGAAGTTTGATTCATGTTCTTCCTCAATTATATTACATTGTTGAAAACTTAAAAGCTTATTCCTTTTCAATCATGATATATCTTCATTATACTAAACTTGTTGGGCAAAATAGTTGTTCATCTTTACTATATCGTGATAACAAATTTCAGATTAAAAAGAAGGCTCGAAGAACGACAGTGGTAAAGGCGAATTCCAAGTTTAGATTATTATGCATTTAGAACTATTAAGTTATCTGATGCAAATAACATTGTAAACCTTTTAAGTTATTGAAGGTATGTATTAAGTTAAGGTTGTAGACCTTGGGGATTATGTTGTTAAAGTTTATTGTATTAATAATTTATATTTATATCTTCCGCAGTAGTTATAGAAATGTTGTATCGTAACGTACTAGATTTGAGGTAAAAAGTACCTAGATTTGGGGATGTCAAATAATATGTGATATGTCAATTAACCCTTGTTTTGTGACAGAGTTTGAAAATGGCATCTGAAAATATTGAGATCAGCAATGAAGCACATGAGACCGTTGAGTCACAACGATCAATACCCAGGATAATGTGCAACAGGAAGACAATAATCCTCTGTTAAATAACAACACCAATCAGATGATGAACGATGGGATGTTCAGAGGCTTTATGCAATTCATGCAATATCAGGTGAGAGAGACTCCTGTTCAAAATATAGGTGGAAATAATGGCAACCCACGGTCGGTCACCGCTAATCAGTTCAAAGAACTGGGACCATCAGAGTTTTTGAGAGAGCCAGAACAACTTAAGGCGGAGACGTGGTTATAGCAGATCACCAAGATATTTTATGTCTTGGGATGTTCCGAGGAGCAAAAGGTTCCCTATGCCACCTTCATGTTGCGAGGAGAGGCGGATTACTGGTGGGAATCTGTAAAGCGTACCCAGCCTGGCGCACTCAGAATGTCTTGGGAGAAGTTCCAAGAGCTATTCAACGATAAACACTTTCCCGAAAGTATTCGTCACATGAAGGAGGTGGAGTTTATCAAGTTGGAGCAAAACAATATGATTGTGTCGCAATATGAGGCTAAATTTGCAGAGTTATTCTGGTTTGCATCCCATTTGGTCGATAATGAGGAGCGAATGACGCGAATGTTTCTATGAGGTTTGAAACCCGATATACGTCAATAACTCATTTCTCATAAACTTTGTTTATATTCAGATGTTGTGAATAGGGCTCAGTTATTGGAGCGTGATAATGAGTCAGCGCAACCAAAAGGTAACGACCAGCAACACGATAATAGTACCGGTGGCAACGGCCATCGGAACAACGATAACCATCGTGGAGCAAATTATCATGCCAGAAATGGTAACCACTTCGGTGGTAATCATGGCTAAGATAATAGAAGTGGAAATTTTAAGAAGAGAAGGTTCAACAACGACGAAAAGACAGCAGCACCAACACCCGTTTTCAAGGAAGGAGAACGGCCACCAATTGTATGCTTCAAATGCGGAGGGGAGGGACATATCAGTCCAAACTGCGTGATGCAGTCAAAAGCATGTTACAATTATGGAAAAGAAGGTCACCTAGCCCGATTTTTTCGTGTACCAAAGTCAAATCCAACTGGGATCGTGGCACCAAAGGCGGATACGGACAAAACAAAGTCGGTGGTTTCAGGAAGAGCATTTTTCGTGACTTCTAAAAAAGCGAGTAACCTGAACGAAGTTAGCACGAGTTAGTTAATTATAAATTTTTGCGAAGTTTATACCTTATTAGATACCGGTTCTACCCATTCTTTTATTTCTCATACTTGCACTCAACATTTAAATTTAACTCAGGAGAAATTATAATTTGACTTATCGATTGAAACTCCGTTAGGAGAAACCTTCATTACCTCCACTGTTTATAAATCTTATTTGATTCAAATCGATACCCTCACGTTACCTATCGATCTTATCTCTTTGAAAATACTTGCCTTTGATGTGATTTTAGGAATCGATTGGTTAACTACTCATCATGTTTTTCATAAGATTTTTAGCTTTCATATTCCTAACCAACCTGCTATGCGAATTCAAGCAACTAAACCACTAAAGTCAATCATTGTCATATCAAGCTATAAGTAAAGAGCCCCGATCCTTTCGTTGTTGATTTCCTTGTGTGGAATGCACCAAAGCCAGACTTTCTGTAGGCGACGTCGTGAATGACGATGGCAAGTTGATAAGTATCAATGTAACGTGCTATCCAAGTCTTGGGATGAGAGTCACAGTTTTGAATGATATTTCTATTGTTAATAAATTTCCTGATGTATTCTTGAAGACTTCCTAGCCTATCCCAGAGAGTGAAATCGAATTTTTTATTGACCCCAGTACAAAACCCATTTCTAAAACCCTTAAATATTTCTTCAACCAAAACAAACGTATATTGCGCCAAAGATGTCAGCTCGAGCTATTGAAGATTACGACCATACCATTCAATATCATCGTGGAAGAGCGAACGTGGTAGGTAGCTGACGCGTTGAGTAGAAGATCGTATGCATTTACGAGTGCGATATTGTTAACACAAAGACTCATTTCGTATAACTTACAAATGATGAAGATATAGTTAAAGACTCTAGGGACCCACGTGAAGATAATAAATATACGATTAGAATCGACTTTAATTACTACACCAAAAATGGCCTCTAGTGAAGGGCAAATCCTTCACAAGACCTCCTCGCAATTGGGTATCCTTCGCTAAGTAGTAACTAAATATTTTTTGTGAAGGATATATTGTGAATAACTTTTTTATTCACAAATTATATTTGGTAATGGAATATTGTTATTTAGTGAAAGATTAGTTTCCTTCACAAAAATTATTTTAAGAAGGACTATTTGAAATTAGTGAATACCTTTATTCCTTCACAAATAATATATTATGAAGAACAAATTTATTTAACGAGAGAATAATTTCCTTCACTAATTATAAATTGAGAATCTTTCTTCAATTTAGTGACAGAAAAATTTCTTCACAAATTATAAATTTGTAAATAAAAAATTAATTGCTAAAAAATCAAAATTCATTGCAAATTATAATTAATTTTCAAATCAGTGATTTCATATTTATTATTATTACTATTATTTTTATTAATTGCTATAATAAATATTAAATTTAATATTTCAAGTTAATATAAATGTCATACTTATTTCAAACTAATTGATAAACTGCATAAAGAGCCAATAATTAAAACTAATACTCTATATATAAATAGATAATGCTCAAGTCACAATAAGTACCAAATTTGTTATTGTATCTTGATCTCCCAATGATCATAGTACTTACAATATATAATAACTAACATAAGAAAACTGAAAAAATAACAACGAACTAGAAGGAATGATGTGTACATCATGTTAGGTCCACTTCATCATCATTTTCTTCAAGAAATTCAAGGTTGGGCTTGTAAAGTTCCTCCTGCAAAAGAAACATCAAAATTCAATTTCAACAAGATGAATAAGAAAAAATAAACCTGTTGAATTTAAATTAAAAATAAACTTGTTGAACTTAAATTAAACACTGCCATATAAACATAAAAAGAAGGGAAAAAGAATGAGCCAAAGTTCCAATTGCATCATACATGACTATGAGATTATGCCTCTGGGTATGTTCAGGAATATAAAAAATATATAAAAGAAGCAATAGGGGGACAGTGAGAGTCAGGCGATCAAAATTGGAACACGGGATCTAAGTATAAGTGTTAAACATGTATTACAGTTCATAGCGATAATAATAACATAACTTATTGATGCACAAATTAAGCCACAAGTGTGCTGGGCTTGTACCCTGAATTGATGCACAAAGACATGATACCACAAGATGAATCTACATAAATTAAGCCACAAGTTTAAGAGCCAGAACGAGGACCTAATAAAAGAATCATCAATAGCCACCAAATACTTATTGAGGGTCAAACAATTGTAAACTTGTTGTCCGAGGTAATAATCAATGTCAACCATCCAATTTCCATTGTAATTTTTTAGTTCATCAGGATGTCTCGCTCGCTGAGCAATTCATGCTGAGGTACTTAAACTATTCCCCTATCAATGAAAATGCACAAAAGACAATAAATTTCCATATGCGAGGAATATGCTGGAGTTTACTGACATGAGGCAGCTAACTTTGTAGAAACTACAAAGTACAGAATAGGGAAAAAATGGAAGTAGGAAGAACTTTTTTGGAGACCTGCTCACAGCAAATTACATAAGGGACCGTATCAACAGCAGAGCAACCAGTTACATAACCACTTTTCTTCAAATGAAGTGCCACCTAACTCAGCCAAGTAAATATTCATTCAATTAGATAGATGGGGAGCATTTATGGTGAAACAAAAAAATATGTTAATTCAGATATATGGTAGGATCACATATTGGTTCTTGGACTTACTTCAACATGAGGTTTACTTTTAGCATCTGGATAGGCTTCGAGGGTTTAGTTAAGGATTTTGTGATGACATATTTCTCCAGAGCTATTAGTCCATTCCTCATATCCTCCTGTACCTGCATTATGTTTAGACATAGAATCCATTAGATTTTCCAATAATATAATGCCATTCAACATGATTGTGGTTTTTTCGACTATTTGTAACCCTTTGTGCTCATACATAAGCATTACCATGAGTGGTTGAATGATGATGATTTGAATCACATTCAATTTTCTTACAGGAGAAAACAACTAGCAAACACATTTAAGATTGTATGAACCTGAGCATTAATGTAGTTTCAAACACATAGAAGCCACATAAAACAAATCCAAAAAATCATAAATTTTAAAATTTATCTCATATGGTTTGCCATCCTTAAACTGCAGCTTCACAGTTACATATTTCTTTTTCTTAAGTAGCAGCATTTTCTTGTACAAGCCATCAAGATCAATTTCTAAACACTTGTATTTCTTGTTGACCTAAAATTAGATAGAAAGGGAAATTACAGTGTTTCTTCAATAGCATCATTCTGTTGTGCAAGTCATCATAATATCAAAAGAAGTCTAAATATATATCAGATCTGACAGCTAAACTATCAGCACTCAGCACTAACAAAGTAGTCTTTATTTCTAGCTTCAGTGGTTCTGGTACCAAGGTACATCAGATTTGAGTGTGTAAATTGGAGAATATAGGAATCAGATCAAATTTTGAAGCAAGAACTGAATTCAACAAGTTGGAGTAGACTGTTAAATTGAATTGATTTGGTAGAGCACAACTGCAAATAGTTTACTCATGTCATAACAGGAACATGATTTATAGATATTTTGTTTCTATTACAGGGCATTTTTATATGTATAGGAATACTTTGAATGAGCTGAAGGATTTTACTCTCTTGTGGATTTTTGTTCTGGGTTCAATCGGTTGTGCTTCTTATGAGGGAATTTAGGCATTACTAGTGAGAACTTATTTTTCCCCAACTGTATTAACTAGTTCAATACTTCAAGTATCTACTCTTAAATTGAACATGTGCTTCTAATCAACTACACATAATGACTTAGATATTATAATGCTATTTTACCATGCTAATATCAAGGGTACTCTAGGAACAGAAAAGATAAGAGTGAAATTTTCATTAAAAAAATATCTTACTAAACAATTTCAGATGTACAAAATTTCAATCAGAGAGGTAGATTACTAAGTTTGAATAGAACTTTATTAGCCATATAACTTTCAAAATTCTCCATAACATATCCTGAACTAATGGAATCTATAATAAATATTCCCCATTTTGATCAAGGAATGGCAGATGTGAATGCAAAGTATTTTACCTTCAGAGCAACATATGCATATCTACCTGCTCTTTGTCATGCTCTTTTCACACTATCCATAGAAGCCTCAACTATCACCAAATATTACATGTACTTCTCTCACCTCTGACTTTATGATAGGAAAGGTAATTCTTGATGTAATCTGGATTCTGGAAACAAAATCATAGTTAAAGTTGGAAAATTCTATATTTTTCTGTAAAACTTAAATTTTTGGAAACTTCAAAGTTAGTAAAAGGAATATTGGAATGACTATAGTAGTTTTTCTGTACCAAGGAGTAAAGTAAATCATGATTTTCTAAAAAAAACTCGTATTTGCTTGTAAAAGTAGAATTCAGGAAATTGGAAAATTAGGAAAAGAATATAGAGATTTTTTTTAATGGACAAAAATTTAGAAGTTGTAATGACCTCATTTGAGATTCTGGATCTATTATGGGGCAGAAAAATACTAGGATAGAGAAGCAGCTACTTCCACATTGACCTTAAATTTGATCCCAAATAAAAAAATTGGGCATTTCATCCATAATCTCCAAACAGTATGAACATGCTTCCTTTACGTGCCCATTTGAGAAGAGTGCATAAATCCAAATTGTCCAGACATACACATTAAGCTCGCATCCTTTCATCATGATGCAATTCCAGACATCTTTACTCATTTCAAGCTTATCTGCTCTTAATAGAGAATTTAACATATCCTTTAGGGAACCATACTGAGGAGCAGACAAAAGACCTCTCCCAACCAATTCTTTAAAGTGGTCACAAGCTTCGACCAAATACTCCTGCTCAAGAAATTCATGAATCATAATAACAAAGGTGTCAAGCCCTAGGCAGTGCCCATTTGCTTCCATCTCATTCCAAACTCGAACACCTTCTTTAACCTCCCCCAACTTGCAAGATAATCGGATTACTGTGTTATAGATGTTGAGATCAGGATTACAGCAAATCTTTCGCATCTCCTGCACAAGTTCTATACACTCCTCCAATTCTTCCTTCTTCTCATGAGCCAACAGTGTGTGCAAATAAGTAGTCTCACTCGGGGTATATCCTAGCTGTATCATAGTATCCAAAAGCTCATAACCCTTCTCAATCTTACCCCACTTACAAAATCCAATTATCAAGGTAGTGTATGTCACAACATCTGCCTCACAGCCATTTCTCTATACATCCACAAAAACCTGCATTGCCGCCTCCATTTTCTCCTGAGCACATAGTGCCTGAATCAAAATCGTGAATGACGTTTCATTCGGATCACAACCCTTCCGCCTCATCTCTTGCAAAAGATCAAATGCATCCCCCATTTTCCTTGCTACCACATACCATTAAGCAAATTGTTATAAACCACAATATCAGGCTCAAAACCTACTTCCCTCATCTGCACCAAGACATACTTTGCCTCCATAAGCTTTCCTTCTTTACATCAACCATACAACAATGAAAATAAAAATGAAGTATCTGTATTAGATTTTTAACAATTGGAGGTGATAATTTTAGAAAATAAAAATGTTGTATCTGCATTAGATTTTTAACTTCATATGAAAACTCTAATAGAGTCAAGTTCATCAATGTTTTCCTTTAATTTTTTTTCGTTCCATCACCTAGGAAAATTAAAGAATTTTTTTTACAAGAAGTTTAAAATTTTAAATAGATATAACAATTGGAGGTGATAATTTTAGAAAATTAATATTTTGCATCTCTATTAGATTTTTAATTGCATATGAAAACTCTAACAGGGTCAATTTCATCAATATTTTTCTTTAATTTGTTTAAAAAACTGAATCAATCAAAATGCAGTGTAAATAGTGAAAAGGGTGAACCTCATGTAACATGCTCCTTGCATTTTCTGACATCTTGTCAAATTCATCAATACAGCAGATGCCTTTGTCACTAAGAACCAAAGCTCCACTCTCCAGAACATACAAGTAGTTTGCGAAGTCAAATTTCCAGTTTTCTACGTTGTCAACTTTGGTATTCAACTTTGACAGACATAGAGCGGGTAGAGTAGTCCACTAACACATGACTTTTAACGAACATGTTGCGGGTATCAAACTTCCTAACAGATAAACCTTTCTGAGTTAAATTAGTCACATCCTGGATACAAAACCCTTGAGAAGAAATAAAATCTGACAAATCTCAATTTTTTTGCGCTTGAAACAACATTGATTCTATCTTGCTGGGATAGGTACTGAGCTGCCTTAAAAATATCGTGAACTTCAGAGTTGGCCAGAGGGTTTTGAATGTCTAAACTCGAAAGCCCTTTAAAGTCAGAATCATCCGAGCAAACCATAACATTTGCATCCAAAACATCAGATTCTGCCATCCCAACTATAGATTCACCCAAGCCATTAAGGGGAACATTCGAATTTGAAGGGTTAGAAAACCCAATAATTGGCATACCAACTATAGGAACAGAAGAATCGGATAACCCCTTCGAGAGGAGAGAGGGACTCACCATATGAATTGAGATCAGAGAAACGGATGCGAGGAAAAGAAAAGAAGAATCAGAATCAGAATCAGAATCAGAATCAGAATCAGAAGAAGGAAAAAAAAGTAGAGAGAAGGGAGAGCGAAAATCCAAAAGAGAGTCATCTTCGTATGAAATTTTAAAGTTTTAAAAGAAATAATTGATATTGTAATTTATTAAAAAGTGTTATTAAAAATAAATTTATTACTATAAAAAAATTAATGTATTTATATAAAAATTTATATTTATCACAATTAATTTTAAAAAAATTATTTAAAATAAAACAGTAACCAATTGGCTCATTTAAAATCCTCGATTGAGTAGGAACTGTGGCTTATAGACTCGCCTTACCGCTAAGTATGTCGCGTGTTCATAACGTTTTTCACGTATCGATGTTACATGAAAATGTGGACGACCCGAACCACATTATTGAATTAGAACTAGACTAGATAGCAGAAGATTTAACTTATGAGGATATACGTGTTAAAATCTTGGATAAGAATGATCATATTCGACACTCAAAGGTTATACCTCAAGAGTTAGAATCTGAAATGAAGTCAAGGTATCCTCACCTCTTCGGCATACCAGGTACGTACGTAAATTTTGAGGGCAAAATTTCATAAGGAGGGCAGATTGTAAGATCCCGAATTTTATGAAATAAAATTATTCAATTTTCTTATAATTATTATTTTATTTTGTAAATGGTTAAATTGATAAAAGGTTAAAGTTAAGGGTGATATGTGAAAATTTTACAAAGTATGAAAGTTGTTATATAATATTCGTTTGGTCAGGGAATATTCTTTTTATCGGGAATATCCGTACGACGGCACAATCATTGGTGGACCCCACAACGGAATTTTTGTCGTAATTAAAAAATGACAGAATTATCTTTTTATAAAAATAACGGCAGAAGTTTTACCGTTAAACTATTGAACTACCCGGTAGTAAAAGTACAGTAATATGCGTGGTTGCATAGTAGCATACGGTATTGATTATTGATGCTTACGTGAGAAGTCACTCAGTTATACTCATTTATTTCTAAAGTAATTGTTGCGTCATATCTCTTATATTATTAATTCAATTATTGTCACAAAATCATCTGCATAATATGTTATATTATTAAATCAATAATTGAGACGACAAAGTTATTCATATTATTATTTGCAATATTGACAATGTCTAGAAGTTCTGTCAAGGAGAGGTTTGGTCACTTAATTGCGCCACAATAAGGAGAAATCCTTATCGAAAAGTCCCATCTTTCCTGGGAACGACCTGATTGTTAAATATTGTGTATTATAATATTAATGATGAATAATTTTGTGTTGATTAAAGATGAAATTGATAGTTTCATTGTGTTGGAATTATTAGTGTTAGTGGAAATCGACATTTATTTTGATAATAATTGATGTCTGGAGGTTATATTGACCAATTGAATAATTCACCGGATAAATGAGCAATTAATTTCTATTAATTCACATAATTATAACTATGTGTTCACGTATGTGTACTATTGATTCACATGATTTACTATTAGGGGAGTTGGTGCCAGTTTGATAAGACTTGCATGACTAAGTTAAAAATGGAGGTATAGATGAAGGTACTATACTATAATTAATTTTTTCAAATGTTTAGAACTATTGAGTCATATGATTTACTATTAATTCACATGATTTACTATTAGGGGAGGTGGTGCAAGTTTGATAATACTTGCAGGACTAAATTAAAAATGAAGAAAAAGAGGAAGGTATTATACTGCAATATTTTGAGCCCCAAAACGTGCAATTATTGAAACTATATTTTTCTATAAATAGAAGCTCATTCTTCCTTCATTTCTCACGAATTCACTAAAGCTATAAAGCAATTATTATAGAGAGAAAGAAAAAGAAAAGTCTGCTACCTCACTATTCCAGTATTCAGTTTTCTTTTAAGGTAAGGAATATTATTATTATAGTAAGGGGTATTATTTCTTTCGTATTCATGAAGATAGCTTCTGTTATTCCATTCTTTATTATTATGATCGAATAACTTGTCTATGCGAAGTACCGCATACATGGTGAAATTCTTCTGTTATTCCATTCTTTATTATTCTGTTGAAATATCCTGTCTGTGCGGATTACGCATGACCTGGTTCTATTCCTTATTATTCTGTTGGAATATCATGTCTGTGCGTATTACCCATGACCTGGTTCCATTCTTTATTATTCTGTTGGATAACCTGTATGTGCGGATTAAGCATGACCTAGTTCCATTATTTATTATTTTGTTGGAATAACCTATCTGTGTGGTCTATCGCATGCCTGATGAATTCTTATGTTATTTCATTCTTTATTATTCTGTTGGAATAACCTGTCTATGTTGATTACCGCATGGATGGTGAATAATCCTTCATATTCATTCTGTATTAAATTGTGTAAATGATCTGTCTACGTAGATTACCGCATAGCGGATGAAAATCCATTTGCAGTTTCGTATATTCTATTATACTCGTATGAGATATCATTTCTTTTGTACTCGTCATGAAATATCATTTTATTTGGTATTTTATTTACGAGTTACTATTCACAGGTTATTATTCACCCAGTTACTATTCACTCTAGTATTATTCACTCGGGTATTTGGGGCACTTTTCATGTCAGAGTACTATTCACGAGTTACTATTCACCCAAATTACTATTCACCCGAATATTATTCACTCGGGTATTTGGGGTACTTTTCATATCGGGGTACTATTCACGAGGTACTATTCCCAAAGTACTATTCACGGGGTACTATTTACGGGGTACTATTTACCCGAAAATATATTTCTTTTCTGTCCAAATTATTTTTGGTACATGAATATTATTCTTGAATTTTACTCTACAAAGCAGTATTATGTTGACAATTTGGACGTTATTGATTTCTGGATAAATTAAATTATAAATCTTTAAAATTTATATTTGAACTTGTTTTATTGAATTATTATGTCATTGTCATCATCCTCATGCTTATATTGTGATGAAAGTCATCTTTGGCTTACGTGCAGAGATGGACATAGTATGATTATGACTAGAGATTATTCGGTATAATCATGACCGTAATGTGACGAATGATGTGGTGAAAGTCCTCATTGGCCTGTAGTTCATTGATGGACAGTTATTGGTATGATTATGACCAGGGATTTTTCGGTATAATCATGACCATTGATGATTACATGAATATCCTTGGCCGTGGTGCAGGGATGATTTGATTTTATTTATTAAGCTGAGTCTCGATGATAAAGTTGATGAAAAAAATTTTAAATCATAGAAGATAGTAGATTTCATGCTCTACTTGACTCTTCTAATGGATTGCTTATTCCGCTGCAGTTGTGATCTAAAACTTGTTGTCTATTATATTCTATCAGTTGTTATATTGTTGAAGGCTAAGGATAATTTATTCTGCATTATCCTAGTCATAATATTTTTTACTGGGCTAGTTGAGCTCACCCTTTCTTTCACTATTCTCTTCAAGAAATGAGAATATAGCTGGGACGATTCGGGGAACGGATTGACGGTCCAGATGGTTGTTTTAGTAGTCCTCACTATTCTGTGAAATAGTGTGATAATAATTGTAATGAGGAATCCATTGAGAGTGGATATTGTCTAAGAAGGCAATATTCTTGTTTAAACTCTCAGTTATTTTTTGTCGTATATTACCCGACAGTTGTATAATTAAGTTTTTATTTGATTTATGTACCATGCATTTGGCGACTCAAGATGGGTGATGTATACATGTTTTGGGGGCGTCACACCAGACATCTGAGCCAATCCAGGACACCTCATCCAAATGAGGTTGGAAGGAACAAGAGCAGACCCAGGAGTCGCTCTCAAGAAGGCAGGAGCCGATGAAGGAGTCATTCCCTAGACCGAAAGTCTGAATACCAGGGTAGATCGAAACAGAGGAGGAGGTTTGCGTCTCCTGAATATGAGAGGGACATGCCTAGGTCGTCCCCTCATAAAGAGGAGTCTGATCCCTTCACCAGAAAAGTTGCAGAATTAAAAAAGCTGCTAGCTGCGAAGAACCAAATGGAAACACCCTCGAGTTGCCCCAATTCACCATTCTCGCCCGAAATCAATCAGGCCACGGCCGACCCAAAGAAGAAGATGCCCCCGATGGAGACGTATAATGGATTAGGGGATCCCTATGACCATTCAGACGGGTATGACAGACTGATGACTTATTATGGGCATTCAAATGCCACTAAATGCCATATGTTCGTCACAACTTTAAAAAAGAGTGTTAGGGAATGGATGGGGACTTTGCATCAGGATCGATCAGTTGCTGGAATGACCTTCGGGAAAAATTACATGCTCGATTTAGGAGCAAAAAACGCAGAGGGAAGATCACTGCATCTCTCATGCAGGTTAGGCAGCGTTCGGATGAAAGCCTCGGTCAGTATGTCAAGAGGTTCCATGAGGCAGAGTTAAACTCCCCTCAGGCCTTGGGATTCTTCATAACAGGTCTTGATATCGGGAAATCCAAGAAGTTGATGAAAGACCTGGTGATCAATCGTTCCACTGACCTGACTGAAGCTTTTTATCGGGCCTAAGGGTTCATCGCCATAGAGGAAGCTATGGGAAAATTCAAGACACACTCCCAGTCCTATGAAAAGTCTAAAGATCAAGACAAATAGACCTATCAGCATTCAGATAATAACCAGGGGAGATCGGATAATCAAGGGAAGAAAAATTATAAAAGCGAGGGATCAGGCAGTGGCCGACCACCCTTCCCAAACAGAAACGTCAACAAGGTCTATACCCCTCTCAACATCGATCGGGCTAAGATACTGGAGAAAATCCGAAATAAGTCATTTTATGAGCCATGCTCGATGAACCCAAAGCCCGGGAAGAGGAATTGGGAAAATTTATCTGAATATCATCATAGCTCGGGGAATACGACAGAGAAGTGCTATGACTTGAGTGATTTGATAGAGAAGAATGTGCAGAACTTCTAGTTGGTATAATATGTGGAAGGTCGGGAAAATGCTGAGGCACAACAGAGAGAGGAAAACAAAGGGCAGATGCGGGACACAGCCAAAATAGACATAGCCTGTTTGAGGCGTAATTGACGTTATTTCTAGCGGTTCTGTAGGGTGTGTGACCAGAAAGAAAAGAAGTGAGCATCTCAATGCAATGTTATTTATAGCAGGGTCTTCAACAAGAAAGGATCGGGTCTTCCTGGGGACAGTTATTTCTTTTTCGGATGAGGATCATCCCATAGACCCCATAGAACCATATGACAGGGCGCTGGTGATAACTACTCAGGTCAGGCCAGTGGACATGAGAAGGATGATGATTGACAATGGATCCTCGGTCGACATACTATACACCCATGCCTATCAGATGATAGATTTAGAGGGAAATAAGATGGAGTTGGGAGAAGAAGGCCCCTTGTACGGGTTCAGTGGAGATCCGGTTCATGTGTCGGGCACGATTAAGTTGCATGTCAAGTTCGGCACAACACCTCAGTAGGTGGAGGTTATGGTCAGATTTTTCGTGGTCCAGGTAGATTTGACATACAATGAAATCTTAGGAAGGCCGAACCTGGCATCATTGCAGGCAGTTACGTCCGTACCACACTTCAAAATCAAATTTTTGACACCGAACATGATTGGGGAGGTAAAAGGTGATCTTGATATCGCCCGAAGGTGTTATCGGAATACATTGATCTCTTCGGGAGTTGGGGTAAGCAGGCAAAAGCAAATAATGGCTATCAAAATAGAACCATTTACTGAGGGTAGTATAGAACCACTTGTCTTGCCTGCCGAAGAGAAAGAGGACAGGAGTTGATCCCGGGGAATGAGGAGAAATTGATAAAGATTGGTTCGGGATTGACAGAACTATTTCGGACCGGGCTGATAGATCTACTTTGGGTGTATGCTGACATCTTTGCATGGGTACCCAGTGACATACTAGGGGTAGATGAGCCGGTTGTATTACATAGGTTGCATGTAGATCCCAAAAAGAAGTCGGTCATACAAAAAAGAAAAATTTTTACCCCAAAGGATCATTGATGAGGAGATTGCCAAACTTCTTGAGGAAGATTTCATCTTCGAGATTGACTACCCCGAGTGGCTGGCGAATGTGGTATTGGTACAAAAATAGAACGAGAAATGGAGGTTGTGCATTGAATATACAGATCTAAATAAAGCCTGCCCGAAGGATTTCTATCCTTTACCCAATATTAACCAGTTGATCGATGCCATTTCGGGATATGGCATGCTGAGCTTTATGAACGCCTTTTCGGGATACCATCAGATCTTGATGAGGAAGGAGGATATCCCAAAGACCATTTTCATCACGCATCGGGCCATTTATGCTTATCAGAAAATGACCTTTGAACTACTCAATGTCGGGTCAACATATCAGCGGATGATGAACTATATGTTTACAAGGCAGTTAGGCCGAAGCATGAAAGTCTATGTGGACGACATGATTGTAAAAAGCATGTAAGTCTGGGATCATCTAGAGGACCTAGAAAGATACTTTGAAATAATTAGGGAACATAAGTTGCTTCTGAACCCGACCAAATGCACCTTCAGATTGGGGTCATGAATATTTCTGGGATATCTGATCAGCAAAAAGGGCATTGAGGCAAATCCGGAGAAGATCTAGGCTATCTTGGATATGAAATCATCGAATTCATATAAGGATTATAGAGGTTGACAGGTCGGATAGCTGCGCTTCGAAGATTTATGTCAAGATCAGCTGAAAGGTGTTTGTCATTTTTTGATACTTTGAAGGGGCTAAAAAACGAGAAGAGCTTCCAGTGGACTTCAGAGTGTGAAGATGCATTCCAAGGGATCAAATGATACTTGTCTTCGGCGCCTCTATTGATGAAGTTGATCCCTTTGAAATTTTTGTATTTGTATCTGGCTGAAAGCTTGATGGTAGTAGGAGCAGCATTGGTACGGGACAAAGGGGGAAAACAGTTCCCGGTCTACTATGTCAGCCACGTCCTTCGAGATGCAGAGACTAGATACTCGAACCTAGAAAAGTTTGCATATGCTCTAATCATAGCAAGCAGGAAGATTCAGCACTATTTTTAGGGTCAGTTGGTGGTGGTGTATACTGATCAACCATTGAAGAAAGTACTACACAAGCAAGAATTCTCGGGTCGACTCGCCGCATGGGCAATGGAATTGACTCAGTTTGTTCTGGAATACCACCCCCGAACGACAATCAAAGGACAAGCCTTAGTAGATTTTGTTGTAGAATGTTCCTTTTTAGAACCAGATGTGGGTTCGGTTATCGAAACACAACCAGTGAAAACTTCATGGACTCTCTATGTGGACGGGTCATCAAATTCAAACATCAGTGGAGCAGGGGTTATTCTGACAAGTCCCGAAGGGTTCAGGGTCCAACAAGCCATTCAGTTTTAGTTCAAGCCACAAACAATGAAACAAAATATGAAGGGATCTTGGATGGACTTCGGTTGGCTCGAAGTTTGGAGGTTCAGAAGTTGGTTATTTATAGTGACTCCCAACTGGTTATTAAGCAGATATATGGAGAGTATGAGGCTCGGGGGGCAAGAATGACAAAATAATTGGCCGAGGTAAAAGATAAACTCACATACTTCAATTCACATAGTTGCCAAGGAATAGATCGATCGAAAAACACAATAGCAGACGCTTTGGCATGATTGGCAACAACTGAAGCAAGTTCTTTTATTATCTTAGTATATTTAAAAGTATTGGAAAGACCAAGTGGTCAGAAGGTGGACATATTAGCCTTGGATTGGCTGGATTGCTAGCTAACGCCTTATATCTCCTATCTGACCGATGGGGTCTTGCCTTCAGATCGCATATATGCAAGGAAGATCAAACATAGGAGTTCAAATTTCATCCCCATTGATGGAGATCTATACCGAAGGGCGTTCAGTTCTCCACTGCTCAAGTGTTTGACTTTGACACCCCCAAATCCGGGCAATTCAATCCCATAAATTTGGTGTTCACTGACCAATTAAATTATAACTAACTACCCATAAACAAAGGATATAATTAAACTCAAAAGTATAAACAATAAATCTCCCATTAAAGGGTTACATAATCTCAAATAAATCCCAGGTCTTCTAACCTTTATTATTACAATCATCAGCAAAAAATTAAAACATAATCAAAATCAAGTCTATTACATAAGCTTCATAAATGAATGGTAAATTAAATGTCTTCTAATCAAACACTTTGCCCTTACCCTTGTTTGTAGAAAGCTCTTCAAACTTCATAACTTCATCTGCATTGTTTTGTGCAAGAGTGTGACGCCCCCAAAATAGGTATACATCACCCATTCTGAGTCGCCAAATACATGGTAAAAAATAAAAATACAAACTTAAATATACAACATGAGCTGTGAGTTTTAATACAAATATTGTCTTTTAGACAGTATTCAAACTCAAAATAAGTCTTCAATACATTTATTATCACACTATTTCACAGAATAGTGAGGACTACTAATGCAAACATCTGGACCATCACTCCGTTCTCTGACTAGTCCCAGCTATATTCTCATTTCCTGAAGAGAACAATGAAAGCAAAGGGTAAATTTTAAAGATTTATAATTTATTTTATCTAGAATCAATAAAGTCTAAATTATCAACATGATATTGCTTTGTGGAGTAAAATTCAAGAATAATATTGTATCAAAAATGATTTGGACATAAAAGAAATCAATTTTTATCATAAATAGTACCCTAGGTGAATAGTATTCGAGTGAATAGTACCCCGTGAATAGTATTTTGGGAATAGTACCCCGTAAACAATACTCCAGCATAAAAAGGTTAAAACTTATCAAGAATGCTCAGAATAATATTTCCATGAACATATATTGGATGAAGAGCAAATATCAAAGAATTTATGATCATTTCAGGAATTATAGAAGCAATACTTACCATAGTAAGTTTAGAGTTAGGAATCTGAAATGAACAATATACGAAACTACAAATAGATTTTCAACTGTCATACGGTAGTCAGCGTAGACAGATCATTTCCATAATTTAATTAATAACAAATGAATACAAAGGTTTATTCACCAGGCATGCGATAGTCTGCGTAGACAGGTTATTCCCACAAAATAATAAAGAATGGTATAGCAAAAGGATTTCACCATGCATGCGGTAGTCCGCGTAGACAAGTTATTCAAACAGAATAATAAAGAATGGAATAACAACCCTTACGAGTATTGAAAGAAATAACTCTCTTCGTGAATACGAAAGAAATAATATCCCTTACCTTAGTAGGAGATTGGATACTGTAATAGTGTAGTAACAGAATACTCTTCTTATTTCTATCTTATTCTCTCTCTATAGAATTCTCTTGTGAGTCATAGTGAATTGGTGAGAATGAAAGAAGAAATAAACTTCTATTTATAGAAGATTTACAGCTTAGCCCTTGTAATGGGAAGAGGCAAGTGTCTTGAAGACAGGTGATGTGAAAAGAAAAGTGGTTTGACGCCTGTAATGTGAAACAACAAGTGGTTTGATGCTTGTAATGTGAAACAACAAGTGGTTCAACGCCTGTAATGTGAAACGACAAGTGGTTCGACACCTGTAATGTGAAACGACAAGTGGTTCGATGTCTGTAATATGAAACGACAAGTGGTTTGACGCCTGTAATATGAAACGGCAAGTGGTTTGATGTCTTGTAAAGGCAAGTACTATTGGCGAAAGTGACTCTTAGATGATGACATATGGGCCCCATAGAATAAACCAAATTTATAACAAACGTCTCATAACAGACTTCTTATTTATATCAAAGATTGAATAAATATTTACTACAAATCATTTTATCTTCAATCAACACATTTTCTTAATCTTTCAACCATTATTCATCATTAATATTATAACTCACAATATTGACAACCAAACCCCTTTTCTCGACATAACTTTCTAAACAACGTCAATAATATAAGTAATAATATGAATAACTTTATCGTCTTAATTATTGATTTATTAATATAAAATATTGTGCAGATGATACTGTGACAATAATTGAATCAATAACGTGAAATACTGTGCAGCAATTACTGTAGAAATAATTGAGTATAACTGAGTGACTTCTTACGTAAGCATCAATAATCAATACTATGTGTTACTATGCAACCACGCGTATTACTGTACTTTTATCACCGGGTATTTCAATAGTTAACAGTAAAACTTTCGTCGTTATTTTTATAGAAAGAAATTTTTGTTGTTTTCTAACTTCGACAATAATTCTGTTGTGGGGTCCACTAATGATTTTGTCGTCGTAAGAATATTCCCCGATAGAAAGAATATTCCCCGACCAAACGAATATTTTATAACAACTTGCTTTACTTTGCAAAATTTTCACATATCACCCTTAACTTTAATCCTTTTATTAATTTAACAATTTACTAAATAAAATAATAATTATAAGAAAATTAAATACTTTCATTTCATAAAATTCGGGGTCTTACAATCTCCCTTCCTTATGAAATTTTGCCCTCGAAATTAGGGTACGTACCTGGAATGTCGAAGAGGTGAGGATACCTTGATTTCATTTCAGATTCTAACTCCGAGGTCATTTCCTCAACATCGTGGTTTCTCCACAAAACTTTGACTTGAGGTATAACATTGGAGCATAGAATATGTTCCTTCTTATACAAGATTTTAACAGGTACCTCTTCATACGTTAAATCTTCCACTATTTCGTCCGGTTTTAACTCAATAATGTGGTTCGGGTCTTCCACATATTTACGTAATATGGATATGTGAAAAAACGTTATGAATACGCGACATACTTGGCGGTAAAGGAGTCTATAGGGCACAGTTCCTACTCGATCGAGAATTTCAAATGGGCCAATAAAATCGAGGGTTGAGATTTTCTCTCTTCGTCGATTCTTGCTTCTAGAATAACGCCATCTTGAACCTTCTTATTCACATTCATCAGCTCTGAGTATGTAGCTTGAGCGGCTTTAACTTTATCGATTAAAGTTGGTTCTACTCGTATATTTGATATCATCATGTGGGTCCTTAGAGTCTTTAACTCTATCTCCATCCTTTGTAAGTCATACAAAATGGGCATCTGCGTTGACAATATCACACTCGTACCCGCATATGATCTTCTACTCAACGCGTCAGCTACTACGTTCATTTTTCCAGGATGGTATTGAATGGTATGGTCGTACGTAATCTTTCAACAGCTCAAGCCAACGTCTTTGGCGCATAATGCGTTCATTTTAGGTGAAAAAAATATTTGAGGGTTTTGTATCAGGTCAAGGTCAATAAAAAATTTGATTTCACACTCTGGGGTAGGCTAGGAAATTCTTCAGGGAATACGTCAGGAAATTTATTAATAATAGAAATATCATTCAAATATGACGAATTTTTGTTTAAATCTGTGATATGAGCTAAGAAAGCTTGACATTCGTTTTTCAATAAACGAATAGCTTTATGGATTGAGATGACAGTGATTGATTTTAATGGTTTGGTTACTTGAATTCGCATAATAGGTTGGTTAGGAATATGAAAGCTAACAACCTTATGAAAAAAAATAAATTTTAGCATGATGAGTAGTTAACCAGTAGATTCCTAAAATCACATCAAATATGAGTATTTTCAAAGAGATAAGATCAACAGATAATGTGAGGGTGCCGATTTTAATCAAACAAGATTTATAAATTGTGGAGGTAATGGAGACTTCTCCCAATGGAGTTTCAATAGATAAACCAAAGTCTAATTTCTTCGGAGTCAAATTTAAATGTTGAGCGCAAGTAGGAGAAATAATAGAATGGGTAGAACCGGTGTCAAATAAGGTATAAACTTCGCAAGAGTTTTTGATTAGCTTACCCGTAATAACTTCGTTCGGGTTCCTCATCACAAAAAATGCTCTCTTAAACTACCGATTTTGAATTGACTGGGATATCCTTTGGCGTCACCATCCCAGCTGGACTTGACTTTGCTATAAAAGAAATTCCACCCTTAATTGCTTCGTCGCATTCCTGATCCATGATTTGAATCATTACTCTTCGATCTATATCGAATTAGGGCTAACCGCTCTGCACAGGGTAATTCCAAACTCGATGTTGGATTCTCCCAATTGCTGTCCAAATAGTGAAATCCATTTCATCTATTTTGGTCTTATTAGATCGGACGTCTTTTTCTACAATATCAACGCGTCGTGCGGCTTTTACCCATGCATCCTCCATTCTCAATCGTTCAGTTGTTTCTCCTTTCATCAGAACTTTGATCATAGTATTATTAGATTTCAGCTCTAATATCTTATACTCTGACAAAGAGTGCTTCTATTCAAGTATCGAACATCGGGTAACACAATTTTGAATCGGTCCATCCCTTTGCTCCATGATCGCCTGCCGTTCTTCAGTCTGCTCTTCTAACTCATAAATACAAATTTTCAATTCTACATTTTGATCATAAAGTTCTCCTAATAAATCCTGTTTAGGTTCCTCTTCTTCCTCATTCTCATCTGCTACCTCTGCGACTAGCTTGGGTGCAATTATTAATTCTTCATTCACCACATGGATATCTCTGATTTCTTCTTCGCCTGACATCACATTATCCTGGTTGGTGATTAGAGGTGTCGCAACGGTCTCATTCCCTCCATTGTTAACATTTTCAGCTGTCATTTTCAAACACTGCAACAAAACAAGAGTTAATTGACATGCCACATATTATCCCTATATTTCGAATGACCAAATAAATAACAAATAAAACTTAGGTAGGTCATACTAGCGAATGATTTACCTGTCTCTCCCCTCCTAGTTCTAGTCTCACATCTCAGCCAGGGATCATATCCCTAAGCTTTGATACCAACTATGACGCCCCCAAAATAGGTATACATCACCCATTCTGAGTCGCCAAATATATGGTACAAAATACAAATACAAACTTAAATATACAACATGAGTTGTGAGTCTTAATATAAATATTGTCTTCTAGACAGTATTCAAACTCAAAATAAGTCATCAATACATTTATTATCACACTATTTCACAGAATAGTGAGGACTACTAATACAAACATCTGGACCGTCACTCCGTTCCCCGACTAGTCCCAGCTATATTCTCGTTTCCTGAAGAGAACAATAAAAGCAAAGGGTAAATTTTAAAGATTTATAATTTAATTTATCCAGAATTCAATAAAGTCCAAATTGTCAACATGATACTACTTTGTGGAGTAAAATTCAAGAATAATATTTGTATCAAAAATGATTTGGACATAAAAGAAATCAATTTTTGTCATGAATAGAACCCTGGGTGAATAATATTCGAGTGAATAGTACCCCATGAATAGTATTTCGGGAATAGTACCCCGTGAATAATACTCCGACGTGAAAAGGTTAAAACATTTCAAGAATTCTCAGAATAATATTTCCATGAAAAATATTGGATGAAGCGCAAATATCAAAGAATTTCTGATCATTTCAGGAATTATAGAAGCAATACTTACCATAGTAAGTTTAGAGTTAGGAATATGAAATGAACAATATACGAAATTGTAAATGGATTTTCAGCTGTCATGCGATAGTCCGCGTAGACAGAACATTTCCATAATTTAATAACAAATGAATACGAAGAGTTATTCACCAGGCATGCGGTAGTCCGTGTAGACAGGTTATTCCCACAGAATAATAAAGAATGGAATAACAAAAGGATTTCATCATGCATGCGGTAGTCCGCGTAGACAGGTTATTCCAACAGAATAATAAAGAATGGAATAAAAACCCTTACGAGTATTGAAAGAAATAACTCTCTTCATGAATACGAAAGAAATAATACCCCTTACCATAGTAGGAGATTGGATACTGCAATAGTGTAGTAACAGAATACTCTTCTTCTTTCTATCTTATTCTCTCTCTATAGAATTCTCTTATGAGTCGTAGTGAATTGGTGAGAATGAAAGAAGAAATAAGCTTCTATTTATAGAAGATTTCCAGCTTAGCCCTTGCAATGGGAAGAGGCAAGTGGCTTGACGACTAGTAATGTGAAAAGAAAAGTGGTTTGACGCCTGTAATGTGAAACAACAAGTGGTTCGACGCCTGTAATGTGAAACGACAAGTGGTTTGACGCCTATAATGTGAAACGACAAGTGGTTCGATGCCTATAATGTGAAACGACGAGTGGTTTGACGCCTATATTGTGAAACGACAAGTGGTTCGACGTCTGTAATGTGAAACGACAAGTGGTTCGAAGCATGTAATATGAAACGACAAGTGGTTTGACGTCTGGTAAAGACAAGTACTATTAGCGAAAGTGACTCTTAGATGATGACATATGGGCCCCATAGAATAAACCAAATTTATAACAAACGTCTCATAACAGACTTCTTATTTATATCAAAGATTGAATAAATATTTACTACAAATCATTTTATCTTCAATCAACACATTTTCTTAATCGTTCAACAATTATTCATCATTAATATTATAACTCACAATATTGACAACCAGATCATTCCCAGTAAAGAGGGGACTTTCTGATAAGGACTTCTCCTTATTGGCGCGCAATTAGGTGACCAAACCTCTTTCCTCGACATAACTTTCTAGACATCGTCAATAATATAAATAATAATATGAATAAATTTATCGTCTCAATTATTGATTTAATAATATAAAATATTGTGCAGATGATAATAATTGAATCAATAACATGAAATACTATGCAGCAATTACTGTAGAAATAATTGAGTATAACTGAGTGACTTCTTACGTAAGCATCAATAATCAATACCGTGTGCTACTATGCAACCACGCATATTATTGTACTTTTATTACCAAGTATTTCAACAGTTAACGATAAAACTTTCGCCGTTATTTTTATAAAAAGATATTTTTGTCGTTTTCTAACTTCGACAATAATTCTATTTTGGGGTCCACCAATGATTGTGTCTTCGTACGAATATTCCCCGACAAAAAGAATATTCCTCGACCAAACGAATATTTTATAACAACTTGCTTTACTTTCCAAAATTTTCACAATAAAATAACAATTATAAAAAAATTGAATACTTTTATTTCATAAAATTCGGGGTCTTACAAAGGGTGAGCAAACAATTGCCCACAAGAAGGATAGTATACAATAGCATTCTATGAATGATAATTAACTGAGCTTTCAATGGTAAAGTACTCTTACCAGAACAATAAACTTTAATTTAAAAGCTATGAGTTCAAAGGAATAATGAACGTTTAAGTTAACAACAAATATCAACATCAAAAGAATACACTGAGGGTCACAAGACCACGAACTATGCTCTAGGTTGTCAAGTATTTCTACTTTAACCTTTAACAGTCTAAAAGACTATAACCATCTTCTATGTCCTAAGTTAACATATGTTTCTATTGCAACCTTTAACAGTCTAAACGATTATGTGGACCATCATCTCGTACTCCAGGTGATCAGCCCTTTGTACTATGTATTGCGCAAATATTTTAACGCTATTACGTAGCTCTAAAATAATCCCCTGATATAGGGTTGTTCATCTCAGCTTAAATTATCAGGTTCCATACCAAAGGAAGTTTGGTTTGGAATTAACTTCAAAGGAGTTCTAAATCTTTAGAACGCTCCTCAACCAAGTACTAGTTGAATCAAGTAGGGATCAATAATTATTCAAGAGTTTGATTACAAACGAATTATGTCAATGTATTAATAAGAGATAGGTTATCAATGGTTTATCAGCTGAACAAATATTATTCATCGATTATACATTCTTAAAACTATACAGATTCATTAGCAAACCAAAGGAAGTTTGGTTTGAACTGACTTTAAGGGTAATTTAGAGTTTAGAACATTTATCAACTAAGGATTAGTTGAATCAATAAAGAATCGCTAGTCAACTAAAAGTTCGGTACAACAATGTAAGATAGTGCAATGACATTGGTGATCAGATATTAAACAACGATTAATTTTAGCTGAACAAATGTTTTTCAAAAAGAACAAGCTTTCAACAATAGTACAGACTTTGAATAAATAAAATAACCTCGCTTGAAATTAAGGAGTAAAGATTAATTAACTAGCTCAAGGAAAAATGTAGTTTAGAAATTTACTCAACAATAATTCAGAGTTAAAAAATACACATAACAATAACAAGTTAGAAACAAGAACTTGCATAATGAAATATTAAAGTTAGAGAACTTGCTCAATTGAATAATAAATTCAAGAACTTGCATAACGTAAAAGTAAGATTAGGAAACTTGCGTAACAATAATAGCTTAACTGCTCAATAAGAGATTAGAGATAGAGAACTTGTATAAGTATAACATGACAGTGAAAAGTAAACCTTGCTGAATAATAAAGTAGCAAAGGTTGGTGAACTTGCCTCTTGCGTACACTATACAATTACAACTCACGTACTCCAATATCCTACACATACCACTAGGATTATCACATCAATTAGCTACATGCACATTATCCTCATAAATTCAATTCTCATCTTAGTTAAGTTATAACCTTTAGCTGAAGGTTTAACCATAATAATCAACCGCATAACACAAATCCGAAAACTCACTAACATATAACATAAGACTTTTAGCATCCAAATCACATTCTCAAATCTTACAACATGGAGTTTCAATCTATTATAACTTATTAATCAATACTATATTTCTTTTTAGTCAAACTTGAAGTTCATTCAAGTGTTTAAGTCTTCCTAGGACTCCTTATTGGTTTTATATTAATCACATTCCATATCTTATAATTTTCATTTTATTTTAATTAAAACACTTTTTAATTTCATTAACACTTGTCACGACGTTTCGATGTTCATTTGTCGCACACCCGATTTGTCTCGCTTGTGTATGCTTAGTATGCTTATACAACTTATCTAATACATCATGTATTAATGTTAAGAATCATTATATTTACTAATATTCATGTTTTATAACTTAGAATAACATATTTTATCGTCAGAAGCACTACACTCGCATATGTGCATGCCCGACGCCCTCCGATTACCTCCGAATACACATCAGTCCTAACGATGGTCATTTTTACCCCTATTCCCAACCTCAAATCGGAAAACTTAAAGAATGAAAGTTGTAGTTCTACTCGTTCTCTTTCTAAATCATCCTGAATTGCCTCAATCGGAATTAGTATGAAAAGGTTATGGTCGTTTTACCAAAGAATGTCAAAATAGTCATATTTGGCGCTACATGAGCGCAGCTGCGCCCAAATAAGCCTTGGGACCAGCGCAAATGCACCCCCAAGAGACTTAGGGCATAGCGCAGCTACGCCTAATAGCAAAACCAGAATTACCAGTTTATTGTTCTTGCGATTTTTGACCCTTTTTCTCCTATTAATCTTCATAACTTAAGCTATACACATCCAAATTAGTCTGTTTTCAATTTTATGGATTCTTAATTCATAGAACTACAACATACCAAAGAATCAACAATTTACAAAAACATTAACTGACCCAAATCTTAACCTAAAACTCATGTTTATACTAAATTTTCATATTTTAACATGTTTAGCGAATTCATTCACTACAAATTCATTTTTTAACCAAATTGATTCATTTAACTTGCGTTATTTTCGTTTTTGAATTTATTAACACAAATGATCATAAATTTACAGTTTACTACATGAATTGAACATCAATTTTTGATTCAAAATAGGCTATATTGTACATACTTATCCAAAACCAATTCATTCTTCTCAAACATGACTACTCATGAATTTGATACCCCAAAATCATTTATAAACTACGTATAACAGATTATAATCATCAACTAACATATATTTAACATCTATTTAGCAACTCATCCAACTAAATTTCTAATTTTAATGGATAACTCAAGAACACCCAAACTAAGAAAAAAAAACTAGGCTATTTACCTCTTGATTCTTGTTTAGCCTTGTTAGAAGATGATTCCCTTCTTCTTCTCCTTTTTGGCTCTCCAATTTGGCTTACAAATTCATAAAACTCTCTTTTCTCTCTTCCTCTGTGTTTTCTCTACTCTCTTTAGACTTAGGCTTAACCAAGTGATAACACGTAAAGAAAAAAACCTTATATAAAATGTAATACGCAACTTAAATTTTTAAGTAAAAAACTCAATAGGTTCAGCTGTTACAAACACTAAGAAAAACAAGGTCATGTTTGGCTAGTCTCAAATATCTCATTTCAATTTATTTTAATAATTTATTTATCCTATAGTTTATTTGTCACACCTTTAAACAATTAAATTATTATAACCCTTGAATCAAATTAATCATTTATCATGTAATTATGAATTCCATAATAAAATATAATTTTATTTAACAAATCAATAAATCTCTAATTTAATTATTAAATTAGAACGACATTATAATTATTTAATAATTAATTTAATTTAATTATCTCATTAAATTAAATCTTCAAACTATAAAATCACTAATCATAAATTTAATTTACATATCTCCTAATTAAATTATTACATCATATCTTCATCAACTATTTATTTATCTTAATAAATAAATCAACTTAAATATTTATTTGATTCAATAAATATTTAAAATTAATAAAATTAATTAGAAAATTTTCGTTTGTTACATCCTTCCCTCCTTAAAAAGATTCTGTCCCCAGAATCACAACTCAATAAATTCATTCGTTACATTGACACCTCCTTACAAGGATTTAGTCCCCAGAATCGAAGACATAGATTACACAAATAACTCGGGATAACTTTTCATCATCTTATTTTCGAGTTCCCTCGTAGCTTCTTCAGCATTGTGGTCCTTCCACATTACCTTATAAAAGGTATCACTTTATTCCTGAGAACTTGTTCTTTTCTGTTAACTTATCTAAATATAAATTTCCTCGTAGGATACACCTTTATCAAACTATAACGGTTCATACTTGATCACATGATTGTAGTCGGGCTTGTTTGATCATATCACCAAAACATTAAAAACATTGCGAATGCGCTCTAACTGTATAGGTAAGGCTACCTCAAAACCATCTTTTCAACTTCATCAATGCTCCCTATACTATAACCGTTTTATACCCAATATAGTTCATCAAACTTCCACACTTTGGAAATTCAGGAACTTGCCATAATCATATGAGTTTAGGAACCCTAGTCAGACCATAGGTCTCCATTCGCTGAGGGGTTCAAAACATACCATATGATTATGAGTCACGAACTTACCATATGCTTTAGTTTTAAGAACCGAACCTAATCTTAATATCATCTAAACTAATCTTAAAAGCCTCTAACTATCAAATATATACATGAGAAAAGAATCACCTTTCCACCACATATACATTGATAGCGCGACACCGATATTCCAATGATTATCAATGGAAGTGTCGAAGTGATATAAGTGTCCAAGCCAAGTACTTACCGGCTTCGAGCAATGGACGGTTCAGAAATAAAGAATACATAGCATGCTGGAAGACTTAGAAAATATTATCAGTAAAAGTTATGTTATTCTTTCTTTTACTTATGTAAATTATTTTATTCATCAATAAAATAAATGAGAATTTCTCTTTGGAAAATTTTGTACTTCGTTTATATTCATATGTTTCTACAAAACCGATCAGATAAACTTTGAACAAAACTGATCAGAAAAGTTACAAACAACTTAATTGATCGGGAAAGTTACAAACATAACTGATCGGGAAAGTTACAAAAAGAAAAAATGATTACAAAAATTACAAGTAAAAGATCCTAAAACAACTAAGTGTTTGGGACCCCATCTTCGGCTTCAGACTCTTCGTCAAAAGAGTCAAGGACAGTAGTATTAAGCCCAACAGCTGTCATCTTCACCTGAACCTTCTCCCGATAAGCCTCATAGCCTTCAGCAAACTGAGATATGATCTTATCGGTAAGTGCAGACGATTCTTCTTATTCTTTGAATGTGAGCCGCTTGGCTTCGGTAGATTCCCCCCCCACCTCAAGGTAGTATTCTCCAGCATCAACGCCATCATCTGGTTGTGCATACCAAGAATCTTGTCTTTAAGGGCTAGAATGGCACATTGTTGATCCTTGTTCTCATCCGACAGAAGCTCCTTTTCCTTGGTGATTTGTTTGGCATGATTGTCAAGGCTGACATATTCTTTCTGGAGGGCATAGTGTTGTTTTTTAAGATTATTGGCCTGACGTTCAACTTGGGTCACTTAGTTTCTCGTATCGGCATGAAGGTCTCTTTCTTTCTTCAACTCCAATGTCAAGACTCGGACCTCGACCTCGAGTATCTCCACCTCGCCCCTCAGTTGTACTTCTTTTTTAGTAGCCTTGGCTAGAGGTGGAATGGCTCGGGACATGACGACATTGGCCTGCAATGAAGTGGAGGTACGGGTCAGACATGATGAAAATAGGATGATCAAAAGGATGCTTTAGTCTATCAAATTTACCTAACACTCGAGCTTGACATATTTGACCAAGTAGACCTCGAAAGTGTATCCCTTGAACCGCTCTTCGTCTCCAGGCAATCTGAAGTGTTCCAGCTGGTCGAAGGGGAACACTTCTGAAGGGCTCTTCGGCTAGAAAGTGGTAGGAGTCCCTTGGGAGGAACTAGTTTCAGTAGGTGGTCGGGATGAAGGGGTTGGCGTTGGTGGGAGGTCAGCATCTATGATCTGTAAATCAGGCTCTTCTGTTTGATGTTACCTCTTGGAGCGAGGTTCGAGAGTCTCATCAGTTTTCTCGGGATCCTCAAGGACAACAATAGGTTAAATTGGCAGGGGAGTCGGCTTCGGAACCACCTAAGAAGATGGCTTGGAGGGGACTTTGATGGGAGGCTTCTTCTTATTTTTCTTCAGCAAAGCCATCTTCTCTGACCGATCCATCTTCAGGATATTTTTGGAGGGTTTGGCTTTGGTGGGAAGAGCTGGACCCGATGCAGAGCTGGTTGAAAATTCAAAAATCGGGATGGTTTCTTCTTCGGGGGAATCAATGGCAGATTAGTTCGAATTTGATGGGTAGTGACGCTAAGGATACATCAGCTCCTTCGGGTTTGAAAATGGTTACGGCAAGATAAATAAAACAGTCAGTAAAGAAGGTTGGAAGGTAATTCAAGTCATGAATGGGTTCGAGGTTTATAACTTACAACTGTGTTTGTAGAGCCATGCTTCGTTGGATAAGACCACCGGGCCCCATTCAGTCTTCTTCAACTTTTGGCAAAATTCTTTGAAGGCTTCTTGGCGATCCTTCAGGAATTTGGACACTTTGGCAATGGGGTCTTCGGGTGTAGCCCAGTTTGGGAGGAGTTTGAGGTCAGTTCCCCTTACGAAGATCCATTGGGAGTGCCACCCCTTATTGCTGGAAGGAGTCTTGATGAAGGTGGCTCGGCTTGGCTTGCGGTTTAGTTGACGAATGTCAGGTTCTTTTGACCTGTTGACGGTGAACAAGACAAAGAATAAGTGAAGGCCAGGAGTGATTCCTACCTCCTGGCACAAGGCGATGAAACTGATAAGATGAATGTATGAGTTCGGCACAAGTTGTGCGAACCCGATCCCCACGAAGTAGAGGAAGGATGAAATGGATTCGTGGAGGGGGAATCAGACACCATATTTCAGGGCCAAAAGCGGAATAGCAACTCATTCGCATTCGGGACGCCAGAACATCCTTTCGTTTGGTTCTGGCACCCGAAGCTTGTATTATTTGGGAATGTTGAAGAGGGTTCGGATGTCAGAAATTTGGGAAGGGTTGATGGAGGATGTGGTGTTAATGTGAGAGAAATCATTTTCGGATGAGTAAACACTTCAGATTTTGGTTTTAATGCTATCTGAAGTGGAAGGAGTTGAAGAGTTAACAGTTTCAGACGGTGGTGCCGGCAAATTGACCAGCACCAAGTCAGTGGCAACAATGGAGTTTGGATTGGAGGTGTTGTCCAAGGTAGGTGTTTGCTTAGTGGTGGAGGAGGAAGGAATTTGGAATCTGCCATTAAAGCGAAAAGAGTAGAAATGTGAGGTTTTGGGGATGGAGAAACCTATACCGGAGTAGTTAGGTGGAGGAGGTTTCTCGTCGTAAATCGCTTTTATAGAAAGCTCTGAGATAGAAGATTGAAATGGATAAGATTGGTAAAAAGTGACAGTTGTGTGTGGAGTGGGGGTTTTATAGGGTTGCTGCACGAATCCCAAGGGTGGCTATTGATGATGAATGGGGTCCATTTCTTGGAGAACGTGTGTCGTTACAAAAGACCGTTTCGATTCCCAAGGTTTCTCTTCAAGTCTTTAAATATAAACATCTTATAATAAGAAACTGTGGGGCAATGTTCAGGCGTGATCTACCGACCCCTATGTGGGCTGAAGGCCTGAGTTGAGAAGGCTATTTTGAGCCCATTGGGCCGAAACCAACAAGGGGATTGGTGGTGTTCGAGTTCGGGCGTCCGAGTCCTCTGGCCCGGAGTCTTGTTTGATTTGGTGATGTTCGGGGTCGAGCGTCCGAGTCTTTTGGGTCGGAGCACAGACCGGTTTATAGGGGTTCGGTTGGATTGGGCTTATACAGTTGGTTGGCCCCTCTTATGGAGTCTGGAGTGATAAAGAGGTTAAAGTGGTTAAGGATTCTAATCCTAGCCATATTTAAATATTAACTCCAAATGTGAGTGTTTTGATCATATTCAAGTTGCACCCTTTAATGAGATTGTGTTGGACCCAAACAATAGTAACTGCCGTGTTTAGGAGTCCTAATCCGATTTGGAAGTGGACTTTAAGGTGATGAGAATGACTATAAATTCAAGGCTTGACTTCGATTGAGAGGTAATACACTCTTGAACACTAAATACTAAAGTCTCTATTGTTAAACCTTGTATCAGCTTGTACTCATTCTCACACTGGAGCTATCACCCGGCGGCACAAGCCGTCAAGCTTCTTGTGTGATCTGTTAATGTGCAGATTTAAGCGCATGGATTTGGTGATTAGACGCGCCTTAAATCGTGAAACTTTAATATTGATGTAATTTTCCATAAAATGTTAATGTAGTTTATGAAACTTTTCAAAATATTTGATCATATAATTATTATTCTTTTAAATAAGTAAATTATAAAAAATTAAATAAATTCAAATTAATTTTAGCTATGAGATTATGAATTCATTATTACTAGGAGGATCAGGCGGTTCCAGCACATCTAGAAAGAGAAAGTAGGGAGGAAGATGATGATACCAAAGGTAATAATGACATCGTCCGTAACCCGTGGCGGGTTGCACGAGCCGAGCCTTCTCTTCTGTCCAAAACCCTGACACTTTCATCTCCATATTCTCACTGAACCCCAAACCACAAGAAAACAATTCAATTCCAAAACAAAACATAACACTAACCCCACAATTCTTCAATTTTTTTTTACTGATTATCAGACGTCTTCTTCTCCAACATCACGTATCTCGAAATACCCACATTTTTTTAATTCTAAAATCACACCAAACAATTTCAGAAATCAAAAATCTCAGATTCCAAACGATTCCCTCTCTATGCCGCCCGTCATCGCATGGATGGTAACGAGTCAATTCCCCCCATTATCTACGGTCAGATTTCACCATCAATTCTCTCTTATTGAATTCAGCATTGCGATTTCTACTAATTTCTCTCTCTAAAATGTTGTACTAGTACTGCGTTATTTTCTCTAGATTTATTTGAATTGGGTATTTATTGTTTTACTGATCTGGGGTTGTATGGAATTTATCTTCATGATGCTTGTTCTGGTTTTGCAACTGTACGGACAGGTAAGGAGGAGATGATTGCTCTGTTTTTATTGTGGTTTAATAAATTAGGGTTAGGGTTTGGATCAGGATTTTACTTGGTGGTGGTGGTGTTTGTTGATATGGGCTGTGGAGGGTCAAAAGTTGATGATTTGCCGTTAGTGATTTGTTGCAGAGAGAGGAAAGAGCTAATCAGAGCTGCCGCTGATCACCGGTATGCTCTAGCTTCTGCTCATATTTCTTATTTTCGTTCTCTAAAAGATTTTGGGGAAGCTCTTCGCCTGTTTGTTGATGAAGAGTTTGTGATCGGGTCGCCTTTGGATTCGCCTGTACTTACATTGCCTTCTGATGAAGGGAAAAAGAGCAAGAAGAAAGACATAGATAGTATTAGTAGAAATGTTGCTGGTAGGAATAATAAAGGCTCTTCCAATTCGAATTCGGGTTCGATTTCTCATGATCATTCTGCAGAGGATGATTGTGGGGATTTACATGATTCACATTTACATTTATCTTCAAGTTCGGATTCTGAATTGGGTTCACCTTCTAGTCATATTCATTTACAAGATAGTCCTCTAATGGATGTGCGAGAGGCTTACCCACCTCATCAAACAGCTTGGGAGCCTTATGGGTATGGGGTGAATTCAAATCCACCCCCTCAATCAGTTTGGGGGCCTTATGGTTATGGAATGGATCCATCCCCTCAAACAGATTGGGGAGCTTATGGAATGAATGTAGAAGATCAACCTTATGGAATTAATGCAGTAGATCAAACTTACGGAACGAATTATGGAATGAATTATGGAATGAATGTAGTAGATCAATCTTATCAAACAGACTGGGGACAATATGGAGGGAATTCGAGGTCATATGCATATTATATGAAAAGGTCTGCACCGGCTGTTCGTACTGTGATTCATGGGGAGGAACCGTATGCTTATTCAAACTCCTACTCGAGTTACCCAAATGAGAGCAGAGGATTCTTTGGGTTTCCGATGAGTTCTCCACGTCAAGAGCCTCCCGAGAATAGGAGACCAAGTCCTCCGGCTGCACCACCTCCACCTCCTCCGCCGAGTGGTTCTGGGTGGGATTTCCTTAACCCTTTTGATGGGTATGATACCGGTTATTATTCTCAAAGTGCATATGGGTATGGGTCAACTGCTAGTAGTCCAGATTCGAATGAGGTTAGGGAGAGGGAGGGGATTCCTGATTTGGAAGAAGAAATAGAGAATGAGGTCGTTAGACAAGTTCATAAAGGGAAGAAGGTGAATGAAAATATAAAGAGAAATTTGGGCGCGAACACTTCTAAGGCAATGTCACCACAAAAGGGTGAGGGCAATTTTAAAACTGTACGATCATACGGTGATAGTGAGGGTAGTCCAAGGGTGGTGCCACCTCATGGTAGTCAGGGAATTTCAAGGGAATCACACAGTAGTGATGGCAGTACAAAGGCAATGCCATCACAAAATAGTGAGGGCCCTTCAAGGGCAGGACCATCACAAAATAGTGAGGCACAACAATCAGTTTATGTGGAAGAGGAGAAAAGCAGTCCCGACACCAATATATCAGAGGTCTCACCCAGTAGTTATGTGCAGAAGAAAGGGGTGAGTTTCGAGGTAGAAGAGGTTTCAGTTAATGACGTTGAATCCTCAAAGATGAGTAGCATGACCACATTATCTACTCATGGTTCTCGGGATATTCAGGAGGTAGTTGGTGAAATTAGGGATGAATTTGAGATGGCTTCTAGTTATGGGAAAGAGGTTGCTTTGATGCTTGAAGTGGGGAAACTGCCTTATCAGCCCAAGTTCACTGTACTTAGAGGTGTAATTTCATCTATTGTTTTCTTAATGTCTATATATATGCATTGCTGAGTTCTTGTTGTAATTGTTTGTTTGGCTTGCCTTGTTGCATTCACCTCTTAGTTTTTGTTATTTATCATATCAATTACATTGATTTCAATTTGAAATCACCACATTTCAGTTGGGAATTTACGTCTACTGTGACGGTAATGAAAAATTTATCATATTTGAGAAATTGGTTACTAGTATCTTCATCGCTATAATAAATTCGTTGTTGAAGGTCACGGAAATATCTACAATGTTTAACTCTGATTGGCAGACATGTTGATGTAGTTCTTGGAGAAATTGAAGGGAAGTTAAGATATCTATTGTTTTGAGTATTTGTCATTTTGTTCTGGTGAACTCAAATCTGCCTCATCTATGACATTGTAATTATGCTACTGCTTTAAGTATAAACCTACCTCTTGAGCCTGTATATATGTATTCTAGGGTAATTGCTATAAATGGTCATATCGATTGTTTTAACAATTTACAACCCAGATGGTGCTTTGCTTGTGGTCCCGTTGAGCCCAGCCCATCCCACAATAATTAGATCAATAAGAGCTTATTAATATGTTCAAGAGTGGTTAATCAATTAGGGAGCTCTACAATGTAGATTCCTTGTCTAAGAAACACAAAAATGTGTGCCTTTATACGGGGGTATGAATATTTGCCAAATCTTAAATTATAGAGACTCGGGTTTGGAGGGATTTGACATATTTTATTATTAAACATTTATATATGTATGTTTCTAGTTGTATATATATGATAAAATAATTCATCAGAATAGATATTACAAGTCAAAAACATAAAAATCTAACAAATAATATAACTTTAATGTTTTGAAGTTATAAAAATAATCATAGATAATATAAAATACATAAGTTATAAGGAGAGGATCCCTAAGAGCATAATTGTCACGGCACTACGGCGAGACGCGGCGGTAGTTGACCGTCAGTATGCCTAGGTGATAAGGCGCCCGCCATGACGTCTATAAGGCGACAAGTCGTTAACAATGTGCAATTTATACATTATTTATTTTACTTGAGAAGTATATTTGACAATAAAATTTTATATACATTAAAATTCAATACATAATAACTAATACTATAAAATATAATTAAAAACACAATTATATGAATACTTCACAATTAAAATTCAAACACAAAACACTTGACATTGAAAATTAGTAGAACAAGTCAACAAATACTACGTAGAAAATAAATAATCAACCAAGTCAACACTCACCACACATTACAAGTCTAATAAATAATAAAATTATACCATATAGTCCATGAGTTATGATGAGTCATTGGTTCAAAATGACTTAATTGCCTTGGGCCAACTATCAAGGCGTAAGCCTTGGCGGCTCATCGTCCAAGGAGTTGCCTTATCTTTTTCTAGCGCTAGGACGCCTAGTCGTCGCCTAGGAGATGACATGATAACTATGCCTAAGAGTCCCCAAGAATCGGAGTATCTAGTGTTGGGATAAGGCAGTTCGTTGGGGTAATCCTAGCTCCTTGTAATTTGGCAAGTTTGTTCGAGAAGATCACCTTTAATAAAAATTGCTAGACCTTTTTACAAGGTCATGTTTATCTAGCATGCATCTCCTTCATAGTTAAGGTGCTTTCAAGTTGGTTTTCACAACTATTCTTACTTGATTAAAATTTCATCATAAGCTATTAATTGTTGATGAGTAAAAGATTTGTTAAGGCGTGTTGTGTTTACTTTCAGTTTGTACATTACGATCTTTATTTCTTCCGGAGATTAACATGTGGTTTTTACTTTTATAGCTTATGTAAGCTTACATTTGAAGATAATATTATGGGACTTTTGAATCCTTAAAATGTCATGATTTATCAATTCCCATGAGTTTTATTGTCGTAGGAACACCAGTTAGTTGTATCAATTCTTTCTTTTCCCATCAAGTCAAAATGACTACCTTGGCGAAGAATAAGATATGATAATCTCTTTCAATAATTGCTTTCCTTGCTAATTAGTTGGAACTATTTGTCTATGTACAGAGGCCTTGTACAAAATTCTGTGTGTTGTAGCACCTTCATCAGCATCTTCACACCCCCCATCAAGGCAGTCAGTAAGAGTAGATTCTAAAACAATGAAGCTGGCAAGAACATACTATGAGGATACTGGAAAGGACATTACTGTTGATCATGGTAACATCTCAGCTATTTTGGAAGAGCTCTATGCATGGGAGAAAAAGCTTTATAAGGAAGTTAAGGTATTAAATGAAGAATCTGATTTTATATAATTGTACTATGGTTGACATTTTAGATTTTAGAAACTGTACTTTCTTTCTTAATGTGCACGAGCTTATATGTATGTCTCCATGCATGGTATAAAGCCTGCTGTCAAGTTGTTGCATCTTTTCTTGTGACAGAAATTTCACCCGACTCGTATGCAATAGTGTGAATGGGATCCATTAGGAAGTAGGTAACGAGTATGAATGATTGGGTAAATTGAAGTCTATTCGTGTAACTAAAGGGTATATACGGTGTGAAGTATTAATGAAAATAAAATTGTAATAGTAGTCTGTCCTTTTTTTGTCATTTTTCTATTATCTTAGGCATGTTCTGCATAGATTTATAGAAGTGAGGTAGAGTTTTCTTCAAAAGAAGTTATTGGTTTTGCTGATTGGATGGTAATGGGTCCTGTTATTTGGACTAATAATACAAGGTAAACTGTGAAAGGTTCTTTAATGATCTGCAGAGGGCTGTACTAAATTTTTTGAAATGGAAACCATGTTGTATTCCAATCTAATCTTGAGTGATTTAAGTTGGTGGAAACTGATGTTAATTTCTGTTAAAATTGATTTGAATCCCATAATGTATCTCATCTTCATTTCTGTTTGATTGAAATCAATGGAACTGTGAAAATTAACACACAGTTTTGTTATTGAAATACATAGTATATCAATAACTCATGCTTTAGTTGCCATGACTATGTATCTGGGAAAGCAACTGTATGCTTTAAATTGGTGTATGGTGTACTTTTAGTTTGTTTCACGGTTTTAGGCTGCCTTTTACCATTTCATTATTTCTTAAAACTCCATTTGATACTTTGGCCAATTCAGTACTTGCTTGATTTGCTTGATAGTTTTTAAGGTCTGTTCGGCATGGGTTTTAAGATGTACTGTGAACACATTTGATGCGAAACAAATTTAGGATAAAGAATTGATGGAAAATAAACTATAATTTAAGCTCTACAGATCTCTTAAGTGTATCAACTTCACGTACCAACACTAAGAAGGATAAAATACCTTTACGGTATGAATGATAATAAACTTCAATATCAATAGTCTATAATCTAAAAGACTTGTGGGAATTACATCACTATTTAAAATGACTCAACACCTTAATATTACTTGAGAAATAATAAAAGTATTAAACGACTAAAATACCCTTATTCGGAATTCCTAATCACTAATTAATGTCCTAAATTCTTACTAATAAATAAATTTCATCAATTACTCTTACATTAAACATAACAAAAACTCCAAATATAAATACAAGAATTCTTTGCTAAATCTTGACTTGTGATCCCTATCATTCTCTCCTTGTTGGAGAAAAACCGACCTCATGTTTTATAACATGATAGAATAATCCATGAATTCCTTTGCACCGAAAGAATATTTTGGAACACCTTTGACAACATATTCACACAGTAAGGCTTAAATAATTTTGGGAAGAGAATTGATGAAAGCATAACATTTGTATTTGTATTCATAGGTGTTGACAAGTAATTTTTCGGAATAATGAACTCAATATTATCAACTTGGAGGATCAACATCTCAAACCGTCCTCTCTTCGGTAACGAACAACTCTGTTAATGCCAAGATTCGACAATCACCCAAAGCGCATCCAATCTTACACAAAAACGAAATCATACGTAGAGTTTGACGGCTTGGGCCGCCGAGGGATAACTCCGGTGTGAGAATAAGTACAGGCTGAACAAGGTTTAACAATTGAGGTATTTAGTGTTGGAAAATAATAATGATTTGTGTGTACCTGAGAACTAAGGTATAGTCTTGTATTTATAATGATCCGTATGGAAATAGGATTCCTTATTAGGTTAGATTCTTTAATGGGATTGAACTGAATATCCTTAAAGGAAGAAAGTAAGATTCTATCCTGACACTTTCGTAGGAGTTTAGAAATCATTAATCTTGGATTCCTTAAGGTTCTCTAATTGCCCAAACAGATTCCTACGTGGGGAGACTTCCTCCACGTGGATCATGATCCACCGAATCATCCGGGCCCAAATAATCATGCCCCAACAAACTCAAAAAGCATCTTCAGAGTTTTTCTCAGTTTGTTGTTCACTCACAATCTCTTGCTCAACTTTTAGAACTTCAAGAACTTCCATGGAGACGTCACAAGTGTTTGCAGCCTCGTTATTGTGAACATCCTCTTTTTCTTTCTCTCTTTCTTTGCTCGAATATGTGCCAACAAGTCAATAAGGCCATCTTTTATTAAAGAGATGTCATCCTTTATAAAAGAACATATAGAAGCAATTTCATGTGTAGCCTTTCGACATTTTTTTGCTTTAGGTTGTTGACGTTTCCTTACTTCATCTTGTTGATATTTCTTTGTTTCAGCTTTTCTTTGCTCATCTTAACACCGACGTTCCAATTTTCCAAGGGAGTCTTGTACATCAATTATATCCCATCTAATCTCTTCCTGCTTGGGTTTCAAATATCTATGACCACATGTATTAATAAGGTAGTGTATTCGGTCACTTTGATAGTCAAGAAAGTAAATGTACTCTTTTGCTTCTACAATCAATTTTTTAGTGGCTTGAGATATTGGTACAATAGGTTAAAAATAAAAATATATAACTTTTGTAATAAATTTTTTTTGGTAACTTTAAGGACCCAACTAAAATGAAAATAGAAATCAGGTTTAAGTATGAATGCAGAAAGTGTAGGGGCTGATTTAAAAGGATAAAAGGGCATAAGTGAAAAGTTTATAAACTATAAGCTAAAACTTAAATGTTAGAGGAAACTATGGGGGAGAAAATTGTAATTTTGGCAAGGTACTAATAAGATTAGGATTATGAAAGAAATAAAGGAGGCTGCAGCATAACAAATGAGGACAGCAGCAACAACAATGGAAGAAAATAGGATAGCACGACGGTAGGAAATGCAACCAAAAGTTCTCTCTTCTCTCTTTTTTTTTTGGGTGCAGTTCTGCCTCTTCCAAGACAAAGAGCAACTATGAATAGTGAACAATAGTCGCGATGAATGGTAACCCCGTGGTGAATAGTAACTCCGGTCGTGAACCGTTTTTCCGACGTGAGCAGTAAATTCGACAAGTTTTTTTTTTTGAAAACCAAGATCTCCCAAAAACTAAAAGATTAATAGAGAAACCTCAAGTTTTAATACCTAAAATGATGAAGAACAAATTTAGGGTAAATGATTAATGAAAAATAAATTAAGATTTAAACTCTACATTTAAAGTATTAGGATCTCTCAAGTGTATCAACTCCACGTATCAACACTAAAAAGGATAAAATACCTCTATGGTATGAATGCTAATAAACTTTAATATCAATAGTATACAATCTAAAAGACTTGTGAGGATTACATCACTATTTAAATAGATTCAAAATCCTAATAATACTTGAGAAATAATAAAAGTACTAAACGACTAAAATACTCTTATTAATAATTCCTAATCACTAATTAATGTCCTAAATCCCCACTAATAAATAATTATTACATCAATTACTCTTACATTAAACATAACAAAATCTCCAAATAATAAATACAAGAATTCTTTGTTAAATGTGATCCCTATCAACATTTATGCATTATACTTTTATGTATCTTTATTTTTAATAGAGTTACAAAATATGATATAATATATAACAATATAGTAATGTCTACACATGTTTTCAACATGTCTTAAAGTTTTTGATGAACACATACCCAAAACTACGACAACCATTTTGGGGCTGAGGGTGTATATTTTTGCTGTTATTGGATCAGGTATAAACCACTTCATGCCGAAGAAGACATTTCATAGTGGAAGTTTAAACTGTTAACTGTAAATTTATACTGTTCTCTCTGGCAGAGTATTAAATCTATTATGCAAGTTATTTAGTTACACTGAGCTGAAAACATAATTGATATGGACATCTGATCTTAGAATCAGAAATCATTTGTAATTGATCAATTGAAGGCTAATAGCTTCAAATATTGGGGAAAGTTGAGGAAAACCTGAATGCATGGTCTAGAGAAGAGTTTGATGCTTTATTGTTGTTCTCACTATAATGTTAGTGTAATTATGTTTGGTAAAGCTTTTACCTTTTAAATATTTCATTAAAAGAGAAAACAGCAGTGCCTATTGGTCCACGACTTTAAAAGCATGCTTACTGTCTTCATCCTTGTGAAACTCAGTAAGGTGGCCGTACTTATACTATGGTCTCTACTCATTTAAAGAAAGAGTTAATTGGCCAAATAATTCTTTAAGGTACCATGTTGGTTGCCATCCAGTGCTTTAACTTATTTTTTTTTATAAATTCTGTGTACCATTTTTGAACTATGAGATAGCTTTTATCCTTATGATGTCTTATTAATTTACTTCATCCAATCTAGGGTGAAGAAAGGGTGAGACTTATTTATGAAAAAATGTGCAAGAAGCTGAAAGTTTTGGATGACCATGGAGCTGAGTCTAGCAAAATTGATGCTACACAGGCTTCTATAAGAAAGTTGCTTACTAAGCTTAATGTTTGCGTTAGAGGTATTGATGCCATTTCAAGCAGGATTCACAAGTTGAGGGATGAAGAATTGCAAACCCAACTCACCAAATTGATTCATGGGTATGAACTATGAACTTACTCTACATGCCACATGGTGGTTCTTTTAGATTATGTATTCAGTTATAGTTTCTTAGTTCGTTTAGTTTTTTTGTCTTTCTGAAAGAAAGGATGATAACAAAAATGTTACTCCCTCTGTCCTGAAATAAACGTTCTACTTGGTTTCGGCACCTTGATTAATATTTTTTTTTAAACCTAATTTGTCCTTTTAAATACTTATTAATTAAAGTATTTCTCCACTTTTCTATAAAGTATTATTTCTTCCCATGTGAATTAGTTCTCTAGTTCATTCTTTTTGTTATTCACACATTCTCAATAAGTACTAATAGTTAGAATGAATAGAGAGAGTCTAGATAGCCATTAAATAGAAAACATGTTATACTAGAAATATGAGAGAAAAAGTGGTATTATAATTCATCAGTTCCTCATGTAAACCTTTTCTTATGTCTTCAATTTCTAACAAAAGATGTGAAAAGATTATGAGGGTATAAGTGAAAAAATAGGATAAAAATAGTTATAAATATAGAAATAGGACATTTATTGTGGGCCATCCTAAAAAAGAAATTAGGAAATTTAATATGAGATGGTGGAGTATATGTTAATCTGGTAATTATTGGTAAGGTAAACTTTGTAGGTTCTAAAGTTGAATATAGCCCACCCACCCCCACCCCCACCCCCACCCCCACCCCCACCCCCACCCCAAAAATAAATAAAAATATAAAGAAGGAAAAAAGGGAGCCAGTAGAAACCAAAATGGTGTGTGTTTTGAAAGAGCACAAGTTTGAACTTTGAAGTAAAGTACGTGAGAGACCGGGCAAAACATGACCTAGGCCTCCTTGTTATTGCGCAGCTAACGGGTATATAAAAAATTACCCAGTAGGAACCAACTCATTTTTGCCGGTCCTCCCCATAAATGCTCAATAGTAATCAACTTTTGATTGACAATAAAGTAATCGTTTTATTTCCTTGCATCATTCCAATTGATTAACTAAACTAAATTGCACTCTTATGAGTGGAAATGAAAGAAGTAAAAAAGACGGGTTTACAACTATATTGAGTGGATATCTAACTGGTTAAGATCATCGAGTTGTTTTATAATTTAAAGTAAAACAATATTTTGGTAAAGTTTGTTGAAATTATATAGGAAAATAGACTCACTAGCTGCCATTCCTATCAACTAGTAGGTAGCCCGTGCAACGCACGGGTTAGTTTGAATAATAAATTATATAATTTATTAAAATTACAATGAGAAGAATATTTTTTTTATAATACATTATTTTTATATCTACATGTAAAATCTTTTGATAATGTATGCGTTGTCTTCGTTCAATCTTTTGATGTATTGTGCTCGTTGGTTGAATCTCAAAATGAGCATCATGTGATTATCCTGCACATAATATATATAAGATAAATAATCTATTTATAAGATAACCACTTTTAATTCTTGGTAATATTTATTTATGAAGTAATATAAAATTTAGAATACTACCTCTTCATCAAGCAATATAGTTGTAGTGTTGACAATTTGTCCAGTGCTCAAATTGATCTCATCTCACTTTCTTGTTAATATGACCTTTATTGTATAATCATCTCTATGACTCTGAAGACAAATCATCATCATCCTCAATTTCATCATCATCATCTGCAGCAGCCTCACCCCAAAGAAACCTCTTCTGCACAATCTCTAGAATCAAAAAGAAATCCAATATGCCTAAGTAATGTACAATATGTTTGCCAATAGTAACCTGAAATTAAACTGAATAGTAGATGCACAAATACCATTTTTTATTTACAAAGCTTACATATAAAGTGAAACAAATGTAGATGTAGAGTACTTTTGTGTGTAGTATGAGGTTTTTATAGGGTGAAGTACTATGATAAGTAGTATTTTTATTAAATGTATTTAAATTTTCATTTGTAACTGTTTAGTGAGAAGTCATATACTTAATGATTTTATTAAAGATTTTTTTAATGTTCATGACTCTTCCTTTTCCAAATTTTTAATTATTTTTTTAATGATGTTTTAAATGTTCATGAATGTTAATAAATATATTTTAAATCTTAATGTTCATGACTCTTCCTTTTCATAACTTACATGTATGACTAATGTTCATGAATGTTAATAAATATATTTTAAATGTTAATGTTCATGACTCTTCCTTTTCATAACTTACATGTATGACTAACTCTGTTAAAAATCAAATCAATTTCAATTGATTTGAAATTGATTGAGTTAAGGATTGGCAAATTGATTAATTGATTTGAAATTGATTGAGTTAAGTATAAATTGATTTAAAATTTGGATGTCAGATTGATTAATTGATTTGAAATTGATTGTCAAATTGATTTCAATTTAATTGATTGAGTTAATGATAGGCAAATTGATTAATTGATTTAAAATTGATTGAGTTAAAGATAAATTGATTCAGATTGATTAATTGATTGTCAAATTGATTTCAATTGATTGAGTTAAGGGGCTGTGCTGTATTTATATATATAATATAATAATATAATATATAAATTGATTGAGTTACAGATAAATTGATTTGAAAATAAAGTTATAAATTGATTTTAATTGATTTCATTTGATTGAAATCAATTACATTGATTTCAATTGATTGAAATCAATTGTTTGTGTTGTATTTATATGGGAAGATGAATGGTCAATATCTATTTTGATCAGTTAAATAAATCATTAATTATATTACTAATTTGGGAACTAATATTTTCACATGTATTTAAAATTGATTGAGTTAAGGATAAATTGATTTGAAATTTGGAAGATTTGAAAATAAAGTTATAAATTGATTTTAATTGATTTCAATCAATTGCTTGTGCTGTATTTATATTGATTGTAGGACCATTTTTCACCTTTAGTTTTTTTTTTTCATTTTTATTGTTAAGACTTTTTTTCGTTCTTATTGTTTGATTTTCCATTATTGTTTGATTTTTGCAATTGATTTGATTATGTGTATTTATATTGTTAGAGTTTAGTTTTTTTTTTTCATTTTTATTGTTAAGACTTTTTTTTCCGTTCTTATTGTTTTATTTTCCATTATTGTTTGATTTTTGCAATTGATTTGATTATGTGTATTTATATATTGTTATTGAAGAGAAAATAAAAATAAAAAAATAATTTATGTGTATCATCATTTATGTGTATTTATATAAGAATAGAAGAATAGATGAGTTATCAAATTAAGTGAGTTAACTCACTTAATTAATTAAGAGTGAACTCAACGATTTTTCCAATTGATGATGTCATCATTTCAATTGATTTCAAATTAGGGGCTGTGCTGTATTTATATATATATATTGATTATATACAAGTTGGAAAGTAGAGTATTAAATAATGTTATTGATTAGTATAGTAATACAAGTGTTAAATATAAAAATACTATAGACAATTTACAATGATATTTGCTTGATAAAGGTAACTCCGAATGTACTCATATATAAAAGTTGGAAAGTAGAGTATTAAATAATGTTATTGATTAGTATAGTAATACGAGTGTTAAATATAAAAATACTATAGACAATTTACAATGATATTTGCTTGATAAAGGTAACTCCGAATGTACTCATATATAATAGTTTTGATTACTCAATGGGCAGTATCATACTCATGTTTCACTGTTTAACAGTAAAGTGCCTCTGTGAAATAATGGTGACTTAACACTTTTTTAACTTGTAAAACTTGTGAGACAATCACGTTCAATCATAGAAAAGATGAATAATCTTTTTTATTTAGTATGTCAAGCATATGCATAGACTATTGGTTTTGGTAAAACAAAGGAAAATGGCCTGCTATCCATCCAGCTCGTTAGGAATTGGGCTGGACAACAGTGCATTTGAGGCCCAGCGCGAGGGTCGCATAGTCAGTCAATTTGCTAGGTCTAGACGAGATACAAATGAAAAAAATTATCTTTTGCGTATTGTTTATATGGGTTCTCTGTAAACACTACAGTTGCTTTTAATGTTTGAATTAAGAAGCGAAAGATGTTATTTCAGTCGAGCAAATTCTGTCTCGTAATATTTCATTTACTATTTTAGGTGTAGGCTCCTATAATGAAAACTTTCATATGCTTCCCATTGAATATATATATATATATATATATATATATATTATATATATATATATGTTCTTTCGTTGTGTATAATGTTTGTGATATGTTGTTTATGTGTCATTGTAATTGACTGAATGTCTTGTCAGAAAAAGGAAAACAATTGAATTTCTTCTTGCATCTAAATCATATTCTCATGCTTTATGATCGCTCATTCTGTTTATTTAACTTATTATATGTTAACTTTCAGATTGATTAGAATGTGGAAATTCATGCTTAAGTGCCACCAAAAGCAGTTTCGAGCTATCATGGAGAGTAAGATGCGAACTTTGAGAGCAAACACTGGATTTCGAAGAGATTCGAGGCTCAGGGCCACTATTGAACTCGAAATGGAGCTCCGCACTTGGTGTAGCTATTTCAATGATTGGATTAAAGCCCAAAAATCCTATGTCGAGTGCTTAAATGGGTGGCTTCTGCGGTGCCTTCATTATGAGCCTGAAGAAACCCCTGATGGAATTGTACCCTTCTCCCCTGGGCGGATTGGAGCCCCTCCGATTTTTGTAATATGCAATGATTGGCACCAGGCAATGGAATCGATTAAGGAAAGCGGGGTTGCGTATGCAATGCATCATTTTGCTTCAAACTTGCAACAGTTGTGGGAGAGGCAAGATGAAGAGCAACGTCATCTGCTCAAAACAGAGAACCTTTCAAAAGATTTTACTAAAGGGGAAAAACTGGAGCGCGATCAAGATGTAATGTCAGACAAAACTATTGTTGCGTCAGAAAGTGGAGTTTCGCCCCATGATGATCTAAAAGTGGACTTGGATTCAATTAGAAAGAGGTTGGAGGAAGAGAGAGCAAGGCACAAGGATGCTATGAAATTGGTGCAGGATGCAGCTTCTAGTAGTTTACAAGGAGGTTTGGTTCCAATATTCAGGGCTCTCGAGAAGTTCACCTCAGAGGCTTTGAAAGCTCACGAGCAAGTAAGGTTACAAAATACCGGACAGGGCTCATAGGGGAAGTACAATTATATTTCAGTTTGAAATCAAGGGTGGACAAACAATCAGCTGCAGGCATAGGTGCACATACATTTAAAAATGGTTAAATTAGGAAAAAGATAATTTTGCAGGTAAAATTAGGCAACGTAGCGAGGGGTTTGCACTTTGCAGAAGCGCTTCTCCCCAGTATATGAAGACTAGTGGAACCCCAGTAGTTCTGCTATGTAAATTATATGAGGCTACTGAAGGTTAGTTAATTTTGTCTTTTAATTTTTGGTTATGATACACTCCTCTTCTCAAGTAGGTAGGCTTGTACAGAAATTGGTTAATTTGTTCATTGGTTGTTGATTTTGACGGATAGTTTGTGGATAATTTTTTCCATAAGGTAGATGAATTTGTAGTTGTGGGGAGTATGGAAGGAGGAATGACTTTGATGTAGCTCTGGCATATGAAACTCCAAAATTTTGATAATGAAAAAGAGGATATTGTTTCCTAGATAGATACTACATCTTACGGGGTGCATGTGTCTGGCTTCTCTGTGTATTTGTCTCAAATAATGTCACCAGATATTTTAGATATTTTAATTATAGTTCATGACGTAACTAATTACATGAGATCTATTAATTTTGATATTAGAAATTTGAGATTCCTAATATTATCCTTCTCTCTTGGAGGCATTTGGAAAAAGGTCATTTGAGATTCCCTGTGACGCTCCGAAATTCGGTTTATCTTCATACCCGGATTCCGTACGTCACGGTCTTATTTCTTTCCAAACATACATCATTATATAGTGAAATATAACAACATAAATTTCCAATTCCCAGATTCTAATACTTTATAACTTCGTTCATTATAAATAATGATAATTACATTATTATTTACATCTTACACAAGTGATTTTCATCTACCATCAAGGATACATAACAGTTCATTAAACTAGTCTATAGTTTAATTAAACTATTCTACATTACAAGTCTTCACGCTCATTCATCTAATGAAAGACACTTCTTCTGGATACCGATCAGCTTAATCTTTACGGGATCTTTAAGTCCTACTCGCACGTTGAAAATATTTTTCATTTAAAACAAGTGTGAACATTCAATTGCTCAGCAAGTCATAACTGTTGAATAAACAACTTTAAGAGTTTAAACATTCCTTTAGAATTTCGATAACCGAACAAAGGCTATGAAGCAGCTTGAATAATAGGAATAAATTCTGATTTCTATCATTTTAAAACATTAGTTATATTCACTTTGAAATATTTTCATTCTTCTACCTTTTTCACACATCCTGTCTGGCTAGAATTATTAGCACAGACTTAACAATAATGATTCATGTATAAACATAACATTCTCATATTGAACAGTTCAATCATAGAACAGTTCATCTCATAGAAACACCGAAGTGTTCAAATTGTGGCACAATGCCTCGTACGTTTTACCACCTTGTACAAATATTGCACATTCGCACATATACAGAACTTCTCAAATTCAACATCTGAGAAGTTTAAGAAACTAGCATTCATTTAAAATATGAATGAAGTTAGGAAACGTGCCTTACGCATAGCTACAGCTTAAAGTTTACGCTGAACTGCTCATTCCAATTCCTATATAGCACATAAGGAAATAACACATACACCAATTAGTCATATACTTAACTTACACATTGGTTTAAGCTTAACTTTACTTCTTAGGGTTTGCGTTCTTTCAATCTAAGTTTACGCGACCAACTTTCTTTACCGGTTTACGGTTTCATGACATAAGGAGATGTCTTACTCATACGATCATCATCTTTGATGATTTACATTCTTATCTTTTTCTTATACTCTTCTAGGACTCATCACACATCCTGTCTTTCATCACACATCCTGTCTTTACTAGTAGTCCATATGGTACTCTGAGTGGCTTCCCACAAACAACCAATAAACAAGTTCCCGTCTCATCTACACTGTCTTTCGCAGTGAGTTAGATCGGTTACCAATTTCGTATATAACTCTGCTCTCTGAAGAAATTGTTTAGTCCAGCTCTCATATGTCAACCATCAAATATTACGATTGTACCACAACTTAAACTTATCTTAACTTATCCGAACCATTAAGATTATAATGTTTGTTAAGTCAATTTCTTATTCCTTATGGCTTTTTGGCAACTAAGTGTCATACCTCAGGATTTATTTTTTATCGTCTAAGTTATACATTCTTTTGTATACTCAAAACGATCATTCAATATTAATACTACGCATTCATATCGTTAAGCATTTTACGTTACCTTATTCATATCTTACAACGTTCGGTTCATTCGACTCAGAACGTCATCCAAGTTATAAACACTAACTCGACATCTTTACGTTATGCGTACTTGTCTTTAATTTAGTTCTTCACCGTTCATAGGTTTAATCATTGGTCTTCATTATCTTACGTTCAAACCATACACGGGGTGTATGTTATACCTGTTTAATGTTCGCGTACACTCAACCTTTACATCGGCTAAAGTGTTTAACGCTTACGTTTCATTCTAACATTCTCTATCCGACTCACACTTGGACTTTCATTAATCTTGTTACCATTCGTTATGACTTTCTTGATACCGTTCATTATTCTTTCTTAATGTTGAAGCCATACGGTTCGTTGTATGTTAATACCGATCATTCATCGTAAATGCGTTGCGTTCACAACGTCTATACGCTTTACACTTATCTCTCATTACTACCACATAACATCGAAATGTTATTCATTACCCTCGTCACTTAAGGTTTAAGAAATCCCGATTATAGCAATCCCCCACATTCGTTTTATCGCGACAACGGTCCCCGGATATCGGTTCCGTAATTTGTATTTAAATTCTTTGTCTTTTAATCCCGTTCAATCTTTCTGTTCAACCTTCATTAAAGGTTTAAAACACTTGATTAAGTGTTACATTAGGCGAACTATATGTTCTTTATCTTCTCTTACACTTTCCCCAAGAATTGAGCAATTAAAAGCTCTTCTCTGGGTCTAGCTCTGCACCGGCGTTGCGGTTGTAACGCCCGAGAAAATCGAATTTGTATATGAATTAAATTTTTATTTGATTATGTGGATTAAATGAATTTAATTGATTATTTGTGTGAGTAAGCTGTATGAAGGTCATTCTATGACCTAGAATGTGCGGATGTGGTTAGGATTCTGGCTATGTGCTAGAATTAATTGTTTGAAATTTTCAAGTCGAAAATAAAAGTTTTTCGAGAAATTTTCGTAAAAACGCTATTCATCTGTTTCTGCTCGGGGATTTAGTTTGAAATTTCGAGAAACGCGTAATGATAGAATTCTAAGATGAGATGGAATATCCAATAATATTTCAGTTATGGCAAACGAAGTTTTCGCTTGCGGACTTAAAACCTAAGGGTTAGGGAAAGTGATTTTCGAGAAGGAAATGAAATGCGTATAATGATTAGGGTTATTATATGTGTGATATACGAGTAAGATACTAGTTAGTATACGAGTGAAGAATATTACGACGTATAATACGAATATCATACGAATACAAAACGAAGAGAATACGTGAGTTATATGCGTAGAATACGATTAGTTCTTGTTGGACTTTGAGTTTATGGACTTTGTAGAATCAAATTGGACTTGGATTATATCAAGCCCAATGCATTGTGAAATCAAGCCCAAGATAGGCCCGATATGAATTAATTCTAAGGCCCGATCCAAGAAACCGATCCGCGGATCGAACCAATGGGTCACCGGATGGGTAAAACCCATGGGATAACCCATGGGGGGACCCACATGGCATGTGGGCCGGGCACTTGGTCACCAAGTAAAGTGTTTACTTGATGGCTAAGTTATTGTGGAGGTGGTGAATAGTAAGGAGGTTACCAAAAGACCATTTTACCCTCCATTGGATTTTCCTATAAAAAAAACTTAGGTTGGTCATTTGATGTTTTGCAAACATTGACCAATATAATTTGAGAGAGAGAGAAAGAGCTAGAAACAAGTAATTAAGTGAGCTTGAAGCAAATCATAAGAGTTTTTAGGAAGAACGCGAAGAACGTAAAGGTAATAATTCGTAAAACATTAGTTTTCGATTCGTCTAAATTTATTTTTCGTAAAGAATCATAAATTGGTGGAGCATGTCTCTTCCGGAGTAATAAGGATGGCTAATAATGAATTAACCATTTACAAGTCATGTGTAAGTAGAAATCGTAAACGTTAAGTAAGTTTTATCGCGGATAAACCATTGAATTTTGACTTGGTTGTTGATGGACAAATTGAAAACCAACATATATAGGGTATGTGAATTTTGCTTGGTTAGGATGTAGACAATGAATCTGTGATAACCCAATTTTTTGGGTAATATTAAAATAAGAATTAAATAAAGAAAATTCTTATTAGATGAAATGTTATGTGATATTGCAGTACACAAAGGATTATGTGTCATGCAATATGTGATGATGTGTATAATAAATATATTAGAATTATATATTTATTATATGTAAGTAAAGTGTAGGAGTAAATTACTAAAGAAAATTAGATGGGTAAAATTAAAATAATTTATAATATTAAATTATTTTAATGTGGTAAATTGGTGGCATTAAATATACTTCATATATAGCCACTATTTTATTGAGAAAATCATATATTACCTTATTGAGTGTAATGTATATATGGATTTAATGTGGTGGATATATTAATATATTTACTTCAGTTAAATAAATTGTGAAGATAATTTATAGAAAGTAAAGAAAATAATTGGATATATGGTATTATGTTATATGAGTAATGGTATAATATTTTATATTATACCAAATTATGTAAAGTAAAAATATGAGATGAGATCCAATATGTAAATATGTATATTGGTATCAACTAGTAGTAAATTAAATTCATATGTGAATAAATGATTGAATATATTGATTTATATATTTAATATATAAATAAATTGTTTGAAAACAATTTATGGAGAGGATTAATTAAATTTAATTATACAATATAAATGGTATAATTTAAATAAGTTATTTAAATTATGTATGAGAATTAAATAATATAAATGGTTGTCGTTATTTAGTGGTTCTAGTATTTTAATTATATACTAATGACATAATCTAAGAGAATTATGATATTTAAAATATATACTATTTCGAAGAGATTTATTTTATATATCTCAATTAATTAATTTTATAACATAATTAAGGTAAATTTAATTGGGTTAAGAAATTAAATGTATTTGAGTAAGAATTTTTATTTCACTTGAGTACATGGAAACCCTAATTTAATGATTTGGGTAAGATAGAATTTAATGTAATGGACCATATTAATTTTTATGGCCCAAACATTTTAGTTAGGAAGTCCAAATATTTTATTTGGAAAGCCGAAGGAATCAAGTGTTAAGCCCAAGTGAGCCCAATTGTTAAGGAACATGTGGGAGTATAATAATATTAAAAATTATATTAAGTCAAGAGATATATATATACTATCACAAATTTATTAATTTTATAACTTAATTAAAGTAAGTTTAATTTGGTTATAAAATTTAATGTACTAGACTAATGATTTTAAATTCTAAATGTATGGAATGAAAATCCTAATTAAATATTTAGGGTGGGATAAGATGAAAATGATTGGACTATGTTAATTTTACATAGCCCAAAGAATTATTAGGAAAGCCCAAAAGATTAAATAAGTGGCCCAATTTTAAAACCAATTAATGATAGGCATTTTGGACATTTAATAAAGTAATTAAAAAAAGGGTCCTTTATAATAATATACAATATTTAGAAAGTAATTACACTATTAGTGCACTCTTAAAATATTTACACAATTAATACACTTTCTATATTTATTTACAATATTAGTGTAATTAAGATTCCTTAATTTAGGGAATTAGTATGCAATTAGGATTCAATTCATAATAATAAGGAAACCTAAAATCAAGGAGAAATAACTACCATAATTAATAATTTAAATTCAAATATCTTGGATCTAACAACAAATTCAAATTTAAAAATAATAATTAAAATTCAAATATTCAAAGTTTGGCAACGTCATCTTCCTCCTCCCTTCGCCGGTCATCTTCCTCCCCCCCTTCGCCGTCGCTTCAACACCATGGACGACGATCTCCTCATCCATTACGGCCACAGCTGCCATTATGACAAAGGTTGATTTAGTCCAGAAATTAAAAGGAGAAAAAGATAAATTTTACTGCAATTGGTATCCAAATATTTATACAAAGGTAACCATTTTAGTTTTTGTGGGTAACCAAGAGAAATTTCAGTGCAGTTGGTAACCAAAACTTTCAAAGGTAACAATTTTAATTTTTGTTGGTTACATTTGTATTAAGGTTTGGCTACCAACTGCATTATGAAAAAAAAATCTATAATAGATTTTTTATAATTAATTGGTAACCCAATAAAACTGAATTGGTTACCTTTGTATTAAGGTTTGGCTACCAACTGCATTATAAAAAAAATCTACAATAGATTTTTTTAATTAATTGGTAACCCAATAAAACTGAATTGGTTACATTTGTATAAAGTGTTAGCTACCAACTGCACTATTAAATAAAAAAATCTATAATAAGTTTTTTAAAAATAAATTAGAAACCTAATAACACTGAATTAGTTACCTTGGTATGAATGTTTGGCTACCAACTGTACTATAAAAAATCGCAGCAACCGTACTATGAAAAAATCGCAGGTGGAGAATGACGTTAACAAGTTGGGACTGTCTAGGTTAATGGTGGAGGATGACTTTAACGGTGGAGGAGGCCGGAGGAGAAGGGCGTTAATGGTGGAGGAGGGCGGAGGATGGGGACTATCTAGGTTAATGGTGGAGGATGACGTTAATGGTTGAGGAGGGCGGAGAAGAAGGGCGTTAATGGTGGAGGAGGGCGGAGGATGACGTTAACAAGTTGGGACTGTTAATGGTGGAGGAGGAGAAGACTGACAAGGGCGAAGAAAGCGTGATTTTTATTAAGGAAAGAGAAGGTGTGCTATATAATTTACTTATTAATTACTTAATTTAATAAGTAAATCAATATTAATCCCCTAAATTAAGAAATCTTAATTGCATACTAATTCCCTAAATTAAGGAATCCTAATTGCACTAATATTGTAAATAAATATAAAAGTGTATTAATTGTGTAAATATTTTATGAGTGAACTATTGTTGTAATTATTTTTAAAAATGTAATAGAATATGTAATTGTTCCATAAAAATGTCGGAGGAGAAGAGGCCACATGGCCGGATATATTAGTGGAAGAAAAGGAGAGATATGTTGATATTTTTTACATATCTTATCTCTTATTTTTCTCTCACCTCTTCATTCTTATTTTACTTATTAGCTAACAAAAGAGAGAAAGCCAAGAGGGAGAAAGAAGAGAACGGGAGAACCGTGAGGAAGAGAAGGGGAGAGGGGCGGCAACCCCATGAGGGAGAAGAAGAGGAGAGAGAAGATCCTCCATGGATGAAGAAGAAATAAGATTTTGAACAAAGGTAATTAGTTTATGTAATTGATTTTAGATATTCTAAATCAAAGCTTGGATTTATGTTTATAAACTCAAAAACCATGATTATACATGTTGATGAGTGTTTTATATTTGGATTTACCCATATTGGTTGTTGATTTGGTTGAAATTAAAAGAAAAGAAAAATAAATTTTTCTAGTTTTGAAACCCTAACTTTTATATACTTTAAATATCCACCGTTTTAAATCTATAACTTCTTTTTGCGATCCGTCAAAGAGGGGTGCCAGATATATGTGTTTTATAGTAAATCCAAGTGGTAGCACTCAATAATGTTGAGTTTTCAAGGTGTAGTGACTGATTTACCCGAAACAGTCCTGTTTTTCTAACAAAAATAAAAACTGTTTTGGGGCAGTTTCAATTAGGGGCATTTTTGTAATTTTTTCGACCCTCAAAAATTCTAAAAAAAATTTGAGATGATAATTTGATGAATTTTCTAGATTGTGTCCAAAAGTGGCAATTTTTGAATGTATAGATTAGGAGTTATGAATTTTATGGAAAAAGACTATTTTAAAAGTAAACCCTTATAACTCCTTGTGGTTAACTCTAAAATTGGTGAAATTTATATTGGAAGTACATGTATATAACCGGAGTCTACCCTGTAAATATCGGAAATTTTGGACAAAAATAAAGTTTATGATAAATGTTTAAATATTCGGCAGTTTTGGCCATTTGAAAAATAGTAAATGAATTTTAAAAATTCTGAGAAAAATATATGTTCAATATGGGACTATATTCTGCTAAATCCTAGAAAAGAAATTTTTTTGGGAATGATTTGGTATTTTTCATGGAAATAGTTTAGTTACGAACATATGAATTAGATATGTTATGTGAAGTTAAAAATTTGAAAAATAGGATTTTATGGCTTGAAAATCCTACATAGGGTATATACAGATTTTTGATGAGGAATTTGATCATTGGTGATGAAATCTTATGAGTACGGCATTTTAGAATGATTAAATATATTAATTAGTAAAGTGTAAACAATTAAAATAAATTATTTATAAGTTTAAGAAATGATTAAAATATTGTTATAATATTAATAATATTAGATTATAAGATTATTAAGTGATTAATAATATTTGGATTAAAGTGTTATGAAATCATTGATTTAAAATATTATTTAATGATTAATAATATTAGTAAATGAATTTAATGTTATTATATAATGAATAATATTAAATGGAGATTAAAAGACGAGTTAAGTTAATTTGACATTCAATAGGTCATATTGAATGTATAATATAATGAATTGAAAATTTGATATATTGGAAACGAAAACAGCTTGCTGAATTGGAAAATAGCTTGCTGAATTAGTGAAAACAGCTTGCTGAATTATAAAACAGTTTGCTGGATTGTAAGTTAGTTTGAATCCAGGCTGCTGAATTGAAGAATAGTTTCAATACTGGTTGCTGGATTGATATGTTTAAATAATTCAAATTATAATATAAGTATTTGGCCTACTAGATTATAGAAAAGAACTTATAATATGAAATATTAAGTGTTAAATCATAATGTATATGATACAGTGATTGAAGAATTATCAAAGGAAAATAATAATACTGATGTGTTAAGATGTTATCTAATATTTGATTAAGTGTTAGATAATCTATGGATAAAGTAACAGTATTATGAGCTAATAGGTATGTTATGCTAATTGAAAGATCAATCTTACAATTGATAGGTTAATTCAAAGCATGTCAGTGGTTAATCATTGTTGAATATACCACGTCAATAATTTATTGATTCGCACATTGTGCATGTTGTATATGTTCATCAGGTATGAAAGGCTAATCACCTTCATTACCATATGTTTCAGTTAAACTTGTTCATGATCATTGTTCACATCCAATATTATTGGCTCAGTCATTCAATCATTGAAATTGATTCATGTTCTTTCACAATCCTTATATTTTTTAAAGTTTGAAAGCTTATTCATTCTTTTCAATAATGATATATCTTCATTGTATTTAAAACTTGCTGGACAAATTTGTTGCTCACCCTTGCTATATCATGATAAATTTTTTTAGATTAAGATGAAAGCACGAGTAAAGATAGAAGCAAAGACAAATTGCAAGATTAAATTATGGTGCACTTAGATTTATTAAATTTTCTGACAAAAATAGCATTGTAAACCTTTTTAGATATTGAAGGTATGTATTTAGTTAAGGTTGTAGAACTTGGGAATGAGGTGTAAAAGTTAATGTATAAATAATTTATGTTTTTATCTTCCGCAATAATTATAGAAATGATGTACCAGATCTGAGGTAAAAATTACCATGATTTGGGGGTGTCACAGAATCAATGGATTGGTTCCATTTGATTTGTCGTATAAAACACGAGTAACGAAGTTATGGCGAATTTTACGAAATTAGATGTTAAATATTAAAATTGTATAATTTCGGATTAGTAGTCAAAGCTTGTCGTTTAGTTAGGAAACCTTGGTTTTCGATGGCATAGCATAGTATAACGTATTCAAGAGTCGTGCACACAAGAACGGTCGAATTTCGACTTATAACGAAGAAAACGAGCTTTGAACGCTCAAGAACGTTTAACGAACGCATTATTAGGACGTTAATAGTGAATTCATCGTTAAAGAATTTTAAAACAATTTTTGTCCAGATGAAATTGAAGTATATGTTACGTGTAAGAAAATGGCTTTTGAACGAATCGATTCCGACTTAAAACGACTGAGTTATGAGTCCGGGAAGAATCGAAGAGAAAATTAGAAAAAAAATTCAAAGGCTCAGGGGTGGCGCCGCAACGCCAACCCAAGCTATAATGGTTGCGCCGTAGCCCCAGTAATAGTATCTTTAGCTACTGGAGTGTGGCGCCATAGCGCCACTGGTACAAAGAGATCTCGCGCCGCAGCACCGAGACCGGACCTTAGCCACTGTTAGTTGGCGCCAAAGTGCCAATAATGTATGGATGTCTGGCGCTGCAACGCCGGTAGTGAGATTTTGTTGGAAAATTTGGTTTTTAATCCCAATTGATTGTAAACCAATAGTGGAAACCAATAGTGGAGCATGTATGTATTTAATATACATGGTAAGGCCAATCTTAAATCACTTATTTAGTGATGACTTTAAGAACTTGAGCATTGTTTAGTAGAGATTAAACGAAGAATACGAGATATACGAAAGTAAAATATATTCTAACTTTGGTAATTAACCAATGATGATCGAGTCTCGGTTAGTAACGTAAGACGTTAATAAGCCATAATGAAGGATAGTAAGTCGAATCGACATTTATTAATGAAATAAATTCACTTAAGACATAGAAGAGAAAGAAGTTAGTAAAAATAATGTGATTAGATTGTTTAGTAGCTAATTACAGTGTGCTATGTGAATATATCATGTAGATACTGTAAAGACCATTAATAGTTGAATATTGTATTTGAAGACATTTGAAGGCAAGTTTTCTAACGCTTGTCTAACCTTTGTGTTATCCAAGTTTCTGTGATTCATGTTATGAGATGCATGAATTGTTTTACGAAAGGGTCAATGCCAGTTTTAACTCGGCTAGACTATTCTTAAGAGTTAGATTGATTTGTTTAACAAGTCTTTCAATATAGAACTGTTAACGCTATCCTATGCCAATTATTTGGTACGGATTCAAAGGTAAGCTTGTCTATAAACAAATAAATGTATTTTTCATCGATTATTCGATGAGCACGTGATGTTGCCAAAACCTAAACGTAAACACGTTTAACGGATGAGTGTTGATCAACATAGAGTACTATAGGCTGATCACCTAGAAGTGCTCGTAAGAAATATCAGACTTACGAACTTAGTGCCGGGATGTCCTTTTCATGTATGAAAACGAAAAGAGAATGTTCATGGTCTTTCGGCCGGTACAAAATTCCTAAGCTATTATATATACTTTGGAATTATTGTTATGAAATGAGAAGTACTAGTCAATGTTTCATAGTACTTTGTAACTACTTGTTTAGTTATTGAAGATAATCATATAATTCTCGACGTGGTATTTGTATTATCTTTTGCTAGATTTACTGAGAGCTAGTTATGCTTACTTTTTGCTTGAATTATATGATTGCAGCTAAGGCCGAAAGAACTGATGATCCAAATAGGGATAAAGGCAAAGCTAAGATGGATAAGTAGATTATCCTGTAATAGACTAGTATGTTTGTAAGAATCATAATATGATAAACAAAGAATGTAACGGTTTTAGAACCTTGGAAAGGAATGATTATTATTAATGTAATAAAAATGTAGTAATTATGTTCATTTTGATGTTATTTCAATGGAATGAATGTATAGTGATAAGTACCTGTGGGTTGAAAGTACTCGGATTTGGGGGCGTCATAGCGGCGCCGGTCCCCTTCTTCTTTCTCGCACTGTAGCACTACTATGCAGTGCCTTTCTTCCTAGGCTGGCGCTGCGCCGCCACCTCCTAAGGCATGGCTGGCGCTACGCCGCCAAGCCTAAAACATGGAAATTTTTTTCTAATTGTTGCACTGTTTTGAGACGCTTACTTCACAATCTCATAACTTATTCTTTATAACTCGGAATGAGGTCGTTCCAAAGCTATTCACTTTCTTATCTTACGTACTTCAATTTCCCCCAGATAGAAATTTATTCTGAATTCGTTAATATGCCATTCGATTGGCTTAATCTTCATCCTTCATTCATTTTATGTTATTAACATTCTTCGTTCGTTCGTCCGTAATTCGGTCATCCGAACTTGGAACTTGTTCGTTCTTGAGTCCAAGACTCACGTTTTCTACGTTCTCTTACATTCTTATGAAACTCTACACCTTCGGGTTCATTTACATACTTTCTACTTCTAGCTTGTCTTTTACGAAATTTTCGCCATAACTTCGTTATAACTAAGTTTAATCCGTTTTTATGAACGTTTCTACCGTTCCTAACCAAGCAATAAGCAACTAACTTATACGCGATGGTTTTAAACTTGTCCATCAACAACTTTCTACGTATTTTTCGCTTTCTTCGTTCGTTCTTTATTTTTAATCCATACTTTGATTATGATTTTACTTTTTCTTGGAATTTGATGTTATAAAACACCATTCCTTACTAATTCCACTGAATTGTTCATATGATTCATTCGGATCGTTCAAATTCATTACAAAACTTATACTTCTTTAAGAAATTTATAAACTAAACTTCTAATTCTTATTTTTTGTTTTCTCACGATTTCAACCATATGAAAATCATTAACATCATTTACTTCTATTCTCATTAAGCTACGTTTTTAACATATGAAGAAAATAAAACTTAGAAGTTAGGTTTTGAATACCTTTCTTCTTAATCTCCTTCTGTTGGACAAAGTTTGCACTCGGGTTAACTTTTTCTCCTCCTTTTCCTTCCCATCCAAACTCTCTCTTTCTCTATAAAGTGTTGGTGATTTTCAAAATCACCAACAAATGAGTTAAGCTCTCCTTTTATAGAAAAATAAGGCTATGGACAAAATAGTCATTTCTCCCCTAAAGTTACTATTCACACCTCCTTACTAAACATCCTTACTATTCACGAAGCTTCTCCCGGAAGCTTCGTGATTCCGTCTTTCGGGATTCGTCCGACAGTTTTAAAAACTGCGATTCTCGGAATCCAAATATTTTTGAATATTTCGTCTTTTCTTTACCGATTAACTTTTACGCATTCTTTGGAACTCCGAAAAACTGAAAAATACTTTTTGATGTTAAGCGTTTTCCTAAGCATTTTCCCCTAACGTAGTCAAACGAATGAAAAGTACATAACAATACTTTTAGTCGTTTTTATTTCGTTCGATTTCTGCACTTTTTTCTAGAAATTTTTTTATCGGCTTACTTAACTTTTCATAATATATTATCGTCAAATCTTTCGACGAAATGTCATTTCGACATACTGAACTCTCGAAAAGACTTAGGTTATTCAAACCCTAACCCTTAGGGTTTCGTCAGGTGAATAGTGCTTATTTCGTATTTTTTCTCAGAAATATTTTTGTTCTCGGAAAATTTTTATTTTCGTCTTGAAAATTCTTACTCGTTTAGTCTAGCTCGTAGTCAGAATCCTCCCGTTTTATAAACATCCTAAGTTCTAGAATGATTAATAAACATATATCACAAAATATTATTAATAAAAATTTAAACTTAAATTCTGGACAATCCGAATTCTCTGATTGTTACATTCCCATTAATTTAGGTTTTCATATTTGTAAATCATGTTCCCAGTAATTTAGGTTGTCATATTTGTAAATCATGTTTGGTGTACTGGTATTATCAATAATCACACGTACTGTATAATGTGCCAAAATGATCAAAAACTTGTTTATATAAGATTACCACATAATACTATCTTAAGAGTTTCTATGGATCATAGACTATCCTTTGAATTTAATTATTTGGAAATTATTTCCCTTTTAATTATAAAATTATACAATGTATAGTAAGCACATACCAGTATATCAAAAAATTTGGTTTGGATTTAATGCTCAATTTAATTAATTAGCTCAATGCCCCAAAATATGTGGTCTTTATTGACTTAATTATAAGTATGAGTTATTGTTGGCTTTTTGAACTTAACTATTCTGAGTTATTATTTTGTTGAAGTGTATATTACAACTTTTAAAATGCTTTATTAAATTTAATTAATTAATTGGATACTATTTGATTTCTTCTTTTTTTTTTTTTGTAATAAATTAATTTAATACTGGTCAATTAGATACCTAACTATTCTAAATTTTGATGGTAATCTTTCAAGACTTGTACCAAACCACTCTAATGTCTCTGATTTCTTTTAATTTAAATATTGTATAGAAATTTACTTAAAATGACATAAAAATTCAAGAAATAATTGAATAAAAGGTCTTGAAAATAACCAGTTATCTCATTCCAAGCCAAGTCTTTTTTTCTTTCTCCTATTGCGGAATGCTAATAAAATTCTAAAGATTTGTATTTTTTTTGGGTGGTATAAACTATAAGAACTTAATCCATCAACAAGAAAAATTACAAAATTACAATATATCAAGATAAGAACTTAACTCAACACCAAAATTTTACAGAAATACAGTATAACAAGAAAAAAGAAAGAAAATAATTATATTATTTTGTAATTATTTATTATATTAATTTTAAATTTAAAAATATCTCAAATTAACTTTCAAAAATTAATAATGATCTAATAATTTAAAATTAAGGAAGTATTGTTAATTTTTGTTAGAACTCATGCTATTTCAATTATTCTAGTGATACATTTTATCTTAAGGGCCTAAGGCGAACCTGGGAAGGAGGACTGAGAGAGGGCTTGGAGGAAACTTGAGGAAAAAACTTGTGATCTTGTATAATAAAAAAAGGGGTTAAGTACATTTTTTTTCACTACTTGATCTCAGTTTATAAATGCATTATTGGACTGATTTTTTTTATTCGACTCACTGAACTATAATTTTTTTACAAACCGTTACAAATTCTGTTAAATTATTTGACTTTGGACGAAAAAATTACATAAACTGCCACGTGAGAGAGAACTTGTATGCTAGACATTTTTCTTTGTTGCATGCGAAGATGGAAACTTGTATAAATTTAATGTTAAATTAATCAAAATCAAATAAATAAAATAATCCATTTAAAATAAAAAAACAATAAAAATATTTTTTTAATCATTAATATTTATTTGGTATGTTAAAACTTTGGTAGCGTACAAAAAAATAGTATATTAATATCTTTTTTTCACTATGGTACAATTTTAAACAAATTATATAAATTACACATAAATATGTAATTTTATTTGTTTTTAAATAAGCCATTAAATTAAACAAAACTACTAAAGTAATTAAAAATTTTTTTTTGGAGAAAAGGTAATTAAACAGTTAAACTCCTAAAACAACCAAATCAATTAAAAATTAAACAAATAAACAAAACAGTAGGAGAAAAACACCAAACCAGCATGAAAAAGTATCTCCGCTTCACCACCATACCCACCGCCACTTGTTCCCCGCCTCACCACCATGAACACCGCAAATTTTTTCGACAGATCTTCTTCGTTTTGTTTATATTTCTCTTTTTTTCTTTTCCTTTCCTCAACTTCGCACAGATCTCTCTCATTTTCCTTTAAGCTTCAAAGATTACAAATTTCATTCTTCCATATTTCTCTCTCTCTCTCTCTCTCTCTATATATATATATATATATATATATATATATATATATATATATATATAGAGCAGGGAACAAGAGCATTCTCCTTATCTAGCATTCGTCCTTAAATAACACTCTTTTATTAAAACTACGTCATTTTAGTGATTTTTAAAAGAGAGTGATCCCACTTGTTTTCACGATGTAATTTTAATAAAGTAGTGCTATTTAAGAAAAAGTCATAGATAAGGGGAATGCTCTTGATCCTTTCTCTATATATATATATACATATATATATATATATATATATATTTATATATTCTGAAGGGTATTACATTCACGATTTCAGGCATCAAATGAATCCATTTACTTGCAAATTTTGCAGATATAAAAATAATGAAAGAAGAACCTTCTTCACTCTAGATCTAGCATTGATTTTTAATTCATCTTCCTTATGAAGGCGAATTGTTTGAATTTCTTTTCTATTTTTCTTACTTTAGAATGTTGGTCAACGTGAGCATTCCTTCACCCATTAATACTCCGCCCATTGAATTTCGCCTGGGCCTTTTATTGACTCCCTCCCTCAGCTCCTTTCTCTTGCTATAAAAAGGCACCAATGTTGCAAAAGAAAGACACACCAAATTTGAGAGAACTCTCATCCGAGAGTAGAGAGGAAAGAAAAAGGGTGGGTGAAGAAATCCCATCCGGGGGAGGATGGATGAAAGTAATACTATCCAGAAGAGGATGGAAGAGAGTTAGAAAATAGGGAGAGAAAGGTAGTTCAAATAAAAGAGTGTTTTATTTGGGTTCCATCACATAGTTATTGTGGTGAAGTAATTTGAGTTTGTACTCAAATTAAGATATCTTTGTACTCTCTCATATTATTCTAGTGAATTTTTCGGAGTTTGTTCCGTGATTTTTACCTCTTAGTTTTAGAGGGTTTTCCACGTAAAATTATTGGTGTCTCATGGTTGGATATTTTCTTGTCATTATTTCATGCATGGTTATTATTTTGGTGGAACTGAAAATTTAATCTGTTTGACATGTGCTGATATTTTATCCGTATAATTTATCAAAGATAACAGTATTTGGGAGGTGATTTTTTCCCAACAACTGGTATCAGAGCTAAGGTTATTTGCTCGGTTGTTTTTGATAAATTTTATGGAGGAATCAGTCGGAGCCATGATTAAATTGACTTCTTCAAAATTTTTGATCTGGAAGCCCAGAATGGAGGATATCCTTTATTGCAAGGATTTGTATGATCCGTTGTAGCTCAAGGGAAAGAAACTCGCGGATAAGCCCGAGGCTGATTGGAATAAAATGAATAGGAAGACTATTGGTCACATCCGGCAGTGGATTGATCAAAGTGTGTTCCACCATGTTTCACAGGAGACGGATGCTCACACTCTATGGACAACACTAGAGTCTATGTACGAGAAGAAGAATGCACAAAATAAAACTTTTGTCATTCGAAAAATTGTGAATCTAAAGTACAAGGACGAGAGCAGTGTGTCGGAGCATATGAGTGAGTTCCAAGGTTTGGTGAACCAGTTGTCCACCATGAAGTTGAATCTTGATGATGAGATTCAGGCTCTTTTGCTTCTCAGTTCGTTTCCAGACAGCTGGGAGACTTTGGTGGTGTCTCTAAGCAATTCAGCTCCAGAAGGAAAAATGACTATGCAGATGGTCAAGGACAGTCTTCATAATGAGGAGACAAGACGAAAGGAGCAAGGTGTGAATTCTAAGACACAAACACAAGTTTTCGTTGCGCAGAGTAGCAGCAGAAACAGAGAGAAAAGTTCTTCTGAAGATGACAAATTCAGGAGAAGGTTGAGAGGAAAAGAGATAATTTGTTTTCACTGCCAGAGACCAGGTCATATAAGGCGAGAGTGCAGATTTTTAAAGAAGGAACAGTCTAAGGAAAAAGATGAGGATAATGACTCAATTGTGTACCTATCTGACGTTGATGTAGCCCTTGTTAGTGATGGTAAACCCAAGTGTCAAGTTAATGAATGAGTTATTGATTCGGGTGCTTCGTTCCATGCTACTTGGTGTGGTGAGATCTCCACATCCTACACTAGTGGTGATTTTGGCTATGTACGGATGGGAAATGGTAGTGCATCCAAGGTTATCGGCATTGGAGATATTTATCTGAAGACTAACAATGGTGGCATATTGATGCTTAGAGAAGTCAGACATGTACCAGATATCCGCCTTAATTTGATGTCTACTGGTAAGCTTGATAAGAATGATTATAGCATTTCCTTTGGTGAAGGTCAGTGGAAGCTCACTAAAGGGTCTCTAGTGGTAACTAGAGGAAAGAAGATAGGCGCTTTTTACACAATGCAGGCGCATGTGGAAGGTGTTAAAGATGGGGTAGGCGAAAAAGGATGTGGTACAAAGCCATGCAAGATGGAAGAAAAGCCTCGCATGAGAACCACGAGAAGAAAACTCTTCACTTGAAATGGGTACCAAAAGTGAAGAAAGAATGTGATAGCTCGCAGCCAAGATACAAAGCAGTTGTGAAAGAATTTGACAAGGAAAAATCTGTCAAGTTTGAGTTAGATCCTCCCATCAAGAAGAGCCATGTCGATGAGATAAAGTTGGACGTGAAGAAAGTGGAAAATTCCAAGAAGCTTGAGTTGAATCAAGGCTTCATTGGGATTAACTCCAAATGAGGAGTTGTGGTTTGACGTGCAAATTCAGTCTTGAAAGGTTATACAGAAGCAGAAATAGCAGGTTTCGAAGAGAAGGAGTCTACTTCGGGGTATTTGTTTACTTTTGCAGGGGGAGCCGTGTTATGGCAGTCCAAGTTGCAGAAGTGTATTGCTTTGTCTACTACTGAGTTGACAAAAAATGTTGTGGTTTCTTCAAGAGTTGAATTTGACACAGGAATTGACTCCAAGTGACGGAGTCATGGTGAACATATCCTTTAATGGGTTCGGAGGGGGAGATTGTTGGTCAACGTGAGCATTCCTTCACCCATTAATACTCCGCCCATTGAATTCCGCCTGGGCCTTTTATTGACTCCCTCCCTCAGCTCCTTTCTCTTGCTATAAAAAGGCACCAATGTTGCAAAAGAAAGACACACCAAATTTGCGAGAACTCTCATCCGAGAGTAGAGAGGAAAGAAAAAGGGTGGGTGAAGAAATCCCATCCGGGGGAGGATGGATGAAAATAATACCATCCAGAAGAGGATGGAAGAGAGTTAAAAAATAGGGAGAGAAAAGTAGTTCAAATAAAAGAGTGTTTTATTTGGGTTCCATCACATAGTTATTGTGGTGAAGTAATTTGAGTTTGTACTCAAATTAAGATATCTTTGTACTCTCTCATATTATTCTAGTGAATTCTTCGGAGTTTGTCCCGTGGTTTTTACCTCTTAGTTTTAGAGGGTTTTCCACGTAAAATTATTGGTGTCTCATGGTTGGATATTTTCTTGTCATTATTTTCTGCATGGTTATTATTTTGGTGGAATTGAAAATTTAATCTGTTTGGCTTGTGCTGATATTTTATCCGTCTAATTTATCAAAGACAACAGTATTTGGGAGGTGATTTTTTCCCAACATAGAAGATGTTGTGGTGTAGAATTTTGGGTTATTGACGATGGTGGTTATAGATGATGACGGTGGTTATGGCTAATGGTGGAGTTTCTGTGGTGGTTATAAAAGTTAGAATCGATCAATCTTAGCGTCAATCGAATCGGATCGGATCGTAAAGGCAGTAATCTATTTTTGATTTATTTGCTTATTTTAAGAATATGAAAATTAAAATTTTTAGTCTAATAATTAGCACATGTTTGGGTCTGGTTAGAAATAATTTTGGACAAATGTTGAGTCGGAGATGAAGGAAGGAAGAAAGTTTAAAATATAATTAGGAAAAAGTTATAATAATAATAATAATAATAATAATAATAATAATAATAATAATTATTATTATTATTATTATTATTATTTAAAATGGTCTTATATTCCATGTAAGCGTGCTCATCTGGTGCCATGTAGGCTTTTTGTTAAGTTTTTAACGGAATAGACGGTTTTCACATTTTTGTAAAAAATTATAATTTAATGAGTTGACTGTAAAAATTTTCAATCTAATGATACATTTATAAACCGAGGTCGAGTAAAGTAGAAAAAAAAGTATTTAACCCATAAAAAAAAGAGCTTTCCCATAGGCTTAATAGTACACTCAGCTTTAAACCTACACACACGCAGACATTACAATCCTTTTCATATTAGGGATGCAATTATAAACGGTGACTCTAAAGAAAAAAAATATTATATTTCTAAAATTATTATTAACGTTAGTTAAAAATTTAAAAGTGATAACATGATATTATTCAATTATCTAATAATAAAAACAGTGACATGTTCAAAAATATATTTAATTTTTGAATTAAAGGACAAAAAAGAAAATGTAATTTTAATTTAAGGACTATGAGTCTAGCGGCTGATATATAATACTCCATCCATTACTTAATATAAGTCGTTTTAGAGAAATATTTTTGTTCCTTAATATAAGTTGTTTGAGAATTTCAATTAAGCATTAATTGCTTAGTTTTCAATATTACCCCAAATATTAAATATAACTTTGGTTCTCTCATTATTTTTTACCCAATAAATAACACTCTTTTTTTTCTAATACAAGGGTAATATAGACAATTGAAATTATATTTAACGCTTTACAATTATTTTCTTAATACTTGTGAACAACTCTAAAACGACATATATTAAGGAATGGAAGGAGTAGTAGCCACAAAGGCACACGTGATGTGTGTGAAACACATACTTTCAATATAAATATATATAATAAAATAGAACCCATTTTGAAATTTTTATTTGACAAAGCACAAGAATGGTTCAAATTTTATCTCAATTCTTCTAACTTAATCTAAAGACTCATATTTCATCTCACACTAAAAATTTTCGCCAAAATAATATTCACCCCTAAAAATTTCCACTCAAATCAAATAACACTAATAATAACAATAATTATAATAATTGTAAAAATAAAAATAAAAATAACAATAACAATAACAATAACTATAATTATAGTAGTAGTAGTAGTAGTAGTAGTAGTAGTAGTAGTAGTAGTAGTAGTAATAATAATAATAATAATTACTACCATTATAATAATAATAATAATACTAATAATGAATTATAATAATAATAACAATAACAATAATATTATTATTATAATAACAATACTACTACTACTACTACTACTACTAATAATAATAATAATAATTATAATAGTACTAATACATATAATAAAATAGAACCCATTTTGAAATTTTTATTTGACAAAGCACAAGAATGGTTCAAATTTCATCTCAATTCTTCCAACTTAATCTAAAGGCTCACATTTCATCTCACACTAAAAAATTTCGCCGAAATAATATTCACCCCTAAAAATTCCCGCTCAAATCAAATAACACTAATAATAACAATAATTATAATAATAGTAAAAATAAAAATAACAATAATAATAATTATAATTATAATAGTAGTAATAATAATAATAATAATAACAATAACAATAACAATAATAATAATAATAATAATAATAATAATAATAATAATAATAATAATAATTACTACCCTAATAATAATAATAATAATACTAATAATGAATTATAATAATAATAACAATAATAATAATATTATTATTATAATAACAATACTACTACTACTACTATTAATAATAATTATAATACTACTACTACTACTACAGTAACTACTACTACTTCTACTAATAATAGTAATAATAATAATAATAATAATAATAATAATTATTATTATAATAATAGTAATAATAATAATAGTAATAATAATAATAATAATTATTATGATAATATTAATAATAATAGTAATAATAATGACAATAATAATAAAAATAATAATAATTGGCCGTGCGTGAAGGTAATAATAATTATAATAATAATAATTAACAACAATAATAATAATATTAATAATAATAATTACAATATTAATAGTAATAATAATAATAATAATAATAATAATAGTAATAATTATAATAATTATTATGATAATAGTAATAATAATAACAATAATTGTAGATACTCGAAATTTCGTTTTCCTGTTACTAACTATGCAGGAGGACAAAAACGTCTTTTTCACACTCTAGAGATAACCCTGGAGGACCACAACATCAGTTTCAACACTGGAGATAATCCCGAGAGATCCAGTTTCTAACCCCAGAGATAATCTCGGGAAATCAGTCTCCAACCTCGGAGATAACCCTGGGAAAGTCAGTTTCTAACCCCGAGAGATCAAGTTCAAAGCCTGGAGTCAACCCCGGGAGGTCAGGCCAACCTCAGAGATAACTCTGAGGACAGTCAGACTCAACAGCAGGCCAATCTCAGAGATAACACTAGGAAAAGACTGCTACAACTGCGCCAAAGCCGGAGACAGCCCCGTGAGGGGTAAAATGGTCATTTTACCAACTCTATCTCAACTTAAATCAAATGAACTCAAACTTCTTCAAAATAAGTCCTAAAAGAACCATATCTTAACTTTCGAGCATAAACTACGCAAAATAACTCAACGGACTGCGTGACAGAGACTCGAAAATGCTATTTCGGTCATGGACCCATCTTCTCGGATTCAAAAAAGATCAAGCCATATGTTATTGCGTAGCTCTCGAAAAGAGCTTTCCGGAATGATATGGCACGCCTCAATCGGATTCCCGGATTAAAAGTTATGAAGGTTCGAACAGACAACGCGTTACACGAGTGCACGTACTTTGATACGATGGGACCCTCATGGCCCAGGGTAACTCGGGCAGCCCCAGGTAGGCCCACGGCTGCCACAGGTAGACCCGCGGCCATTGGGTCTATAAATAAAGGCCTTTGGTTGGCCATTTGAAGAGAAGAAGAGCGGGAAAACTCTGTCCATTTCAGTTCATAAAACACATCTAGAGTGCTCTAAATTGAGTGATTATTCTTTCTAAACACTTGTAAGCTCGTGTTTTGCTACATATTGAAATTTAACCGGTGGAAACCGAGTTTTCAGGTATCAAAAGCTATCTGAAGTCTTCTTGGTTGCCCACTGTGTGACGCCTCCAAAATAGGTATACAACACCCATTCTGAGTTGCCAAATACATGGTATAAAAAGCAAACTACAACTTCAATAATACAAGTGTCGTGCAAAATACGACAACACATACTGTGAATTTAAATACAAATATTGTGTTCTAGACAATATCAACACTCAAATAAGTCCTCATTATAATTATTCATACACTATTTTACAGAAATAGTGAGGACTGCTAAAACATCTTTCTAGAACCATCACTCCATACCCCGACTAGATCCTGCTATGTTCTCACCTCCTGAGAAGAAAAATGGAACAAAAAGGAAAAGGGTGAGCTCAATTAGCCCAGTAAAGAATATTATGACTAAGATAATATACAACAAATTATCGTTAGTCCTCAACAGGGAAAAATCTGATAGAATATAATAGACAACAAGTTTTAGATCAATATTCTGCAGCGGAAACAACAATCTATTAGAAGAGTCGCGTAGAGAATGAATTCTATTATCTTCTAAGATTTAAAAGTCCATCATCAATATTTTATACCTGTAACATCAATCAATATACATCTTTAATTAAATATTCATCTTTGCACTACAGGCCAAAGATATTCATCAGTTAATCATTCATCTTTGCACTACAGGCCAAATATATTCATTTATATCACCAGTCGGTCATGTTCATCTTAACACCTATTTATCTTTGCACTACGGGCCAAAGATATTCAATAATATCATTATTTAAGACTGAGGATGATGAAAAATATTTTAAAGAAAACGAATCCAGTGAGACAGAAGGACAAATATTAGAGATTCGTATAACAGTTTATCCAAGATCAATAATACTTCATAATAACCAATTGTGAAGCAGAATTCAAAAATAAAGATCCAAACATGGATACAATTAAATATAATAACCATAAAAGACATCTTGGACAAAAAGGAAAAAATTTCATTTTTCTGTGAATAATGCAGTATATGTGAATAGTGCCGTATACGTGAATAGTGTCGTATACGTGAATAGTAACCCCGACACAAAAAGTTCTAAATTTGATTAGAAAGTTCACCAATATTTCGGCATAATGATATTGAAGAAAATAATATCATTAAAGAAGAAAATAACATCCCTTACCTTAAAGAAACAGTATTTCGGAATGAAATATCAGATATGATGCTGAATAAAACTTGTACTGAACAGCAACTCTCAAAGTATCTAAATACTCAAAAAATATGCTCGATAATATAGAGAGAGAGAAAAAAAACTTGTTTCTAGTGTGATTTTTAATTCTAACTTAGCCCTCTATTTATAGGAAAATGTTAGCACGCCGAAGCAGACTTGACCTGCTATCTGATAGTTTTACCTGCTACTATTGTCACCCACCACATTTGAAATTCAATTGAGCACATTTCTCACCAACCAATTCTAGAATTTTCCAAAATATTTTATCATTTACACAATAATTAGAAACTTTAATAATTCATAGAAAATAGCACGTTTATTAGAAAAATACGAATTTTATGTCCATTCCACACGAAATCGAATTCTCTACAACTTTATAGAAGAAAGTTTTTCCAAATTTCAAACAGAAAATATCCGAAATGTACAAATGGGTGATTTTTAATACCTCCAATCTGATAAAATACTGATAATATCTTAGCATTAATTCTTTCGTTAATAATCATATAAAATAAATAAATCCATCATTTATATCCACATCAAATAAATATTTCTTTATCATACAAATCAATAATTAATTATTCCCAAATAATATTACAGAATCACAATTATGACAACCAGGCCGTTCCCAGGAAAGAGGGGGCTTTCCGATAAGGATTTCTCCTTACTGGCGCACAATTAGATGGCCAAACCTCTCCTTGACAGAACTTTCTAGGCATTGCCAATAATGCTATCTAATAATATTATTCAAATAATGTGAATTATTAATTTGATAATGGAAAATACTGTGCAGTGACAATTATTGAAACAACAATAATATAAACTATCAACGCAACAATTATTGAATCAATAAAATAAAATATTGAACAGTAACTACTGTAATAATTATTGAGTAGTGCCTTCTTACGTAAGAGTCAATAATTTAACTATACTGTGCAATACCGTGTGCTACTGTGCAACTACGCGTATTACTGTATTTTAATCACCAGGTATTCTAACAGTGTTAACGGTAACAACTACGCCGTTATTTATAAAAACTATAACTTTGTCATTTTTTTCATCCGACAGTTATTCCGTTATGGGGCCCACAATTGACTACGCCGTCGTACATATATTCCTGACAAAAAGAATATTCCACGACCAAACGAATATTCCCCGATAAAAGAAATATTTTATAACCACTTGCTTATTTTGTAAAATTTGCACATTTCACCCATAACCAAAGCATTATATCAAATTAACCCTTATTAATTTAGAATAATGAATAGAGAAAAATTTAATTTTATTTATAATAAGTTGGGGTCTTACAACCTCCCCTCCTTATAAAATTTTATCCTCGAAACTGATGTACGCATCTGGTGTTTCGAAAGGTGAGGGTACCTCGCTTTCATTTCTGATTCCAAGCCCCAGGTCATTTCCTCAATAGTATGGTTTCTCCACAAAACCTTAACTTGTGGTATAACCTTGGTGCATAGGACATGCTCTTTCCTATCCAAGATCTTAACAGGTACCTCCTCGTACGTTAAATCTTCGGCTATCTCGTCTGGTTCTAACTCAATAATATAGTTCGGGTCTTTCACATATTTACGAAGCATAGATATATGAAAAACATTATGAACACGAGACATGTTTGGAGGAAATGCGAGTCTATAGGCCGCATTTCTTATTCGGTCAAGAATCTCAAATGCACCAACAAATCTTGGATTGAGCTTTCCTCTCTTTCCAAATCTTGTAACTCCCTTCCATGGAGCAACACGTAACAGTACATGATCTCTAATATTAAACTCCACGTCCTTTCTATGAAGATCAGCATAACTCTTTTGTCGGTCTTGTGAGGTTTGAATACGTTGTCGAATCATTTGAATCTTTTTTGTAGTCATGCGTACTAATTCTAGTCCCAACAACATTGCTTCTCCTACCTCGTCCCAGCATACTTGAGAATGACACTTATGTCCATACAACGCCTTAAATTTATCCATGCCTATACTTGCTTGATAATTGTTGTTGTAGGAGAATTCCACCAGTGGCAAGTACTTATCCCAACTTCCTTTGAATTCTAGAACACAGAGTCTTAATATATCTTCAAGGGTTTGAATAGTCCTTTCTGATTATCCGTCCGTTTGAGGATGGTATGCTGAACTGAATCGTAAATCCGTGCCCATAGCTTTCTGCAAGCTAACCCAAAATCTTGAAGTGAATCTTGGGTCACGATCTGAAACTATGGATACTGGCATGCCATGCAATCGCATAATCTTATTCACGTACATACGAGCAAGACGTTCAAGGGAATAAGTCTCACGTATCGGCAAGAAATGAGCAGACTTGGTTAATCTATGAACAATAACCCAAATCACATCTATTCCTTGAGAAACATTGGGAAGACCCGTAACGAAATCCATGGTAATGTGTTCCCACTTTCATTCTAGAATCTTAAGTGGTTGCAATGGACCTTTTGGCACTTGATGCTCCGCCTTTACATGTTGATAGGTTAAACACCTAGAGATAAACTCCGCGATCTCTCTCTTCATATTGTTCCACGAAAATATATGTCGAATATCATGATACATTTTGGTACTCCCAGGATGGATTGCAAACGGGGTGTTGTGTGCCTCCCTCATGATTCTATGCTTCAAGTTAGAATCGTTAGGAACACAAAGTCTAGAGTTGAATCGAAGTATTCATTCTTCATCGATTCTTGCTTCTGGAATAGCACCTTCTTGCACTTTCTTCTTCATACGCATCAGCCCCAGGTCCGTCGCTTGAGCAGCTTTAACTTTATCGATTAAAGTTGGTTCTACTTGTATATTCGCCATCATCACGTGGGTCCTTGGAGTCTTTAATTCTATCTCCATCCTTTGCAAGTCATACAAAATGGGCCTTTGTGTTGACAATATCGCACTCATACTCGCATATGATCTTCTACTCAATGCGTCAGCTACTACGTTCGCTTTTCCAGGATGATATTGAATAGTGTGATCGTAATCTTTCAACAGCTCAAGTCAACGTCGTTGCCGCATGTTGAGTTCTTTTTGGGTGAAGAAATATTTGAGGCTTTTATGATCCATATAGATATCCACTTTCTCCCCATACAGGTAGTGTCTCCAAATTTTCAATGTGAATACGACTGTTGCCAACTCCAGATCATGAGTAGGATAATTCTTCTCATATTCTTTGCGTTATCGCGAGGCATAAGCTATGACTTTCCCATGTTGCATGAGAACACTTCCTAATCCTTTGCCTGAAGCATCGCTGTAGATAACAAATCCATCCGAACCAGATGGTATTTCTAGAACAGGTGCCGAAATGAGTCTCATCTTGAGCTCTTGGAAACTTTTCTCGCATTCCTCGCTCCATACGAATTTTATATCTTTTTGAGTCAGCTGAGTTAACAGAGTAGCAATTTGAGAAAATCCTTCCACGAATCTCCGATAATAACCAGCTAAGCCCAGAAAGCTGCGTACTTCGGTCACCGACTTCGGTTGCTCCCAACTTTGTATTGCTTCAATCTTCACCGGGTCAATAGATACTCCATATTTTGACACCACGTGCCCAAGGAATGCTACTTCCTCAAGCCAGAACTAACATTTCTTAAGCTTGGCATATAGCTTGTTTTTACGAAGCCTTTCAAGTATCAGCTTCAAATGGTGCTCATGATCTTCACGGCTTTTGGAATAGATGAGGATATCATCAATAAAGACAACAACGAACTGATCCAAATATTTCTTGAATACACGGTTCATCATATCCATGAAAGCAGCAGGAGCATTAGTCAATCCAAAAGACATGACTAAGAATTCATAATGCCCGTACTGAGTTCTGAAGGCAGTCTTTGGAATATCCTCAGTTTTAATCTTCAGCTGATGGTATCCAGAACGAAGGTTAATTTTTGAAAAGAATTGTGCTCCTTGTAACTGGTTAAACAGACCATCAATGTGAGGTAGCGTATGCCTATTCTTGATGGCGACATGGTTTAATTCTCGGTAGTCAATACAAAGTTGCATACTCCCGTCTTTCTTCTTTACAAATAAAACAGGAGCACCCCAAGGAGATGTACTAGGGCGAATGAAACCGATGTCTAATAACTCTTGTAGTTGGACTTTTAACTCCTGAAGTTCAATAGGAGCCATTCGATATGGGATTTTAGAAATGGGTTTTGTACCCGGTTCAAGGTCAATAAAGAATTCAACATCACGTTCTGGGGGTAGACCGAGAAGTTCTTCAGGAAATACATCAGGAAATTCTCTAACAACAGAAATATTATCCAAATCTGACTTGTCTTTATTCAAATTCATAACATGGGCTAAGAAAGCTTGGCATTCGTTTTTCAATAAACGAATAGTTTTGTGGCTTGATATGACAGTGACTGATTTTAGTGGTTTAGTTTTTTGAATTCGTATGACAGGTTGGCTAGGAATATGAAAACTAACAACCTTACGGAAATAAATAATTTTAGCATGATGAGTGGTTAACCAATAAATTCCTAAAATCACATCAAAAGCAAGTATCTTTAAAGAGATAAGATCAACAAGTAATGTGATAGTGCCAACTTGGATAAATCAAGATTTATAAACTGTAGATGTAATGAAGGTTCCACCCAACAAAGTTTCAACAAATAAGTTAAAGTCTAATTTCTCTGGAGTCAAGTTTAAACGTTGAGCACAAGCAGGAGAGATAAAAGAATGGGTAGAACCGGTATCTAGTAAGGTATAAACTTCATAAGAATTCAAGATTAGCTTACCCGTGATCACCTCATTCGAGTTCCTCACGTTTTGGCAAGTTATGACAAACGCTCTTCTCGGAACCGCTGATTTTGACTTATCCGGGACAGCCTTTGGAGTCACCATCCCTGCTGAACTTGGTTTTGCTACAGAGCAGTCTTGAGCTATATGGCCCTCCTTTCCACAGTTATAACATACCTTGGATTGTTGTGGACAGTTTGGGCTGATATGTCCCTCTTTCCTGCATTTATAACATCTTACTGGCGGTCGATCTCCTCCCCTAGAATTTGTTGTTGGTGCTGGTGCTGCTGCTGATGTCTTCCCGTCATCATTGAATCTCCTCTTTCTGAAATTTCCACTTGACTCACCTCTCCTATTATTATGGCCACGATTACCACCCGAGTGGTTACCGCCTTTGTCCGTATTTTTTCCCTTCTCGTTGGTTATCATCGCTGTGATGACTGTTGTCACCGGTATGACCTTGTTTGTGGTCCCTGGGTTGAGTATACTCACTATCTCGCTCTAATAATTGAGCCCCGTTGACAACATCTGAATATAGAAAAAATTTATGAGAGATAAGGTATTGACGAATCTCGGGTTTTAGACCTCTCAGAAACATCGGCGTCATACGTTCCTCATTTTCTACCAAATGAGGTACAAACCTGGATAACTCTGTGAACTTCGCCTCGTACTGAGACACCGTCATGTTGTTCTGTTCCAGTCTAATAAACTCTGCCTCCTTCATATGACGAATACTTTCAGGAAAGTACTTTTCATTGAACAGTTTCTGAAATCTTTTCCAAGACATATTGAGTGCGGCTGGCTGGGTACGCTTCACAGATTCCCACCAGTAATCTGCCTCTCCACAGAACATAAAGGTGACGAATAGAACCTTCTATTCCTCCGTGCATCCCAAGACATCGAATATCTTGGTAATTTGCTTGACCCACATTTTTTCCTTAATCGGATTGGGCTTTCCCCAAAAATCTGGTGGTCCCAACTCTTTGAACTGCTTGGCTATGACAGACCGCGCATTACCATCGTTTCCACCCGTATTTTGTATATGAGTCTCCCTCGTCTGATTTTGTATAAACTGTAAAAAGCTCCTAAACATTCCATCATTCATCTTTTGCTCGGTAGTGTTGTTTATAGGAGGAATATTGTCTTCATGTTGCACGTTCTCCTGGTTTGTGACTAAATGTTGTTCCACAGTCTCATACACCCCATTGTTAACGTTCTCAACAGCCATTCTTAAATACTTCCATAAAACAAGGGTTAATTAAACAAATTAACATATCACATAATATCCCTATATTATGACCGACCAACAAATAAGCTTTGATAGGACACACTAGCGAAGGATTTACTCATCTCTCCCCTCCTAGTTCTATTCCCCGATCTTCGCCAGAGACCATATCCCTAAGCTTTGATACCAACTGTGACTCCCACAAAATAGGTATACAACACCCATTCTGAGTCGCCAAATACATGGTACAAAAAAGCAAACTACAACTTTAATAATACAAGTGTCGTGCAAAATACGAGAACACATACTGTGAGTTTAAATACAAATATTGTCTTCTAGAAAATATCAACACTCAAATAAGTCCTCATTATAATTTTTCATACACTATTTTACAGAAATAGTGAGGACTGCTAAAACATCTTTCTAGAACCATCACTCCATACCCCGACTAGATCCTGCTATGTTCTCACCTCCTGAGAAGAAAAATGGAACAAAAAGGAAAAGGGTGAGCTCAACTAGCCCAATAAAGAATATAATGACTAAGATAATATACAAAAAATTATCGTTAGTCCTCAACAGGGAAAAATCTGATAGAATATAATAGAACACAAGTTTTAGATCAATATTCTGCAGCGGAAACATCAATTCATTAGAAGAGTCACGTAGAGAATGAATTCTACTATCTTCTAAGATTTAAACGTTCATCATCAATATTTTATCCCTGTAACATCAATCAATATATTTTTAATCAAATATTCATCTTTGCACTACAGGCCAAAGATATTCATCAGTTAATCATTTATCTTTGCACTACAGGCCAAAGATATTCAATAATATCATCATTTAAGACTGAGGATGATGAAAAATATTTTAAAGAAAACGAATCCAATGAGACAGAATAACAAATATTAGAGATTCGTATAACAGTTTATCCAAGATCAATAATACTTCATAATAACCAATTGTGAAGCAGAATTCAAAAATAAAGATTAAAACATGGATACAATCAAAGATAGTAACCATAAAAGACATCTTGGACAAAAAGGAAAAAATTTCATTTTTCTGTGAATAGTGGCGTATACGTGAATAGTAACTCCGACACAAAAAGTTCCAAATTTGATTAAAATGTTCACCAATATTTCGGCATAATGATATTGAAGAAAATAATATCATTTAAGAAGAAAATAACATCCCTTACCTCAAAGAAACAATACTTCGGAATGAAATATCAGATATGATGCTGAATAAAACTTGTACTGAACAACAACTCTCAAAGTATCTAAATACTCACAAAATACGCTCGATAATATAGAGAGAGAAAGAGAGAAAACTTGTTTCTAGTGTGATTTTTAATTCTAACTTAGCCCTCTATTTATAGGAAAATGTTAGCACGCAGAAGCAGACTTGACCTGCTATCTAATAGCTTTACCTGCTACTATTGTCACCTACCACATTTGAAATTCAATTGACAACATTTCTCACCAACCAATTCTAGAATTTTCCAAAATATTTTATCATTTACACAATAATTAGAAACTTTAATAATTCATAGGAAATAGCCCGTTTATTAGAAAAATACGAATTTTATGTCCATTCCACACGAAATCGAATTCTCTACAACTTTATAGAAGAAAGTTTTTCCAAATTTCAAACAGAAAATATCTGAAATCTACAAATGGGTGATTTTTAATACCTCCAATCTGATAAAATACTGATAAAATATCTTAGCATTAATTCTTTCATTAATAACCATATAAAATAAATAAATCCATCATTTATATCCACATCAAATAAATATTTCCTTATCATACAAATCAATAATTAATTATTCCCAAATAATATTACAGAATCACAATTATGACAACCAGGTCGTTCCCAAGAAAGAGGGCGCTTTCCGATAAGGATTTCTCTTTACTGGCGCGCAATTAGATGGCCAAACCTCTCTTTGACAGAACTTTCTAGACATTGCCAATAATGCTATCTAATAATATTATTCAAATAATGTGAATTATTGATTTGATAATGGGAAATACTGTGCAGTGATAATTATTGAAACAACAATAATATAAACTATCAACGCAACAATTATTGAATTAATAAAATAAAATATTGAACAGTAACTACTGTAATAATTATTGAGTAGTGCCTTCTTATGTAAGAATCAATAATTTAACTATACTGTGCAATACCGTGTGCTACTGTGCAACTACGCGTATTACTGTATTTTAATCACCAGGTTTTCCAACATTGTTAACGGTAACAACTACGCCGTTATTTATAAAAACTCTAACTTTGTCATTTTTTTCATCCGACAGTTATTCCGTTATGGGGCCCACAATTGACTGTGCCGTCGTACGGAAATTCCCGACAAAAAGAATATTCCACGACCAAACGAATATTCCCCGACAAAAGAAATATTTTATAACCACTTGCTTATTTTATAAAATTTGCATATTTCACCCATAACCAAAGCATTATATCAAATTAACTCTTATTAATTTAGAATAATGAATAGAGGAAAATTTAATTTTATTTATTATAAGTTGGGGTCTTACACACTGTAAGATATTTCAGATTTTTAAGCTTTTTTTCACTTCTGTATATATTTATATATCTACTCACATTGAGAGTCGTGTCGTGTGGGTATGCCCGGATCGTCGATCCGCGGCTTTTTATTGCTCATATATATATATATATATATATATCTTGTCATAAAATTCTGTATGATTGAGCCTGAATATACATCCGGAGCGTTTATTGCTTTTGAATATATATAAATACTTATGCATATACATCTTTCTATCAAACTCGATTTTATTGAGCCTGGATATACATCCTGTGCATTTACTGATTATATATATATATACATTTATATATATATATATATATATATACATTTATATATATATATATATATATATATATATATATATATATATATATATATATATATATATATATATATAGGGGTTCCATCCACAGCAACCGGTTGCTGTGAAGCAACCCCTATTTTGGCCTGTTGAATTTTTTTTTTAATTTTTTTTGCTCCAGCTGAAATTTTAACAGGCCAAAAAAGGGGTTGCTATGGATGAAACCCCATATATATATATATTTATATTTTCAAGTCCTGCATGGAGTTCACTTCGTTGCTGTTGATTGTTCACACACACACACACACAGATATATATATATATATATATATATATATATATATATATATATATATATATATATATATATATATATATATATATATATATATATATGATCTTTAGGACTTTTATTCAGAGCATGAACATTTAAGTTAGTTTTCATGGTCTTGTAATAAATCTTATAAATCAAAGCAATAGGCTGAGAGCCTTCAATCATTTTGGTTATTTCTCCCGCTATTTTAATATTTAGTGTTAAAGCTTTTAATAGATGTTGGTCACTAAGACTTAGTGTGAAGTCAGGAAAGCAATTGGAATGGACCGGTTCATTGTGCAAACTTGACTCCATGGCACCAATCATGCTAGGATAGTAATTCAGAAATCTATCTATCTATATATAACTGCTTTATCAGCCTGCGAGTTAGATTTGCCTAAATCTGGCTATTTCTCACTTTAACCAGTTCATGGTGACTAAACTAGAACCGTTGAAGCTGGAATACTTAGATTTACTCAAATCTAATTCATTTTCTAGCTTTTGCTGCGGGCTAGATTTGTCTCAATCTAGCTATTTCTCACTTTAACCAGTTCATGGTGACTAAACTAGAACAGATGAAGCTGAAATAGTTTAGATTTATTCAAATCTTGTTTTTTGTTTTAGCTTTTGTATATATTTCTTTATCATGTGAGCCTAGGAATCATGTAATCACAGATTCAGTTCCCGAATCTAGATTCGATTCCCGTGATGGACATTTTCAGCTGCAGCCAGCTTGAAAAATTATTCATGGTGTCTGAATTTCTTTAAATGACTCTCATGCCCACAAGGAGTTCGGCATTACTATGTATCTTATTTTCTCGAAGATGCTTCAAATCTCAAAAAAAATCAATCAAGCCAAACACTTAATAAGATGGAAGTATCATATGCCTCAATTACTATTGAGCATAAGGGTTTCAAAAACATGTTTTACAAAACATTACTGCTATATTTTGTTAAAATTGAACTTTTATACAAAAGTCAAACCCTTTGTATATTGGTGCGAACGAGGCATAAGACTACTTCCAAAAAACTGAACATAGACCTACACACATACACAAGTAGATAAAATTTAAATGAAAAGTGGCGATAACCGTGTTTTTACGGAAGTCGGGGGGGGGGGGTGCCTAACACCTTCCCTCCTCTTAATCAAGCCCTCGAACCCTAACGGATCTCGGTTTTCAAGAACAGTTAAATAGTGTCCAATCATTGGGTCTTTGTGCAAACCTTTTTTCGGTTGAGTTGGTATAACCATTTAAAATATACCGACTGGCGGCTCTAAAAGTCAAATCATCAACATTTACATGTCGGACCTTTTCAAACTTGTTTTTTCAAACAAAACTCATCCAAAATGAGAACACCAAAAGACAAGCACAGAAAGGGATAAATAAAAATCCCAATGTCGACAGGTGGCGAATCTGTTGGGGACTCCAGTAAGAGGGCTTAAGCTGCTATTCAAGCTTTTCAAAACAAACTTTTATCTATTTGTGTGTGAATACTGCATTTATATTAAATGGATGTATACTAATGCTTTATTTAATGCACTTAGTGCTTCGCACCATATCTGCCTGTGATATTAGTGTTTCACATATGTCATTATTTCCATACGGTGAGACTTGATGTATGTGAATGTATATTGTATGGTCCCTCCACCAGGAGGCTATCAAGTGTATCTAGGCTTTGAGAATTCGTAGGTTTGCTCAGCCCTAAGGTTCCTACTTATAGAATTTTCCAACTTGGCTTTTTGGTCATTTTTTTACCTACTTGCCTCCATAAAGATCTGATCTATGACTCTTCTGATGCTTGGGAGTTTGGAAGCATGTCATGTGATGTTTTGGAACTTGTAATGGTGACTCCCAACCTACTTGTGAGCTAGCTGATTAAGTTAGTAGCTTAATTAGGCTTAAATCTTAACTAATCTTGATTAGAGTTTTGTTTCTAATGATTAAGAATGTTAAGTAATGTTAATTAGTACCTAATAGAAGTTTACTAACCATGATTAAGTGTTAACATAAGCTAATTTGAGTTAGATTAGCTAATTAGGGTTTATTAGGATTAGGTTTTTGTTAATTAGGGTTAGGGTTTTTGCTAATTAGGGTTAGCTCACTAATCCTGACAAGCACGAAAATGCGTTTTGTCAGTGTAAGCATGACAAAGCAACTTGTCAAAATAATTTTACCGAAAAGTCCAATTATGGAAAAAAAATTTAAGCACGAGGTGTCAAGCACGACGTTTTTCGGATAAAAATTTATTCGGTCAATTTTGTCAAACCAAGTATATAATAACACGTAACATATTCAGAACAGAGAAATTTTACATAAAGAGATTTATACATACGAGTCTTATTATGTTTTTGGGTTTTTACATTCACCCCCACTAATAAGAATTTCGTCCTCGAAATTACAGTACATGTTAAGTAAAAAGATGAGGATAATTCTCGCGCATTTTATCTTCAAGCACCCATGTAGCTTCTTCAACGTTCTGATTTCGCCATATTACTTTAACCGATGCTATCACTTTATTACAGAGGACTTGCTCTTTACGGTCGATGATCTGCACAGGTTCTTCTACAGAAGAAAGATTTTCTTCGATTTGGATCGGCTCATAATTTATAACGTGTTTATAATTAAGTTTGTATGGTCGTAAAACAGACACATGAAAGACATTATGAATATGGTTTAACTCAGGTGGTAGTGCTATTTCATAAGCAACTTCACCAACTCTTCTCAAAATTTCAAAAGGTCTAATGAACCTCGGACTTAGTTTTCCCTTCTTACCAAAACGTATCTTGCCCTTCCAAGGAGATACTTTCAAGAATACATGGCTTCCTACGCTAAAATTTCGTTGTTGATGATGTGGATTAGCGTATTTTCTTTGTCGATCTTGAGATGCTAGTAATCGTTGACGTATGATTCTGATAGTTTCAGCAGTTTGTTGATTTATTTCAGGTCCTAACATTTGTCTTTCCCTTACTTCATCCCAACACAGAGGCGTTCTACATTTTCTTCCATATAAGGCTTCATAGGGTGGCATACCTATGCTAGCATGATAACTATTGTTGTAGGCAAATTCGACTAAAGGTAATTGATTTTCCCAACTTCCTTTGAAGTCTATGACACATGTTCTCAACATATCCTCTAATGTTTGTATGGTTCTCTCACTCTGTCCATCAGTTTGAGGATGACAAGCTGTACTTAGTTTTAACTGTGTTCCAAAATTTTTCTGAAGACTCTTCCAAAAAAATTGAAGTAAAACGTGGATCTCGGTCTGATACTATGGAAACAGGTACTCCATCCCTAGAGATAATTTCATGAATATATAATTTGGCAAGGTGATCCAGGTTATGGGTAATTTTAATAGGTAAAAAGTGAGTGGATTTAGTTAAATGGTCAACTATTACCCAAATGGCGTTATGGCCTTTTTGTGTAGTTGGAAGGCCCACTACAAAGTCCATGGTTATATGTTCCCACTTTAACTCAGGAATTGGTAAGGGTTGAATTAAACCACTTGGCTTCTGATGTTCTGCCTTAACCCTTTGACACGTGAGACATTTACTTACCCATTAAGCTATTTCCCTTTTCATATTCGACCGCCAAAAGTATCGACTTAAATCTTTGAACATTTTAGTACTGCCAGGATGTATGGCAAATTTAGAGTTATGTGCTTCGTTCAAAATTTCATCTTTTAAAGCTTGATCTAACGGAATCCAGATTCTATTTTCATATCTTATTATTCCATCCGTATCTATTCGAAATTTATTATACTTATCATGTGTGGAATTAGATTTAAACTTCTGACACTCTTCATCCTTCTCCTGTATCTCTTTAATTTTATCGAGCAGAGATGAAACTCCTAAAATATATAATTTTTGGGTAGAGGTAGTTGGACATTCCACCTCAATTTTTAACTTTTCAAAGTCTTTTATTAACCTATCATTGGTGGTTAATACATTCAATTTTTCTTGATTATTTCTACTTAACGCATCAGCTACAACATTTGCTTTACCGGGATGATATAAGATTTCACAGTCAAAATCCTTTATCAGTTCTAACCATCGCCTCTGTCTTAAATTTAATTCTTGTTGTGTAAAAATATATTTCAGACTTTTATGATCTGTATATATCTCGCACTTCTCCCCGTATAAATAATGTCTCCAAATTTTTAGAGCAAAAACTACTCCGGCTAACTCTAAATCATGAGTAGGATATCTCTTCTCATAATCTTTGAGTTATCGTGATGCATAAGCTATCACTTTCCCATGTTGCATCAACGCACACCCTAATCCTCTGTGTGATGCGTCACTATATACTACAAGGCCTCCTGTATCATCTGGTAAGGATAACACTGGAGCCATGCTCAGTCGCTTCTTTAACTCTTGGAAGCTTTCCTCACATTTATCTGTCCAGACATATTTCATTGTCTTTCGAGTTAAATTGGTTAATGGGGTTGCTATTTTTGAAAAATCTTTTATAAACCGTCGGTAATAACCCGCTAAACCGAGAAAACTTCGTACTTCTGTGGAGTTGTTGGTTGTTCCCAGTTCATAACCGTTTTGATCTTAGTTGGATCTACAGATATTCCATCTTTGTCAATTACATGACCTAAAAATTGAACTCTCTTCAACCAGAATTCACACTTAGAAACTTTGCATAAAGTTGTTCCTTTCGTAATATCTCCAATACGACTCTCAAGTGTTCAGTATGCTCTTCCCGTGTTCTCGAGTATACCAGAATATCATCGATAAACACTACAACAAATTTGTCTAAACATGGTTTAAACACTCGATTCATTAAATCCATAAATGCTGCCGGTGCATTTGTTAATCCAAAAGACATTACAAGAAATTCATAATGTCCATAGCGTGTCCTAAACGCTGTTTTCGGCACATCCTCCTTTCTTACCTTTAATTGATGATAACTTGTTCTAAGGTTAATTTTTGAAAAATGTTTGCCCCCCTTTAATTGGTCAAATAAATCATCAATCCTTGGCAAAGGATATTTATTCTTAATAGTTAACTTATTTAGCTCCCTATAATCTATACAAAGTCTCATAGTTCCATCCTTCTTCTTTACAAATAACACTGGTGCGCCCCAAGGTGAAACACTAGGTTGTATGTACTTTTTATCTAAGAGTTCCTGTAATTGAATAAGTAAATCTTTCAATTCTATAGGTGCCATTCTGTATGGTGCCTTAGAAACCGGTGTCGTTCCTGGTGCAAGATCAATGATAAACTCAATCTCCCTATCTGGAGGCAAACTGGGTAAATCATCTGGAAATACATCAGGAAATTCCTTAACTATAGGTATTTGATCTAGTTTTACTCCTTCCTGACGAGTATCAACTATATAGGCCAAATATCCTAAACAACCCTTTTTGAGTAATCTTTCTGCTTGAATTATAGTCAAACATTGAGATTGCTTAGGTGGACAACTACCATTGAAAACTACTTTTGACTTCGAAGCAGTCAAAAGGTTAATACGTTTTTTATGACAATCAATCATCGCATTATGATTAACTAACCAATTCATTCCTAGAATTACATTAAATTCTCCCAACTGAATTGGTATTAAATCTACCTTAAAATTATGTCCTTTTATTACCACACTACAGTTTCTATATATGGTCTTAACCGAAATTCTTTCATTATTAGCAATTTCTACACAAAATGGTTTGTCTAAATTTTCACAACGCATATTCAAGTTTGTAGAGAAATTACTAGACACAAATGAATAAGTAGCACCAGAATCGAATAACACATATGCATTTAAAGTGTTGATAGGGATGATACCTGTCACTACGTCCTGTGAAGCAACAGCATCCCTCACCGACATATTAAATGTTCTCGCGGTAGGTCGATTCTGAACCCCAACTGCAGCTACTGTTGATTTATTATTCTCTGGTATTTTAACCCCTTTTCCTCCTTGGTTTGTGGGACAGTTCTTAGAAAAATGATCCATTGAACCACAATTAAAACATTTATTTTTCTTTAAAAGAGGACACTGTAAAAGATAATGTCCTGACTGTCCACAATTAAAGCATTTGTTAAGAAGACACTCTGCTCTATGTTTCTTATTACATTTAGGACAAGGTTTAATATTATTATTACTAAAATTGTTATTAGTATTTCCTATCTTTTTCCCCGAATTGTTAGAAAAAGAATTATTCCATTTACGCTTGTTATTAAACCCACATGAACTGGGTTCTATCTTACTTTTCCCCTTCTCATTCTGAATCTTTTTTCCCTGATGAAACTTAGCGAGATTTTCATTTTCACCTTCAATTATAGTGGCGTTCTCTAGTATTTCAGAGAAAGTTTTGATTTGAAGCACTGATAATTTACTCCGAATCTGAGGTTTTAAACCTTCTTGGTACCTACGAGTCTTTCTAAGTTCAGTAGTCACTTGATGAGGAGCAAACCTGGATAGTTCATTAAACTTAGCTGTATACTGGGTTACAGTAAGATCTCCTTGTTTTAAGTCCAGAAATTTCATTTCCATTCGGTCTTTCAGGGATTGGGAAAAATAGTTTTCAAAGAACAACTCTTTAAATCTATCCCAAGGAAAAATTTCAGTTTCTACTCGACCTTTGGTTGATTCCCACCAATAATTAGCTTCACCTTTCAAGAAGAAAGTTGCAAAAGTTGTCCTTTGGTTATTACTAACATTGGTTACTAGGAATAATTTTTCTATCTCAGAAATCCAAATCTGTGCATCTACAGGTTCTAATGTACCTTTAAATTCAGGTGGTCCAACTAATTTAAAGTCTTTAAAGGATGTATTTTGGTTTATAGGTCTGTTTATTACTCCTAACATCATATCTACTAACTGTTGAGTTGGATTATCCTCGTTATTCATTTCTCTTTGGGGTCTTCTGGTTGGTGGCATGATTCTATAAAACAACAACAAAGATTCATATAAGATTCTTAGATAACCAAAACGTATTGTTTATGTGACGCCCCCAAAATAGGTCAATTCCATCCAACCCATTCTGAGTCGCCAAATACATGGTACAAAAATAACTACAACTTTATTATTACAACATATAAACTATTGCCGTCTAGACAATATCCACATACAAATAAATTCCCATCATAATTATTGATACATTATTTTATAAAAATGGTGAGGACTACTAAACAACTCTCTCTAGAACCATCATTACATCCCCCGACTCGTACTCGCTATATTCTCGTCTCCTGAGAAGAAAAAATAGATCAACAAGAAAAAGGGTGAGCTGAACTAGCCCAGTAAAGAATATTATGACTAAGATAATGTACAACAAATTATCCTTAGTCTTCAACAGGGAAAAATCTGATAGAATACAATAGACAACAAGTTTTAGATCAACAACTGCAGCGAAAACAACAATTCATTAGAAGAGTTAAGTAGAGAATAAAATCTACTAACATCTATGAATTTAAAAGTCCATCATCAATATTTTATCCCTGTAACATCAATCAATATATATCTCAAATCAAATCAAATATTCATCTTTGCACTACAGGCCAAAGATATTCATCAGTTGGTCATGTTCATCTAAACACTTGTTCATCTTTGCACTAAGGGCCAAATATATTCATCAATTGTTCATGTTCATCTCAACACCTATACATCTTTGCACTACGAGCCAAAGATATTCATAATAAAATCAACCTTCTTTATACTACAGGCCAAAGATATTCAGTAACACCATCATTTAGGACTGAGGATGATGAAAAATATTTTAAAGGAAACGAATCCAGTGAAACAAAATAACAAGTATTAAGGATTCGTACTCTAAATAATCCGAGTTCAAAAATACTTCATAAATAATCTTACTGAAGTAAAATTCAAGAATGATCAAAACATGGATACAATCAAAGCTAGTATCCAAAATAGATATTTTGGACAAAAAGAAGAAATTTCATTTGTTTTTTTGTGAATAGTGCCGTATTCGTGAATAGTGCCGTATACGTGAATAGTGCCGTATACGTAAATAGTAACTCTGATACCAAAAGATAGAAATTTCATAAAAAAACATCTTCACGCTTCGTGAATAGTAACTCGTGAATATTAACTCATGAATAGTAACTCGTGAATAGTAACTCATGATAGTAACTCCGACATGAAAAAGTTCCAAATTTGATAAAAAGTTCCAACCAATATTTCAACATAATGATATTGAAGAAATAATATCATTTTAGAAGAAAATAACATCCCTTACCTCGAAAGACAGTACTTCTAGTTGAAACACCGGTAATAGGATATGACTTGAACTTGCACCGTATAGCAATACTCAAAGTATACTCAAAATACTCACAAGAATAAGCTCAATAATATAGAGAGAGAAAACTTCAGTTTCTGGTGTGATTTTCAATTCTAACCTAAGCACCTTATTTATATGAAATTGCTTAGAACACCAAAGCAGAAAATTTAATATTATATATATATATATATATATATATATATATATATATATATATATAAATTCTTACACCCACTCTTTGAATTCTGAAAATTTGAATTCAAACCACATGCTAGACCGACTAATAACAAAAAAAACGTTTTTTATATTTAAAATATTTTAAACTTACAAAAAACAATTATTTCGGAACTCCGGAACTTCAATAATTCATAATAAATAGTCCTTTTATCAAAAAAAATTGAATCATGCGAGTTTTTATAGGAAATTCAATTCTCTACAATTTTGCAGAAGAAAATTTTTCCAAATTCCAAACAGAAATTGACCGAAATCCACAAATGGACGATTTAAAGGCTATAATTAAATTTTAGTCAATAAATGGGGTCCACCGACATGTTTAACATGTTTTAAATATTTATTGCAACAAAAATACTCTTTCTCCTCGTATACTCATATATCCCACATTCATCGTAAAAATATCATTATTATTATATTATTAAAATATAATAATATATTTAAATGAATTATTTTATCAGAAAAAGATAAAATATTAATTTTCAACAATTGTCACATTAAAAATTTTCTCCATCTATATCCACATAAAATCAATATTTTCCTCATCATATGAATCAATAATTAATTATTCACAAATAATATTACAGAATCACAATATTGGCAACCAGGCCGTTTCCAAGAAAGAGGGGGCTTTCCAATAAGAATTTCTCCTTACTGGCGCGCAATTAGGTGACCAAACCTCTCCTTAGACAGAACTTTCTAGACATTGCCAATAATGTTATCAAATAATATTATTCAGATAATATGAATTATTGCTTCGATAATGGAAAATACTGTGTAATGACAATTTATTGAAACAACAGTAATATAAAATATCAATGCAACAATTATTGAATCAATAAAATAAAATACTGAACAGTAATTACTGTAACCATTAATGAGTAGTGCCTTCTTACATAAGAATCAGTAATTGGTGCAATACCGTGTGCTACTGTGCAACAACGCGTATTACTGTGTTTTAACTACCGGGTATTCCAACAGTATTAACGGTAACAACTACGCCATTTTTTATAAACAACTTATACTTGTCGTTTTCTTCATCCAATCGCTTTCTGTTATGGGGCCCACAAAATACTGCGCCATTGTACGAATATTCCCCGACAGCAAGAATATTCCACGACCAAACGAATATTCCCCGACAACAATGAATATTTTATAACCACCTGCTTATTTAAAATATTTGCGTATTTTACCCATAACTAACCACATTAATCAAATTCACCCTTACTATTTCAAAAAAAATAAATAAATAAAGGAAATTCCTTTTTATTTAAAAAATTTTCGGGGTCTTACAACCTCCCCTCCTTATGAAATTTCGTCCTCGAAATTGACGTACGTAACTGGTGTTTCAAAAAGGTAAAGATACCTCGCTTTCATTTCCGTTTCCAACTCCAATGTCATTTCCTCTATAGCATGATTCCTCCACAAAACTTTAACTTGTGGTATGACCTTCGTGCGTAGGACATGCTCCTTCCCATCCAACATATTGACAGGTACCTTCTCGTACGTTAAGTCTTCAGCTATTTCATCAGGTTCTAACTCAATAACATGGTTCGAGTCGTCCACATCAGTACATAAAAAAAACGTTATAAACATGCGACATACTTGGCGGTAAAACGAGTCTATAGGCCACAGTTCCTATTCGATCGAGAATTTCAAATGGATTAATAAGTCGAAGGTTTAAGCTTTGCTGACATCGCCAATTCTCGCTTTTGGAATAAGAACTTCTTGTACCTGCTTCTTCATATTCACCAGCTCCGGTGTGTAGCTTGAACCGCTTTAACTTTATCGATTAAATTCGATTATACTCGTATATCATCACGTGGGTACCTAGAGTTTTTATCTCCATCTCTATTATTTATAAATTATACAAAACTAGTCTTTGACTATATCGTACTCGTACTTGTATACGATCTTCTACTCAACACGTCAGCTACCACGTTCGCTTTTCAAGGATGGCATGGTCAAAACATGTGCTGAAATGAGTCTCCTCTTGAGTTCTTCGAAGCTCTTCCCACATTCCTTGCTCCATTCGAATTTTGTATCTCTACGAGTCAGCTGCGTTAATGGAATAGCGATTCGAGAATATCCTTCAACGAATCTCCGATAATAATCAACTAAGCCTAGAAAGCTACGTATTTCGATTGCCGATTTAGGTTGTTCTTAACTGTGACTCATATCCCAACCTTGGATAGCACATTACAATGACACCTATCAGTTTACTATCGCACGAATATTGTGTCCCCTACGATGAGTCTGGCTTCGGTGCATTCCACAAAGGAAGTCACAAGATAAAGGCTCGGGTACCAAATTCTATAGTTAAATTTTTAACTCCTGAAGTTCAATAGGAGCCATGAGATTTTTAGAAATGGGTTTTGTACCGGGTTCAAAGTCGATACAAAATTTAATATCACGCTCTGGGAGTAAGCCAAGAAATTCTTCAGAAAATACGTCAGAAAATTCACTAACAACAGAAATATCATTCAAATCTGATGTACTTTTGTTCAAGTCCATGACATGGGCTAAGAAAACATGACATCCATTTTTCAATAAACGAATGACTTCATGGCTTGATATAAAAATGTTCGACTTCAATGGTTTGATTGCTTGAGTTCGAATATCAAGTTGCTTAGGAATATGAAAACTAACAACCTTACAAAAGCAATTAGTTTTGGCATGATGAGTAGTTAACTTTAAAATCACATCAAAAGCAAATATCTCTATAGAAATAAGGATAACAGGTAATGTGATAGTGCCAACTTGAATCAAGTAAGATTTCTAAACAACGGATGTAATGAAAGTTTCTCCTAACGGAGTCTCCATAAATAGGTCAAAGTCTAATTTCTCCGTAGTCAAGTTCAAACGTTGAGCGCAAGCAAGAAAGATAAAAGAATGGGTAGAACCGGTACCTAGTAAAGTATAAACTTCGCAAGAATTATAATTAACTAACCCGTGCTAACTTCGTTCGGGTTCCTCGTATTTTGACTGGTCACGACAAACGCTCTTCCAGGAACCGTTGACTTTGACTTTTCTGGGACAGCCTTTTGAATCACCATCCCCGCTGGAATTGGTTTCGCTACCGTACACTCTCGAGCGATATGTCCTTCCTTTCCACAATTATAGCATACCTTGAACTGTTGTGGGCAGTTTGGGCTGATATGTCCCTCTTTCCCGCATTTATAACATACGACCGGTGGTCTTTCTCCTCCCTTGGAACCAATTGCTGCTGGCACTGTCATCTTCACATGGTCGTTGTTAAATCTCCTCTTTTTAAAATCTCCTCCCGACTCGCTTCTTCTATTTTCATGGCCACGATTACCACCAGAGTGGTTACCGCCTTTGTCCATATTCTTCTTTCTCCGCTGGTTATCATTATTCTGATGACTGCTATCTTCGGTATGATCCTGGTTATGGTCCCTCGGTTGAACGTAGTCGTTATCTCGCTCTAACAACTGAGCCCTGTTGACAACATCTGAATAGATAGAAAATTTATGAGAAATGAGATACTGACGTATGTCGGGTTTCAAACCTCTAAGAAATATCTGCGTCATACATTCCTCATTCTCCACCAAATGAGGTGCAAACCTGGATAACTCCGCGAACTTCGCCTCGTACTGGGACACCGTCATGTTATTCTGCTTTAGTCTAATAAACTCCACTTCCTTCATATGGCGAATACTTTCAGGAGAGTATTTTTCGTTGAAAAGTTTCTGAAACGTCTCCCATGACATGATGAGTGCGGCTGGATGTGTATGCTTCACAGACTCCCACCAGTAGTCTGCCTCGCCACGGAACATAAAGGTGGCGAATGGAACCTTCTGTTCCTCCGTGCATCCCAAGACATCGAATATCTTGGTAATTTGCTTGACCCATGTTTCTGCCATGATCGGATCGAGCTTTCCCTTATATTCTGGTGGTCCCAACTCTTTGAACTGCTTAGCTGTGACCAAACGTGAATTGCTATCATTTCCTCCTGTATTTTGAACACGAGTCTCCCTCGTCTGGTTTTGCATGAACTGCAAAAAGCTCTTAAACATTCCGTCGTTCATCGTCTGCTCAGTGCTTTTGTTCACAGGAGGTACATTGTCAGCCTGTTGCACGTTCTCCTCATTGGTGAGTACAGGAGTCTCTACGGTCTCATTTACTCCACTTGTAACATTCTCAGTCGACATTCTCAAATACTGTCATAAAACAAGGGTTAATTAAGGAAATCAATATATCACATAATATCCATATATAGTGACCAACTAACAAATAAGCTTAGGTAGGACACACTAGCGAAGGATTTACTCGTCTCTCCCCTCCTAGTTCTATTCCCCGATCTCCGCCAGAGATCATATCCCTAAGCTCTGATACCAACTGTGACGCCCCCAAAATAGGTCTATTCCATCCAACCCATTCTAAGTCGCTAAATACATGGTACAGAAATAACTACAACTTTATTATTACAACATATAAACTATTGTCGTCTAGACAATATCCACATACACATAACTCTCCATCATAATTATTGATACATTATTTTACAAAAATGGTGAGGACTACTAAACAACTCTCTCTAGAACCATCATTACATCCCCCGACTCGTACTCGCTACATTCTCGTCTCCTGAGAAGAAAAAATAGATCAACAAGAAAAAGGTTGAGCTCAACTAGCCCAGTAAAGAATATTATGACTAAGATAATGTACAACAAATTATCCTTAGTCTTCAACAGGGAAAAATCTGATAGAATACAATAGACAACAAGTTTTAGATCAACAATTGCAGCGGAAACAACAATTCATTAGAAGAGTTAAGTAGAGAATAAAATCTACTAACATCTATGAATTTAAAAGTCCATCATCAATATTTTATCCCTGTAACATCAATCAATATATATCTCAAATCAAATCAAATATTCATCTTTTCACTACAGGCCAAAGATATTCATCAGTTGGTCATGTTCATCTAAACACCTGTTCATCTTTGCACTACGGGCCAAAGATATTCATCAATTGTTCATGTTCATCTCAATACCTGTACATCTTTGCACTACGAGCCAAAGATATTCATAATAAAATCAACCATCATTGCACTACAGGCCAAAGATATTCAGTAACACCATCATTTAGGACTGAGGATGATGAAAAATATTTTAAAGGAAACGAATCCAGTGAAACAAAATAACAAATATTAAGGATTCGTACTCTAAACAATCCGAGTTCAAAAATACTTCATAAATAATCATACTGAAGTAAAATTCAAGAATGATCAAAACATGGATACAATCAAAGCTAGTATCCAGAATAGATATTTTGGACAAAAAGAAGAAATTTCATTTTTTTGTGAATAGTGTTGTATTCGTGAATAATGCCATATACGTGAATAGTAACTTCGACACCAAAAGATAGAAATTTCACAAAAAAACATCTTCACGCTTCGTGAATAGTACTCGTGAATAGTAACTCGTGGATAGTAACTCATGAATAGTAACTCGTGAATAGTAACTCCGACATGAAAAAGTTCCAAATTTGATAAAAAGTTCCAACCAATATTTCAACATAATGATATTGAAGAAATAATATCATTTTAGAAGAAAATAACATCCCTTACCTCGAAAGACAGTACTTCTAGTTGAAACACCGGATATAGGCTATGACTTGAACTTGCACCGTATAGCAATACTCAAAGTATACTCAAAATACTCACAAGAATACGCTCGATAATATAGAGAGAAAACTTCAGTTTCTGGTGTGATTTTCAATTCTAACCTAAGCACCCTATTTATAGGAAATTGCTTAGAACACCAAAGCATAAAATTTAATATAATAATAATATATATACATAAATTCTTACGCCCACTCTTTGAATTCTGAAAATCTGAATTCAAACCACATGCTAGACCCACTAATAACAAAAAAAAACGTTTTTTATATTTAAAATATTTTAAACTTCCAAAAATCAATTATTTCGGAACTCCGGAACTTTAATAATTCATAATAAATAGCCCTTTTATCAAAAAAATTAGAATCTCTAAAGTTTTTATAGGAAATTCAATTCTCTACAACTTTGCAGAAGAAAATTTTTCCAAATTCCAAACAGAAATTGACCGAAATCCATAAACGGACGATTTTGCAGGCTATAATTAAATTTCAGTCAATAAATGGGGTCCACCGACATGTTTAACATGTTTTAAATATTTATTGCAATAAAAATACTCTTTCTCCTCGTATACTCATATATCACACATTCATCGTAAAAATATCATTATTATTATATTATTAAAATATAATAATATATTTAAATAAATTATTTTATTAGAAAAAGATAAAATATTAATTTTCAACAATTATCACATTAAAAATTTTCTCCATCTATATCCACATAAAATCAATATTTTCCTCATCATATGAATCAATAATTAATTATTCACAAATAATATTACAGAATCACAATATTGGCAACCAGGCCGTTCCCAGGAAAGAGGGGGCTTTCCAATAAGAATTTCTCCTTACTGGCGCGCAATTAGGTGACCAAACCTCTCCTTAGACAGAACTTTCTAGACATTGCCAATAATGTTATCAAATAATATTATTCAGATAATATGAATTATTGCTTCGATAATGGAAAATACTGTGTAATGACAATTTATTGAAACAACAGTAATATAAAATATCAATGCATCAATTATTGAATCAATAAAATAAAATACTGAATAGTAATTACTGTAACCATTATTGAGTAGTGCCTTCTTACGTAAGAATCAATAATTGGTGCAATACCGTGTGCTACTGTGCAACAACGCGTATTACTGTGTTTTAACCACCGGGTATTCCAACAGTATTAACGGTAACAACTACGCCGTTTTTTATAAACAACTTATACTTGTCGTTTTCTTCATCCAATCGTTTTCCGTTATGGGGCCCACAAAAGACTGCGTCGTTGTACGAATATTCCCCGACAGCAAGAATATTCCACGACCAAACGAATATTCCCAGACAACAATGAATATTTTATAACCACCTGCTTATTTAAAATATTTGCGCATTTTACCCATAACTAACCACATTAATCAAATTCACCCTTACTATTTCAAAAAAAATAAATAAATAAAGGAAATTCCTTTTTATTTAAAAAATTTTCGGGGTCTTACAGTTTATTTATAACTCGCAGTTTTACAACAACTTTAAACATACTAGTATATTACACAGTACTTATTACAATACAAACTTTGAATGCTTCTTTATTGTAATAATATAAAGCATCCAACCTCCTATACTACTCTCTAGAATTCATTGATATCATCAAAGGAATCCTGGATCATGTGACAAACCACAGATCGATCGATAAGATAAGCAGTTTTCTTCTCTTCTACTGGATACCAAGTTACACGACGCTGCAAATTATTAAAAGTATCTCGAACTCCCAGAGATGTTTTAAGAAGTCTTGACTGAATTTCCCTCCTGCTCCTATGTGCATGGTGCAGTTGTCCTTTCAGTTGATGACTATGACTCCTTTCATCCATTAGCATACACTCAGCTAAATCTGCCCTAAACTTCATCTTATTGTTCTCACATTCTGTTGTCTGCAGTAGTGATGCCATTGCCGCATCAAGCTCATCTATTCTCATTAATTTTCCAGCCACTGGATCTTCTTCTTCTTCAACATCAAGCGGTTGTTGATCATGAAGCAATTCTTCTTCTTCTACATCACTAGCTATAAAAGACTATTTGCGGTGGATTAATCACTCTTTCTTCAGCATTGGAGTTGGCCATCTATAAAAGAAAACTCCATAAATACTGGTACAAAGGTTTACACAACATAATAGTTTTAATGTTATATTTTATATGTCTTTTACAAATTTTTACGGACTCGAAGACTATATACTAAGAAAATTCTTCCTTATATCTATAGCCTTAATAGCTTTGATACCAAAATTGTAACACCCCCATACCTATATTCCCGTGGTATCCGATATGGTGTTTACAAAGAATTAACATAATGCATTTAAATCTATACACCCATGGTATCTGATTAAAAATATTACATTAGATAGAGGGACTATCAGATATAATTCCCATAGATTCAAGATTCACAGTATCCCATAACAGATGGTAATTCCCAAGAGAAATATTACTGTGTTTGGATACCCTCACTTGAATATATGAACTGTATCTGTGACTAGAGTCTATCTATCCAAAATTCAGAGTATCAGTAATAACATGAACAGTCCATATTACCAATACCGTCACCCAGATGTTTAGTCTATGTCATGTGAATACATATTATCGTATCGATAGTAACTATCTATCTAAAATTCAGAGTATTAATAACAACATGAACAGTCCATGCTATTAACACCCTCACTCAGATAAATAGTTCCCAAGGATCTCCACTAGAATAGAAGACATCTTACTTTACATCTATATATGTAAGAAAACACGGTTGCGGAAATAAAAGATGTTATATATATATATATATATATATATATATATATATATATATATATATCATAATATTTTGATTCGATTACAAAATTCTCATAACGAGTTCTTATTACAAGGTATTCATACAGACAAGAATATAATCTAATCTATGTATGGACATTTCCCTTTATCTACTCCAGATGTTTCAGGATTACCATCTAATACTGCAAAGGGATTAGTTTGCAAGGGTGAGCTATGACATGCTCAGCAAGTTGTATATTTATAACAATATAGGATTTGAAGAATTATAACAATTCAAATTTCGACTGATAGTTGTTACCATTTCTAGATTTCGAATTCCAACTAGTTCTGGAATTATTATCATTTCTGTCAGTCACAAAGACGTAGAAATTCTATTCAGATATGAGATAGGGGATCAGCCTATTCAACATCCTAGGAGTATGCATATCACCTACAGTGCTCATTTACACTTATAATTTTCTGTCAATATATTCATTGACTACACTTTGCTCCCTTACAGGATACTCAACTTCAGTATACGATTGCCTTACCAAAATAATTTGGCTTGACACAACAGTTTATGCTCAATAAACAATATCATATGAATAAATAATTCATTTCTTAGTCATGCTGGAATTATAGCAATAACTTTTCAATAATAATTTAATTCAACATAGGTGTATTATATCAACAGTATAGCAAGATAGAATCTTGTTCAGCGAATAAACAGGGTTGATAAATTTTGCATAAGTAATAAATTGGGTATAGAAGACTTGCCTGAGCGTAGATCAGTCAAGTTATATTATTCGAACGCTATTAAGTACCTATGACGTTCAAGAATATAAATCTAACATGTTAGTATTGATAACAATACTCAAATAAAATATTTATTTAATACCGGGTTAGATTTAATAGGGTTTGACTTTTAATATATTTGATAAATGAACTAAATTTTATTTATAAAATTTGGTTATATTTTTAAATAATTTAATTATCCTTATAATATATTTTAGAAGGTTTAAAGTATTTTTAAAATTTTTATTTATCCTTTAAATGATTTTTAAACCATTTATTTCTATTTATAAATAATTTATATTTACTAAAATTTTATAAAAAAAACATTATTTAATATTATTAAATAATTTATAATCATTTATTATGATTTTTATTTCAATAATAATATTTTTACATAATTATTTAGTATTTAAAAGTAATTATTCTAGTTACTTTATTAATAAGTTAATTATAAATAATATCTAAATAAAATAAAATAATTATTGCATTTTTGTAGAAATATCAGAAATAATTTATAATAATTTAATATAATTTTTAAAACTATTTTTATTAATTATTTCTGATTTTTTATAATTTATTTCTAAAAGAAATTAATTTTTGTCCGTCACTAAAGCTCTACAGTGACAGAAAGTGTCGCTGTAGGTGTTCTTGAGTTTCTGGGCAGCCGTTGCTCATGGTCGAGTGGCTAGTTTGACCATTAAATAACTCGGTTTTGGTAATGAGTTTCGGTCAGAGCAAGTATTGATGTTGGAGTACTCATGTAATAGTACAAGATCAAGCAATAAGCAGGCTTTAATCTACATCTAACAAGAAATTATAAAGATTTAAAGTTACTGTCAGAGCTGTTCTTGGGTTTCTGGGTAACCCAGAACAGTGGTCAAGGTCGGTCAACGATTTTGTGGCTTGAATAACTTTGATTCCGTGTATTAGATGTATGTTTTGTTTGTTATAACATGTAGTCTATATACCAGGGTACATATATATAACATTAACATGAACAAATCGTAATTCTAGGATCTCTATTTATGTCGGTCAAAGTACAGCTAACAACTGTTCTTCGTGTTCTTCAGTTTTCTGGAAAACCCAGAAAACTTGGTCATGCTCGGTCAACTACTTTTGACCAATAATTCCGGTAATCCTATGAGTTGTTTGTTCGATTGAATATCATAGATATGTAGTATGTATACTAGAGTACTAATTTATAACAAAAAAAATAAACAATTAACAATCAGAAGATGATTAAACAGGTCGGTCAAAGACCTACTTACAGGCTACAAATATCAATCGATTAACAAACCAAAACATAAACACACATGAATCAAAAAGCCCTGACATTCGGCTGTCAGACCATTTTTTTTCAAAATTCCCAGATTTCATAAAATGCTTAATTAAGGCATCTAGATGTTATGAAAACGTGTTCTACCACTCTAGAACTAACATCCTAATACAATATTCTAAACATCTAAACAAAAAATCTAACATAAGATCAAAGAGAAATTTATGAACTAGGGTTTGCACCTTTTCTTGAGAAATTTGTGATTCTAGCTTCTGATCTTGTTACTGATAACACCTAGGCTTGATATGGTAGGTTTATAAGTGTATCTAAGCTTTGAGAATTCGTAGGTTTGCTCAGCCCTAAGGTTCCTATTTATAGAATTTTCCAACTTGGCTTTTTGGTCATTTTTTCACCTACTTGCCTCCATAAAGATCTGATCTGTGACTCTTCTGATGCTTGGGAGTTTGGAAGCATGTCATGTGATGTTTTGGAACTTGTAATGGTGACTCCCAACCTACTTGTGAGCTAGTTGATTAAGTTAGTAGCTTAATTAGGCTTAAATCTTCACTAATCTTGATTAGGGTTTTGTTTCTAATGATTAGGAATGTTAAGTAATGTTAATTAGTACCTAATAGGAGTTTACTAACCATGATTAAGTGTTAACATAACCTCATTCTTATATTCTCGAGCTTTATCAGTCAGAAGCACTTTTTCATCATGCTCAGACTCAAAGTCTACCTCTGCAGATTCTTTCGCCTCATATAAGGCAGTTATCTCCTCAATCTGATTCTCCACTACTGTGCGCAGTTGCACATTTCTATCCAACACTGCATCATACAATGCTCGCGTTGAATCGGGAGGTGTTGGCTCCAAAGTAGGTAACACCGTGTTAATCGATGTCACCTCCATCTCCTCCTTCACGTCTAGCATCTCGTTAAGGTATGATGCTAAACATACCAATCCATGCGAATTGTGCCCACCTCAAGTACATTTAATTGTGTTTTAGCTGCATTTCACGTTATTTTGCATTGCATTTACTTAAAACTCCTTTTGGTGAATAAGTGCAGGAATCGACTTAGTTTTGGTGGAATTAGAGGTACCGGTGAGCGGATGCGTGAAAGCTAGTCGCAAGGCGAGGATGTTCATGGCATGGAGGTACAAAGAGGCATGGAAATCAAGCAAGCAAGAGGATTAAAGCATGAGTGAGCAAGTAGCAGCAGCAGCAAAGAAAAACCAGACTCAGGAAGTAAAGAACACAAGCCGCGCGGCCGCGCGGCAAGACAGGTGAAGACTCGCACGCCTGCGCGAGTGCAGGGCTATACATGGGGAACCTTTTGCAAGTTAAGCGCGCGCAAGGCAATGGGCGAGCGTTCGCGAGGTACTCGACGCGCGCCCGCGAGGTACTCGACGAGCGCCCACGAGGCATGATCGCGCAACCGCGCGAGAGGACGTCTGGACTGGCTTACACCTACTGCAAGTCTCGCGACCGTGAGATAGAGACACTAGAGACATGCGCGGCCGCGCGCGATGCTGATGCTATAATTTGTTTTATTTTTAATTCTCAATTAAATGATGTGTAAGGGTTTTTAAACGATTCTGACGTGTGTCAGAGGGAGACGAGATTATTATTACGTATTTTTCATAGTAGCAACTAGGGTTTACACCTTGGGAGAGATTCCAACGGAGAACGAAGCCATAACGTCTAATTCTCTTCTTTTACTTGGAATTCTCTACCATCGTGGATATTGATTATTGTTTATTGGATTTCTTTGTGGATTTAATAGTTAATCTTTGATTTTTATTCAGCGATTGGGTTTGATTGTTCTATCTTTCTTCTTCCATTCGTTTGTTTATTGATCATGTTTAGCCTTGATCCCATAATGGCTTTTGGTTCAATCATGAACTAAACTCCATTATAGGATTCTAACGGATTTTAATATGTAGTTTGGTTGTACATCTAAATGTTAGATTTGTTTTGCATATCATATGGGATATCTATCATGGTTGTTTTGCATGTATGAATGACTGATCATCATTCGTTTCAGTATTTGTATGGGATTGGAAATGAACATATAAATATGGATTGTAATTATGATAGCATGCGAATATGAGGCTAGAGTAAGTCTTGCATATTTTGTGAATCAGATAGGCATATACTGTTTCACCGTATGAGCTAAAATAAGGGTTGTGCTTAAAATCAATAGGGTTGCAATTGCGCATAGGAATATGGTAATTGTGATGGTATTGGTGATTACATAGAGTCTAACATCTGTAGATGCTATGTGAGTTGGTTATAGTGCATTGGAAAATGGTTATAACTCTTTTCGTGCTCTTGGCTATTTTTCTGTGATATGTGAACACTTCTTGCATAACAAATGGCGATTAAACGAAATATTGAATGAAGTTAGGATCCCATCGTTTCCACATTATATTTAGTCCATTTATATTCTTATTTTTAGTTGGTATTCATAATTAGTTTAAATCAACAATTAAGTCAATAGTCTTAGCATATAAATATAGTGAGTTAATTAATGCATAGTAGTCTAAGGTTAACAACTTTCTCTGTGGGATCGATACTTTACTTACTCTGTATTACTTGTTGACACATGTATGCTTGCATGAGTTAGAGCTCTTTTATTAGAACTATAAAAGAGGCAACAAGTTTTTGGCGCCGTTGCCGGGGAAAGGCGTTAATTTAGATAATTAGCATTAGTTTAAAGCTATATTGTATGACTTAGATAATTCTAATCTTTTCTCATTTCGATTTTTATTTTTGTTTTTGGTTACATGTACTTGTAGAATTTTATGCACACGCGATCATCCAACTCAGAGTTAACATCAGCGCAAGCTAATATTAACGGAAAAGGTTGGAAAGCGAGTGTGCGGAGAAATTTGCAAGAGCAATTAGAAAGCATTACAGTCAATATGGCGGAAGAACTAAGAATTGAGCAAAGAGAAGAGCATCGGGCTCTAAGGGAATATTCCATGCTGAACATAAATGAATTATAGTCTAGCATAGTCAGACCAGCGATAGCAGCAAACACCTTCGAAATAAAAACGAGCACTATTCAGATGGTGAAGAACTCAGTACAGTTTGGGGGTGCTGCTAAGGATGATCCGAACGAACACCTATTAAGCTTCATCGAGATTTATGACACATTCAGATATAATGGTGTGACGGAGGATGCCATCAGACTATGGTTATTCCCATTTTCATTGAGGGATAAAGCAAGGAGTTTGCTACATTCTTTGTCGGCTGGATCGATCACTACATGGGAGGACTTAGCACATAAATTCTTAGCCAAGTTCTTCCCAATGGCTAAGACTGCAAAGACGAGGACAGCCATATCTCAGTTCGAACAACAACATGGCGAGACCTTATATGAGGCATGGGAAAGGTATAAAGAGATGCTTAGGAAGTGTCCACATCATGGTTTGCTAGACTGGATGGTGATAAATTCATTTTACAACGGTTTGGGATGGCAATCAAGACCGATTGTAGATGCGGCCGTAGGAGGGGCATTATGGGAAAAAAGCTATGATGAGGCCTATACACTTGTAGAGACTATGGCTGCAAATGACTATCAGAATCCTACAGCTCGGATGTCATAGCCTAAAGTAGTAGGTGTGTTGGAGGTAGATGCGATTACACAGCTGTCGACACAAATGGCAGCTATGGCTAAGAAAATAGATACTTTGGCAGAGAGCAAAGTGAAGACAGTTGCTTTTGTATGTGAGATTTGTGCGGGGTCACACTCCACGGATTAATGTGTTATCAACTCAGAATCAGTACAGTATGTGAGCAACTACAGAAAAGACCAGGATAATTTCAGAACACATACCATCCCAACAACCGCAATCATCCAAATTTTAGTTGGTCTAACAACCAAGGACAACAACAAAATCAATTCCTGTCGAATCAACAGTTTCAACCACAGTCAGCACAGCCACAGTTTACACCAAAACCCCCATTTCCACCGGGATTTCCTCAACAACAACAACACCACACTCCAGCTGCATCACATCCAGAGAAAAAAAATCAGAAGTGGAGGAGATGATGTTGAAATACATGGCAAACACCGAGGTCATGATCAAAAGCCAAGCAATGGCTATCAAGAATTTAGAGACGCAAATGGGGCAAATGGCGAACATGCTTACTAATAGGCCCCAAGGTGCTTTGCCAAATAACACAGAGATGAATCCTAGAAGAGACGGGAAGGAGAAGTGTCAAGCAATAACATTACGATCTGGGAAAGATTTGACAGGGTCTACAAGTTACGCGCCCGTGCATGATAATACCAAGGAGGCCGCGTGGCCGCGCGAGGCAGAGCAGGAGACTGATGAAGAGAAAAATCTGGAAAATTCTGAGGTTCAGTAGGAAGAAAAGAATAAAGCAGGTTCAGAAGAGAAGGTCAAGAGTCCATTACAACCACTGCACCCTCAAGTACCATGTCCGCAGAGGTTATGTAACGCCACGAAATCCGGTCTATTTTCACATCCGGATTCCGTACGTCACGATCCCATCTTCTTCCAAACATACATCATTATATAGCTAAATATAACAACATACATCCTCAAATCCCAGGTTCTAAAACCTTAAAACCTCTTTCATTCTAAATCATGATAATTACATTATTCTTTACATCTTGTACAAGTGACTTTTATTCGCCACCAAGGATACATAACCATTCATTAAACTATTCTATAGTTTAATTCTATCATTCTATATTACAAGTCTTTGCTTGATCTTCATACTCATTCATATAAGGAATGATACTTCTTCTGGATACCGATCAGCTTGATCTTTACGGGATCCTTAAGTTCTTCTAACATCGTTCACTGAAAATGTTTTTATTTAAAGCAAATGTGAGCATTCAATTACCCAACAAGTCATAACAGTTGAACAAACAACTTCAAGAATTTAAACGTTCTTTTAAGACTTCAATAACCGAACAAAGGTTATGAAGCAGCTTGAATAATAGGAAAAATCTCGATTCCTATCATTTTAAAACATTAGTCATATTTACTTTGAAATACTTTCCTTCTCTACTCTCTTTTATACACATTCTGTCTGGATGGAATCAATAGCACAGACTTAACAATAACGGTTCATGTATAAACAGAACATGCTTATATTGAACTGTTCCACCACAGAACAGTTCATATCATAGAAACACCGAAGTGTTCACATTGTGGCACAATGCCTCATACATTCTAACACCTTGCACAAATAGCACACATTCGCACATAGACAGAACTTCTCAAGTTCAACATCTGAGAAGTTTTAGAAACTAGCATTCATTTAAAATATGAATTAAGTTAGGAAACTTACCTTACGCACAGCTTTAGCTTATAGTTTACGCTGAACTGCTCATTCCAAATCCTATGTAGCACATAAGGAAATAACACATGTACCAATTAGTCATATACTTGACTTTATGCATTGGTTTACTTAACTTTACTACTTAGGGTTCGCATTCTTACAAACTAAGTTTACGCGACTAGCTTCCTTTATCGATTAATAACGGCTTTATGACATACGAAGATATCTTACTCAGTACGTTCATCATCTTTGATGATTTATATTCTTATTTTCTTCTTATACCTTCCTAGGACTCAGTACACATCGTGTCTCTGCTAGTAGTCCATATGGTACTCTAAGTGGTTTCCCACAAACAACCAACAAACAAGTTCCCGTCTCATCTCAACTGACCATAACAGTAAGTTAGATCGGTTGCCAGTTTTGTATATACCTTCGCTCTTTGAAGGAATTGTTTAGCCCAGCTCCCATATGTCAACCATCAAAGGTTATGATTGTACTACAACCTAACTTCATCTTAACTTATTCTAACTATTACATTATAATGTTCGTTAAGTCAAATTCTTATTCCTTATGGCTTTCTGGCAACTAAATGCCATACCTCAGGATTTATTCATCATCGTCTAAGTCATACAGTCTTCTGTATACTCAGAACGATCATTCCACATTCACTTTATGCATTAATAGCGTTAACTATTTTACATTACCTTATCCTTAACTTATAACGTCTGATTAATTCAACTCAGAACGTTATCCAAGTTATAAACATTAACTCGGCTTCTTTTATGTTATACGTACTTGCCTTTAATTCGGCTTCTTCATTATCCTACGGTCAAACCATACACGGGGTGTAGGTTCTACCCGTTTAATATAAGCGTACACTTAACCTTTACGCTGGTTCAAGTGTTCAACGCTTACATTTCATTCTAGCATTCTCATCTGACTCACAATCGGTTTTCGTAAATCACATTACTATTTGATACGGCTTTCTTGATACCATTCGTATCTTACTTACTACTTTCTCCAACTAGTCATACAACTAAGGTATACTTAGAACGTTCGCCCGACGTGAATACAATTCACGAGGATCGTTTACGTATTCAACATTTACGTTTCTCATCTCTTAATCTCTCATTTAACCTTCATTCAAGGTTTTAATCTCTTTCAATCGTTAATCATCCCATGAACCCCATGTTCATTATAATTTCTTAATGACAAAGTCATACGATTCATTGTATGCTAAGACAATTCACTCATCTCAATAGCGTTGCATTCACAGCTTCTAAACGCTTTACATTCATTTCTCATTACCATGACATAACATCGAAATGTTACTCATTACCCTCGTCAATCAACGTCTAAGGAATCACCATTATAGCAATCCCTCACGTTCGATTATTGCAACTACGGTCTCCAAATATCGGTTACGTAACCTGCGTTCACATTCTTTATCTTTTAATCTCGTTTAATCTTTTCGTTCAACCTTTATCAAAGGTTTAATACACTTGATTAAATGTTACATTAGGTGAACTACATATTCATATTTCTTTCTTGCACATCCCCCGAGAAATTGAGCAGTTAAAATCTCATTTCTGGGTATTGCCCTGCACTGGCGCCGCGGCTCCATGCCCTTCTCTTTCTTTTTCACTGCGGTGCTGATTAGCAGTAGCTAATGGCCTGAGGTCGCGCTGCGGTTCTGGCCTCTAAGGCACAACTCGCGTTGTGGCGCCGAGTAAGAAACCTAGAAAAATTATCTAAGTTTTTACAAGCTTGAGACGCTGACTTCGAAATCTCATAACTTCTTCGTTATAACTCAGAACGAGATCGTTCCAAAGCCATTTTCTTCGTTATATAGTTTATTTCGATTACCACTAGATAGAACTTTGTTCTAAATCCATTAACATGCCTTATGATTGGCTTAATCTTCACTCTTCATTCGTGTTTACGTTATTAACGTTCTTCATTCTTTCGCCCGTAATTCGGTCATCCGAACTCGGAATTCGTACGTTCTTGAGTCCACAACTCACGTTTTATACGTTCTCTTACATTCTTATGAAACCCTACATGTTTGGGTTAATTTACTAACTTTCTAATTCTCGTTCGTCTTTTATGAAATTTTTGCCATAACTTTGTTATAGCTCAATTTTAATCCGTTCTTCAAGAACGTTTCTAACGTTCCTAACCAAGCAATAAGTAACTAACTTATACGTGATGGTTTTAAACATGTCCATCAACAACATTTACACTACGATAGTTTTAAATTTGTCCATCAACAACGTTCTTCGTGTTCTTCGCATTCTTCGTTCGTTCTTCATTTTTAATCGATATTTTGGATTACGATTTCACTTTTTCTTGGAATTTGATGTTATAGAACATCATTCCTTACTTAATTCACCTACTCATTCATAAGATTCATTCAGATCGCTCAAAATTCTTACGAATCTTACACTTCCTTAAGAAATTTATAAACTAATTCCCAATTCTTAATTCTTTGTTTTCTCATGAATTCAACCATATGAATTCATTATTAACTTAATCTAATACCGATCTTCATCAATTTATGTTTTTGAACATATTAAATTAAAGAAAAATTTGAAGAAACTAGGATTCGGATTACCGTTCATCCTTAATTTCCTTCTGTCGGACAAAGCGTGGATTCGAGCTAGCTTTTCCTCATTTCTCTTCCTCTCTTCTCCCATATGAACCCTCTCTCTCTCTCTCTCAAAGATTAGGATTTTCAAAAGTTCAAAATAATGAACTTAAGCTTTCTATTTATAGAAAACAAAGGCTAGGGGAATTTTAGTCATTTCCCCTCCACCTCCTTACTATTCCAAGCTTAGCCACCAAGTTTACTTGGTCACCACCCGTAATTGGTGCCCAAGTAGCCGCCCCACATGCCCATGGGCCTTCCCCATGGGTTGCCCCATGGGTTTTACCCATCCAGTGACCCATCGGTTACGATCCGCGGTTAATTTTCTTGGATCGGGATTAATTAAATCTAACACTGGGCCTTACATTAATTCTTACTGGGCCTTCTCTGGGCTTGATTACACATTCCATTGGGCTTGATATAATCCAAGTCCAATTGAATTCTACAAAGTCCATGAACTCAAAGTCCATTAAAATTATTCGTGTTCTACGCATTCCATTCTCGTATTTTTGTATTCTCTTCGTATATCATTCGTACGATATTCGTATTATATGTCGTACTAATCTTCATACTATATTCGTATAATAATTAGTATTATACTCGTATTTCTCACGCATAATAACTCTAATTATTATACGGAATCATAAAATTTTCGGAACTCACTTTTTCTAACCCTTAGGTTTTAAGTCCGCAGGCAAAAACTTCATTTTTGCCATAACTGAAATATTATTGAATATTCCATTACATCTCAGAATTCTATCATTACATGTTTCTCGGAAATTCAAAATAAATCTCCGAGCAGAAACGGATGAATAGTGAATATTTCGTATTTTTCCCCGAAAAATATTTTGTTCCCAAAAAAATTTTATTTTCGTCTTGAAAATTCTTACTCGTTCAGTCTAGCTCGTAGCCAGAATCCTCCCGATTAATAATCATTCTAGGTTATAGAAAGATTAATAAACACATAGCACAGAATATTATTAATAAAAATTCCTTTTATTAATAATTAATTCTTTAAACCTAAATTTTGGAAAAATCCAAAATTCTAGGTTGTTATAGGTTAACTAATCAGAAAGATGACAAACAATTCAGCAAGTTTTTAGAGGTTTTCAAAAAGCTGCAGATCAACATACCTTTTGCCGAAGCATTGGAACAATGCCAAGCTACACAAAGTTCATGAAAGGTATCTTGTCAAGGAAGAGGAGACTAGATGAGTTTGAGACGGTAGCCTTGACAGAGGAATGCAGTGCAGTGCTCCAACGCAAGTTACCTCCAAAACTGAAAGATCCGGGTAGCTTCACAATTCCGTGCACCATTGGAAAGATGGATTTTAGTAAGTGTTTATGTGATCTGGGAGCAAGTATAAATTTGATGCCATTGTCAGTATATAACTAGTTGGGATTACCGGCTCCAAGACCGACACAGTTAGCTGATCGGTCCATCACATATCCGCAGGGAATTGTTGAAGATGTATTGGTTAAAGTGGATAAGTTCATTTTTCCGGCTGACTTCATCATTTTAGAATTTGAAGAGGATAAGAATATACCGATCATACTAGGAAGACCATTCTTGGCCACGGGCAGGACTTCTATAGATGTTCAGAAAGGGGAACTAACCATGCGTGTACAAGAACAAGAGGTCACATTTAATGTCTTCAAGGCAATAAAGCTCCCTACAGATGAAGAAGAGAGTTTCCTGGTTGATCTGGTGGATTGTAACCTAAAAGGTTCGGTACAAAACCCAAGGACGAACGAATCAAAAAGGTGTTTAAAGGGCAAAAGTTCTGAGCTGAAGGTAGAGCCGTTGATGAAAGCCGAAGTTGTTAAATTTCAGGGTGCCAAGGACAACAAAGAAGACACCTCAATTCTTGATGTGATGTGAAAATTTCGAGACAGTCAAGCTAATTGACTATAACTTAGCGCTGGATGGGAGGCAACCCATCAATTCTTCACCCATTAATTCATTTATTTTGGTTATCTCTTTTTGATTTTTTTCAGTTAGTAATTCTAATTCAGTGATAAAAAGACATTGGATAAGCAATCATAAATGTGTGACGAGTATCAATTAACATTCAATTCACGATGTACGCATTACGTCACCACTATTTCATGTCGTATTCATGTGAATTAATGTATGTACAGGTACCATGATTGGCGAGAATCACTGATGGAAGAATGAGATCAAATCTTAGAATGGCAGACATTAGGGTCGCGCGGCCGCGCGGCCCAGGCAATATCAACTCGCGCGCCAGTATGTTAAGCCATTCAGTCCACGAATCTTTCTGCAAGTCTCACACCCGCACACCCAATGCAGTACATCATCGCGCGGCCGTGCACGGCATCGGATCCAGTCAGATATAAACGTTTTAAAATAGAAGTTTGGATCATTCAGACTCTCATTTGCAATAGCAACAGACGCAAGAATCTCTCACTCTCCATAACTTATGTCTCTATCTCTCTATCAGTTACAGAGTGAAGCGTATATCTCTCCATCAAATCTCCATGATTTTTTCCACGTTCAATGCTCATCCACATCTCCTTCATTCTATAAAGCTAGGGCTCTAAATTGGGTTAGCATACACAAGAGTTAAGATTATCAATTCATAAATACATTATCTCTTTCAGTAAGTTCATCTGCTATCTCTTTCAACTATCTCAAATGGGTCCAAAGAGAGAACGTGCAACTTCATCATCTTCATCTTCCTCCGGCAGCCACGAGGAGGATATTGTCGACCACAACAAATTTCTATATTTGGAAGCCCAACAGGAATACTATCGCATTCTCGCGAAGACATTCATCAAGGAAAGAGGATTTAGACTAGAAGGCCAAGATGGAGAGCTTTGTGTCATGATCAACGAACGAGGATGGGGTTGACTGACTGTCGCACCCACGTCGATCCCAATGAGCATAGTTCGAGAGTTCTACGCTAATGCCAAAGTCACCATGAACGATTCATCTATGGTTCGTAGTATAGAGGTAGACTACAGACCCTCCGCCATCAGAAACGTGCTGAGGATCACCGCTAGACCAACAACAGGGGCGGCCAATTGGATTATGGGAGCTCATCAGGAAACAGACTTGGAGAGGGTCATCATAGAATTGTGCATTCCTGGCACAAGGTGGACTTACAAAGTCGGTACGACCCAGCCTCGCATATTCCCAGCAGCTGCATTAAATCGGTACGCCAAGGCATGGAATCTATTCATTTGTGCTAAATTACTGCCATCATCACATCAACATGAAATCACAGGAGAGAGGGCCATACTTCTGTGGGGCATCATAACTGGCAAATATATCAACGTAGGGTATTTGATCAATCAAAACATTGTGAAGTATCTGAAGGGAACTACCACTGGAAGCATCCCACACGCTTCAGTGGTAGCCATACTATGTGCGCAGCAGGGGTGCAACTGGGGCAACGAACAAATGCAGTATCCTAGCCAAGACATCACACATGCTACGATTGCTAAATTTGAGGACTGGGCAGGTGGCGAGCCACATCTACGAGGATGAGGATTTATTCTCTAACCAACCTTTCTCGAGCCAACCCAGCAGCCCCCACAGACCAATGAAGCAGGTCCATCCACCCGAGCACATCATGTCTCTAGTGATCAACACCTTCGAAGGTTGGAGCACAAAGTCGACGCATTGTATGACAATCTTGGGACATTTGCTACGGGACTCACCAAGGCCTTGGCTGAAGCATTCGCGCAGCAAGGAACCATGCTTGAATGGCCCCAATTCGGGACCGCCGTGCCTTATCCACCACCAGATTCACCACCCGAGGAGGGTGGTCGAGCCGATCAATAGGGGAGTTTTTCTCGTACCCTTTACCTTCATTCAATGCGGACATTGAACATTTTAAGTTTGGGGGTATTGGAGTACTTGCATAGTAGTTTAGATTGCATTCTATTTTAGCATGTTTAGTTTAATTTTGCATGATTATGTGTTAGTTAAAATCTGCATAATTTTTTTTAATTTTTAGTCATTATAGATAGTGTTAGTATATTTTAGTTTCATGTCTCACACAAATTCTTGCTTAATAATAGAAATTTTTGCCTAGCCAATGATGATAGTGAATTGTGAAAGATTTCCGAATAAGTTGCATAGCACAGCTTAGATATAACGTTTTACACGATGGGATTCATGTGTTGTTTAAATGCTTTCGGTATGCACGAATAGGTTCACAATCACTTATAGGAGTAAGAGACGTGTGTTGCGTTGCTTAATAGAACATGTAGTTTCAAAAAGAGAAATATGTGGAATATGCATATAGACTGGGTACATTGACATTCAAACTGTGGGAACACCTGGGCATGCTTGAATTAGGATGAGATAGAGCGTAAAACGCACTAGTTTAAATAGGAAATGAGATGGAGCGTAAAACGCACTCGTTTGCAGAGGAAGTGAGAAGGAGCGTAAAACGCACTCGCTTTATAAAAAAAAGAGAAAAAAAAAATAAAAATGGCAATAAACACCGTGGGAAAGTGCGAGAATCACCCTCGTGAGTAAAAAGAAAGCATTTAGCTCAGTGTACCTTGGTTTGCATTGATATGTTGAAACAGTCTATGTTGCGTGAGTATTCATGAGTCTTGATTTAGACTATAATTTTCTGTTTTGAGCAATGTAGCACATGTATTCTTTGCTTAGATTAAGTTTTGGTGAACACTATACACACACACATAGCATCTCTATAGCATTCTTGAATCATCTGAGTGCATGTTGTTGTATCTATAGTTTGGTTGGCAATCATGATCTTGGACCTGGATAATTCACTGAGGTAATGTGGCTGAAATTCTATTATGGTTGGGATTGTGTGAGACTAGTTTGCATCATAGAGTAGTTGCAAAGTTTAGTAGTTGCATTTTCAGTGTTCATTCATATGCATTGTTTGAGGGCAAGCAACAGTTCAAGTTAGGGGGTATTTGATAAGTGGTATTTTTACTCACTTATTGTATACCAATCCATGCGAATTGTGCCCACCTCAAGTACATTTCATTGTATTTTAGCTGCATTTCACGTTATTTTGTATTGCATTTACTTAAAACTCCTTTTGGTAAATAAGTGCAGGGATCGGCTTAGTTTTGGTGGAATTAGAGGTACCGGTGAGCGGATGCGTGAAAGCTAGTCGCAAGGAGAAGATGTGCATGGCATGGAGGTACAATGAGGCATGGAAATCAAGCAAGCAAGAGGATTAAAGCATGAGTGAGCAAGTAGCAGCAGCAGAGCAAAACCAGACTCAGCAACTACAGAACACAAGCCGCGCGGTAAGACAGGTGAAGACTCGCGCGCCCGCGCGAGTGCAGGGCTATACATGGGGAACCTTCTGCAAGTAAAGCGCCCGCGAGGCAATGGACGCGCGCCCACGAGGCATGATAGCGCGACCGCGCGTGAGGACATCTGGACTAGCTTACACCTACTGCAAGTCTCGCGGCCGCGAGACAGAGACACTAGAGACGCGCGCAGCTGCGCACGATGCTGATGCTGTAATTTGTTTTATTTTTAATTCTCAATTAAATGATGTGTAAGGGTTTTTAAACGATTCTGACATGTTTCAGAGGGAGACGGGATTATTATTACGTATTTCTATTCAGCGATTGGGTTTGATTATTCTATCTTTCTTCTTCCATTCGTTTGTTTATTGATCATGTTTAGCCTTGATCCCATAATGGCTTTTGGTTCAGTCATGAACTAAACTCCATTATGGGATTCTAACAATTTTAATATGTAGTTTGGTTGTACATCTAAATGTTAGATTTGTTTTGCATATCATATGGGATATCTATCATGGTTGTTTTGCATGTATGAATGACTGATCATCATTCGTTTCAGTATTTGTATGGGATTGGAAATGAACATATAAATATGGATTGTAATCATGATAGCATGTAAATATGGGGCTAGAGTAATTCTTGCATATTTTGTGAATCAGATAGGCATATATTGTTTCAACGTATGAGCTAAAATAAGGGTTGTGCTTAAAATCAATAGGGTTGCAATTGCGCATAGGAATATGGTAATTGTGATGGTATTGGTGATTACATAGAGTCTAACATCTGTAGATGCTATGTTAGTTGGTTATAATGCATTGGAAAATGGTTATAACTCTCTTCGTGCTCTTGCCTATTTTTCTGTTATATGTGAACACTTCTTGCATGACAAATGGCGATTAAACGAAATATTGAATGAAGTTAGGATCCCATCGTTTCCACATTATATTTAGTCCATTTATATTCTTATTTTTAGTTGGTATTCATAATTAGTTTAAATCAACAATTAAGTCAATAGTCTTAGCATATAAATATAGTGAGTTAATTAATGCATAGTAGTCTAAGGTTAACAACTTTCTCTGTGGGATCTATACTTTACTTACTCTATATTACTTGTTGACACATGTATGCTTGCATGAGTTAGAGCTCTTTTATTAGAACTATAAAAGAGGCAACAGAACTCTATATTGTCACTGGTACTATACAAGCAGCTTCTGTTCTACTTTCTGATTACTCTTTGATGCTTGCTCTTGATGTGCAGACTGTTCTTCGTTCTCTTCACCCTTTCGTTGTTCTGCGAAGTTAGCTTTTCAGAGCTTGTTGATTTTCTATGAATTCCTGCTTGTTATGCGATCTGTTATTAGCTTTACATCCAGGCAGAAAACCTTTGCAATGAGACCTTTATAGATTACTTCTGGAGATCTCTTCTAATATAAATCATACTAAGATATTGTCAGGGTATATTCCTTTTGATGTGCTTCTTCTTGAGAGATCTTCACCTTATATTCATTGTGTTAATTTAAGCTTGGTGATCTCCTTTAACTCTATGGTCAGCTTAATACATTTTACTTTACGGTTCTGAAGCTAACTTTATGATATTGATCCTGCTAAATGATCTTGAAGTTGTCTTACGATATTCATTTCGTTCAACATGTGCTTGAAGTATTCTGCTATCAGTCTTTACTGAACAAGCCATGTTTAACTTTACACTTTACTAATCACTCCGCAGATTGGTTCTTCCTTAGCTGGGTGAAGTTCAGTATATAATAGCTTCTTTGACTTCTTCTGCAGCTCTGAGATAGCCTTGCGATTCTGAGCTCTGCTGTTCACTTTACAAGTTGATTTGCCTTTATGAGATGAAGTGAACTTTGCGATTCTCCTGAAGATTTAAGAACAGTGATAACTTTGAGAAGTATTTCCATACTACGAACTGACAAAGTATCTTTACGATTATTGACTTCCTATCATCTATACATTAGATTGCTTTCAATAAGATCAACCTAAAATTATTTAATCTTTCTAACCTAAGTCATTGTACATCAATTCTTTTGAAGGACTTTACAAAACTTACTTGTACAAATATAAATTAGTCATCTTTCAATTTAAACACATGTAAATTACTCTGCTGATAGTACTAATATCATGTAGAGTGTTTTACAATTAATTCTATCTATTACATATGCATTCAGGATAAATATTAACCTAACAAGTTTAATCATACTATTCTAAGTCATTGTACATAGATATCTCAGTTAAGGACTGTACAAAACTTATCCATACAAATATACATTTAGTGTTTCATCATCAAATCATATACATTTGGAATCTAATAAGGGTTTTAAACAAGCTCCCCCTTAATTAAGCAATCTTCTAATCTATAATTTGATTCCTAAGATAGTGAATAAGCATTATCATGAGATCTAAAGACCGTGGTGTTACGATTCTTATCTTATCCTAGCAAAGTACTTACTCTACACTCTGAACATTCCTTATTTTACTGAGTTTTACTGATTTTCAACTCTATGTAGTCTAAATTCCTTAAAACATCACAATTTCTCATTTGATATAATCATAGTTGATGAGTTGCTAAGCTATTCAATTTGAGCTTTACATCTTTTTTGATTACCAGCCTTGAACACTTTCTGGATCATAGACTTCTGTTCTACGTCTTCAACTGATTTGCTCGAAGTGTTCTTGGTAAAAACGTAGAGTGGTGCTAAAGATTTGCTTTCTAATCTACCACTCTTAAGTTACCTTCATCAACTGCTTGACTTCTTTATATTTAGACTTTCAGTTCTGCCATGTCCTCCATTATCTTGGCTCTTCGGCTCTAGGTCATTGGCTTTGACTCTTCAATGTGCTCATCAGTTGCTTGTAATATAATGAGGTGCTGCCAAGATTGCATTTAATCTCCTTCACTTTTTGTATTTGGCAGCCTTGAACATATTCTTTGCTCATAGAATGGAACTTACTCTACGTTTTGTCTAGTTCAGTTCTTTGTTCAATTCTGATGATGATCCCCTTCTTGTATTGATGTTCAGTGCTCATCATCATTTTCTCCCCATATTTCCCTGGAGATAATCCCCAAAGATTTGCTTTTGTCCACAAAATTTATGGTGCGAGCAACGTGGGCAAAATGATTCAAATACATACAATGTTCTAAAAGGCGCTAGGAGGGAGGCGGGCGGCCAGGGGGGTCTAGCGCCTGGGGGGCTTAGGTGGGATTTTTTATTGTAAGACAATTTTAATATTTTATCTTACATTATTCTAACAAAAAAATAATATAAAACAAAATAATCTATAATAAATATAATAATTAAATTATAGAATTAGTAGTAATTGCACTTAAGTAGTAAGATATATATCCATTACTTGAAATAATTAAATTATAGAATTAGTGTTACTAGTAAGTAGAAACTAGTAAGTAGTAACTAGTAAGAAGTATCTTGATATCTTCATATATATATAATTATATACGTACTTTTTCTCTCTCAAAAATTTAATAAATGTTATTTTTAAAAATTAGTGTGAATTTTATTGAATGAGACATTTGATATTATTAATTATGAAATTATTTTAATTTGTATAATTTTCAAAATTGAGGACTTAAAGAAAATGACAAATACCATATACTAGGTATGACTAACATATCTTTGACGTATTAGTTTTATTCATAAACAAAATTGGTATTAAATAATATAATTTAATATTTTAAGAATTCAATTCAATATTAAAACTTAAGAAACTAAACATAAATTTAAGAATTATATTGAATTAAACTAAATATTACAAATGTATCATCATTTATAGAATTTAAAGTTGGTACAAGTTTAAAAAATTACAACTATAATAAAATTATCCATTTTGACTTGATCTTGTTCACTTCTTGTTGTGATTTGATATGCTACAACTTGCATTAAGAATATGGTAAATCATTAGAAAAATAAATATATCAAGATTTTGTTTTGGTAGTAATTTAAAAAAAAAACTCCGCCTAGGCCCCGCCTTTCCTGCCTTCCCTTCTAGGCGCCGCCTAACCCGCCTAGCCCGCTTTTTTTACCGATTTGGCTTTAGGCGCAGCGCCAGGCCCCCGCCTAGCACCTAGGCTTCGCCTAGGCCGATTTTTAGAACAGAGGGTATATATGTTGTATTCATTTAACCCTGCTTTGAATTAATCTTTTTCTCGTACATGCATTCTCATCTTAATAGTATCAAAAAAAATTGTTATGCCAATTTGCCTCCATCACAAAAACTATAGTTATTTTGAAAGTACTTTTACTGGGATATGTAAAAGTTCTTAAGGATCAATGTGGGTTATCATGAATCTTTAACGGATGTCATAGGTTTGGAGTTGAAATATATATATATATATATGGTCAGGATCAAGAGCATTTTCCTTAAATAGCATTCCTCCTTAAATAGCATTCTTTTATTAAAACTACGTCGTTTTGGAGGGACGCGGTGGCATTTTTGTAAATACAATGCCACCGCGTATTTACAAAAATGTTTCCGCGTCCCTCCAAAACGATGTAGTTTTAATAAAAGAATGTTATTTAAGGAGGAATGCTATTTAAGGAGATTGCTCTTGATCCTTACCGTATATATATATATATATATATATATATATATATATATATATATATATATATATATATATATATATATATACAGAACCGATCAGGTGAGAGCTCCCTTACTTTGTTAAAATGCTGACTTTTTTTATTTTATTTTTTTTTTGGTTTTTTTTTAAACAACTAAAAAAAATATTTAATATTTTATGGAACTGAAATTTTTTCATAATATAATATTTTGGGCGTGTTTTGAATACCTATACCAAAAAGTGGTGGTACAGTCTGCCCAGACTGTACATACATATTTTGTTATACGTACCCAAATCACATCCAAAACACTGTATTATGAAAAAATTTCAGTTCCATAAAATATTAAATATTTTTTTTAGTTGTTTAAAAAAAACCAAAACAAAAAACAAAAAAAAGAGTCCGCATTTTAACAAAGTAAGGGAGCCCTCACCTGATCCTGGCCCTATATATATATATATATATATATATATATATATATATATATATATATATATATATATATATATACGGAGAGGATCAAGATCACTCTCCTTAAATAGCACTCCGCCTTAAATAGCACTCTTTTATCAAAACGACGTAGTTTTGGAGGGACGCGGTGGCATTTTTGTAAATACGCGGTGGCATTGTATTTACAAAAATGTCACCGTGTCCCTCCAAAACTACGTCGTTTTGATAAAAGAGTGTTATTTAAGGCGGAGTGCTATTTAAGGAGAGTGCTCTTGATCCTTTCTGTATATATATATATATATATATATATATATAGAGAGAGAGAGAGAGAGAGAGTCCGGATCAGGTCCGGACTCCCGGACCATAACAAAATCTGGACTTTTTTTTTTGCTTTTTTTTAAAACAACTAAAAAAAATAAATTATGGAACTTGAATTTTTACATAATACAGTATTTTTTGTGTGATTTGGATACATATATCACACCCAAAATACTGTATTATGTAAAAATTCAAGTTTCATAATTTATTTTTTTTAGTTGTTTTAAAAAAAAGAAGCAAAAAAAAAAATTGAACCGTATTTTAAGCCTGTCCGGGCTCCTGGACAGGATCATCTCTCTCTCTCTCTCTCTCTCTCTCTCTCTATATATATATATATATATATATATATATATATATATATATATATCAGTTGCTTTGAATTCGTTCCAAATATATATATGGGTAGAGATATGAAGGGTCCATATCTTATAGCCCACATTGAAGTTTTTTCGAATTTGATATACCATAGGAGCATAAACGATGTTTATGCGAAGTTTCATAAGGAAATAAGTCTCAAGTTCGGGATCAAAATTTTATATTATTAAATAAAAAATTTGCAATTTAGTAGTTATAATTAAGTATCCTATATACTTCAAGTTCTAATTTATTACTCTTAAAAATATTTATGCAGCAAGTTCCTGAACATAACAGAACAAAAACTGCAGAATCATTGTTTATTGAGGCCGAAAATCGCATCAAAAATCCCATTTATGGCTCTGTTGGAATAATCACCATGTTAAATCAAGAATTAAGAGATAAAAATTCTGAATTAGCACGAGTTCAGGCTGAGCTTCCTACCTACAAAGCTCAGAATTATTATTCTCAGTTAGCGGAGTCTGCTAAGATTAATTCTTACAATACTCAAGACCATTCGCAGTTCAAAGTTGACCCATTTGACCAGCAACAACAACTTGGGCCTGAGGTTCATTCACATAAATCAAATTTAGTAGTTGGCCTATTTCACCAGCAACAACAACAATTTGGGTCTGATGCATATACAGAATTTGGAGTTAACCCAGTTTACCATCAACAACAACTTGGGCCTATTCCAGACTTTGTGAACACTTGCCCATTTTATTTGCAGCAACAACAACAACTTGGACCAGTCCAACAACAATCTGAGTTCATGAACGCGTTTTTGCCAGCCCAGAACGGGGGGCTTGGCTCAACAAGTTCTAATAATTGATATTATTAGGGCGCCATTGATATTTGATGCTACGAAGAAAAACAAGAAATTACTATTTTCACATGTATTTTTGATATTTTCACATGATTTCTTCTCGCATGAAGATGGGTGAAACTCACTGTATGCTCATATGAAAGATGACCATGTGGAAACATCAGTTTCCCAAATAAATACCAAATGAAAGTTTTTTTTTTAGTTTAAGTTGGTTTGAATTTTGTTATTGCAATAGTAGCCCTTGACTCATTTTTTCCCATTTTTTCCCTTGCATTTTAAAGTTTTTATACATTGTCTTTTCTTTCCTATTAGTTCTGTATATTGCAAGTGGAAATGGATCAATCGAAGAAAAAAGCTCAAGAATCAAATTTCAAAACTCAACTCAACTACTCTTTTAAAGCTAAACAAATTAAAATAAGCTTAAAATGAATCACATATATAAGCTTAAAAGTATAAAGGTGAGAAGAAAAATAAAAAGAATAAATACAAAAATGGGATCAAATTATTATGAAGTTAACTTCATGGCAAGTTGATCAATTGACAAATACAGTGCAAAAACGCAGAGAGAGATAACATCTTCAAATACAAATACAAATACAAATTACAAGTAAAAAACTAAAAAGATGTAACAAATACATAAAAACATGATAAAATAAAAAAATAAAATAATAGAAATGAATGGAGATAAGTAAAATAAAAACACAACAATGCATAGAAAAATTCTAGCACCAAAAATAAGAGTAGAAATAGTGCAAAACTATATGAATTTAAACATGCTTTCACTGTATAGCATCTTCAAACAAACCCTTACAAAAATCCATTTTATACATAAATATTATAACAATTCTGACATTCACTTAACAAAGAATACGGAGCCGGTATTGGTATATTAATCAGCAAATACTCATCATACATTTTGCATTTATTTAGTATCAAACTATCTATACATAATGAATTTTAGCCCTAGCCTCCACTTATTGGAGGAATGATAGCCAACTCATCTTGATCTTTAACAATTGCAGACTCGGTTGTGTATTCCTCATTCAGCGCCAGAACCATGCACCCAAGGATCTCATCCAATTTCGGAAACATGGCAATAAGCTTGCTCAAGCAATCGTGGGCAGTACTACCTGATGACGCCTCAAGTGACATGTCAGTTAAGCCAGTTAAATCTCTTGCCCGAGCAAAAAACAGCACCTTTATCACAACAGATGAATTCTCCTTCTCGTTTAAACTATCTATGTTTTTGGACTCATCATTTGTTCCGGTAGAATCCATAACAAAAGACGCTGCCGACCAGATTTAATGGAAATTAGAAACATGTTTTGAATGATAAAAACACATTAACTTCAATTTTATAGCAAAAGAAAGAAAAATCATCAGTGAGCAAAAAGGTTTTGACAACTAAATAAACATCAGAAATTAGAAACACGAATTCATGTCACCTTTGATGTATGTTGAAGGATACCATGGTACTTTAATCTGAGTAATATTCAACAATTCAAGTCATATAGATATAATTACAGGTGACAAAAAAATAATACATGTAAAAAAATAAAAACAAAAGAGATGAAAAAAATTAAAATGTGCAAATATCCTCTGATGAAATGGCCAACAATAATCACACCATACAGCTAGGTTCTAGTGCTTCTCAATAGTCAAAAATTAACAATCAGTAGAATTAGCTCTGCGAAATGGCAACTGATAGACATAGACTCTGTTTTTCCAGATTCAACAAAATCCTTTTCAAAGGTTCATGGAGGCAATTTGTTTTCTGCAGTACCAAAATTCAATGTAATAATGCCCTATGTGGAAAGGCAATGCCTTAATTTGTAACTAGAGCGCAAATTCAAAAGTCTCTGATAACTCGTACATTTTCAGGATTTTAGCCCCGTGATATGGGAGAAGAACAGAAAATAATAGATTATCGGTAAAAGCAAAAGGTCCATGACTGTTTTTGATCCTTCATTCTAATCTCTTGTAAGATGGACTAAACAAGTGAACACATTCCCATTACAGTCAAATACCCACAGCCCGAATAATCACTCCCAACACCCTTAAATAAAGAGATGGAATGAATTGTCTTCATGTCAATTGTAATACCCCAATCCCGCATCGAAAGATAGGGGGGAAAATTTGTGCATATAAGGAAATAAAGTTACTACCAATAGTACCTTCAAGTCATGACCTTTTGGGAGCCTGTGGTGGGCTAGATGACCCAAGAAGATACTATTGGGCCAGTGGTTTGAAGCCTTATTTGGATGAATTTGATTCGATTTGGACTTGGGATTTGACCCAAGATTTGTTCCGGACTCGGGATTTGACCCGGGTTGTTTCATATGGTATCAGAGCCGACTCTCGAAAGCTCGGGTCGGGTCATCCGATCGGGTTGCCGGAGGTGGAGACACGAAGGCTGGTGGTATTATCCCACAATGGAGAGATAGAGGTCCGGAGGTGGGGACACGAAACCAGCCGGTATTATCCCACAATGGCTATCTTTGGGCTGTGTGTGTGATCGGTTCTGACGGGGACGTCAGAAATTTAAGTGGGGGAGTTTGTAATACCCCAATCCCACATCGAAAGATAGGGGGGAAAATTTGTGCATATAAGGAAATAAAGTTACTACCAATAGTACCTTCAAGTCATGACCTTTTGGGAGCCTGTGGTGGGCTAGATGACCCAAGAAGATACTATTGGGCCAGTGGTTTGAAGCCTTATTTGGATGGATTTGATTCGATTTGGACTTGGGATTTGTTCCGGACTCGGGATTTGACCCGGGTTGTTTCATAAATTGAGACGTATTTTTCTGTTTTGGAGAAAGAAGGAATAAAGAGGGGAGGAAATCAATGGTAACATTCATACCATAACTATATATACCAAATGAAAGAGGTTGCAAATGTCATAAATACCCCTGAACCAAAACAGATGATACTCAACCTATAATACTGAAACCGCACATATACTTAACAATAACAATCAATGACTTGAAACTAAAGACCCCTGAAGTTATTCTGATAGCATAACTGAATTTCAATTTTTTCCACAGATTTTTCATCACATACTACATGAGAAAAACTTGGTTGTCAAAGAGTATGAGTCAGTAATATTTTAGGCGTTTTAGCCATCATGTTGTAGTTGAATAACATGTGAAAATATAAAATAGTTCATAGATACAATCAAAAAAAACCCATACACTGTCATGATCAACCCAAGATCCTAACCTGAAGTTAAACCAAAACAGCAAGTTCAACCAACAATTGAAGTTAGTTGATTGTTTTAGGAAATAAGCAGTAGCAATGAGGAAGACAGCACACTAAAGTGAGCCACTAACATGCTCTACGCTAACATACTTAACTAACTACCCATATTTGCATGGTGCCTTCTAGAGAACCATTACTTTATACTTCCTGCACTAGGGCCCTTGGGCTTATAATTCCCTCCCTTTCAAAATATCCATGTCCTCGTGGATAGTTCTGATCTTCAACTTTCCAGACTTGGTAGTTCTTCACAATTTTCCAGTATAGAAAACAAGACTTGGGAATTTTTCAAAAGGAACTTTACCACAGCAAGTAAGGCTTAGGCCAAAAACTTGTTTCTTCAAATTCCAATTTTGCTAGGCGAGGATACAAATTCCAATTTTGCAATTAGGCGAGGCCAAAGTGTATCCTTGCCTAGAAAAATTGGCGTATGAATAAACAAGTTTTTTGTGTTTCCACTTTCTCTGTTTTTTACCAGGAAGAGTTTTGCTCCACTTTCTTTGAAGTGGAAACAGTTGGCAAAAAGTTTTTTCTACTACTGATTTCGAAAATGTTGAAGTTCTCTACCCCAATTGACAATTGTTAATGTAGAAGAACCTAACAATTTGCTTAATAAATAAACAAGTATAAACAGTAACAAGAAAATATCCAAATCATTAAGTTCGTATTTCACTAACAAGCAGCAAAAATTCTTGCGTAAAACAGGACCCAATATCTGAGGCACTACTTCTTTATCCTTACGAAACTTGCATACTTGATTCACTTGCACTGTAGAATGGAAACAAACTTTCCATTTTTAGTATGTTGCCATCTCCAAAATTGGTTTTAATTTTGAACTTAATCCAGATCTTATCTTTCTTATCTCATTTTTTAAAATTAGGGAGAGTATGGATTGAAATTTTACAAAATTTGATCCTCCAGGTCATTACACTAGTATTTTAGTTTCTTTGTCTACCCATTAAATAATTTGAAACATATTAGTGAAGAGGTGAAGCCCATCAAGCGCTGAAGCTTCCACTAGATCTATCTGCCAAACTGCTCTCTCTTCCTTATTTAACATAGAATTATAAACAGAAGTGGCGGCAACACAAACTGGATTCTTCAACATATTATAAATACGATATGGCACCAAAATATAACTTAAATACTTAGTGGACACTGCTACTACAAGTTCGACGGGAGACGATCTCAAATTAATAGGAAAACAGACAACCTGGAAAGAGGGGTATTTGGTGTAACTGGAAATATTTGTTTCCGGTAATAAGTAAAAATCAATTCAAGACAAAGAAGAGGCCTTTAATGGAAGCTGAAAACGAATTCTTGTTGAACGATTCTGGAAACATGCTCGCGACCACGAGGACAAAGAACATAAGGTTGCTCAATCTGATAGATGTACTGTTTAGATGGATCATTGATTATGTGGTTGACAGATATAGATCTAATAATTCATCAGATCGACATAGTGAATGAACAACAGCTTATTCAGACATTCCCATGCTTCTAGTAATGAGAATAACATTCATACATAAGAAATACATAAACGTCAAACCATTAAAAGAATCACAGTTTGCAAGATGATATAACAAATCTTCATATCTCACATATACTGGAAAGACGCATTTAATAAAGTTTCTCAATTCAGCAAAAGTAAAAGCTGCACAAAATTCTCCAGTGACATTCAGAACTTAATTAGAATATCGTGGACCATATCTAGGTTTATGACCATTTATCCTTGCTTGCAAATTATCATTCTTAACACAGTGAATAAGCACTCTCATGAAATCTAAAGACCACGGTTTTAGGATTCATATCTTATCCTAACAAGGTACTTACTCCGCACTCCGAACATAACTTGTATTTACACTTGAGTTTTACTGATTTTCAGCTCTATGTTGTCTAAATTCCTTAAAACATCACAATTTCTTGGAACAAACCTAACAACAAAGGTTTAATGAACAACAAATTTAGATTTTGTAACCTCATTCAAAAATTTCTTGGAACAAATGAACAATCATAATTTTCATTTAAAATGCACAAATTAGAGGCAATAAAAAATCACACAACCAAAGTAAACTGTTAAATAACAACATATAAGTTTATCCATATATATAGAGAGAGAAGTACCAAGTCAGACGGCCGAGAAGGTTTTGAAAGGGAGAATCGTGAAATGACGTTAGGGGGTTCAAATTCAGGACCCAAAATTTCACTTTTATGGATTACATAAATTTTAGAGTAAAATACACTTTAAACCCCAAAGTTTTTAGGGTTGTTGAGATTTGCACTTTAATATTTAAAACATGTCTATGTGCACCTCAAAAATATTCTATGCTAAACAAAATGAACCCTATGAAGTTTAAACTGGTCAAAATACACTCCAAAATTCTTTTTAGCTCAACAAAATGCACCCCAAAATTCTCTGCGTTAAACAAAATGGACACTCATTTTGAACAGTTAAAATATCAAAAAGAGTTTTAAGGTAAACTTAAATATATATTAAATATTAAAGTACAAATCTCAACTAATTTAAAAACTTGCCTAGCAAAATTGGAATATGAATAAACAAGTTTTATGTGTTTCCACCTTCTCCTTTTTTTTACCAGAAAGAGTTTTGCTCCGCTTTCTTTGAAGTGGAAACAGTTGGCAAAAAGTTTTTTCTACTATTTATTTCGAAACTGTTGAAGGTCTCTACCCCAATTATTAATGTAGAAGAACCTAACAATTTGCTTAATAAATAAACAAGTACAAACAGTAACAAGATAATAACCAAATCATTAAGTTCGTATTTCACTAACAAGCAGATGATTCGTTAAAAAGCTTGTTTTAAGATCAAGCAAAAATTGTTGCGTAAAACAGAACCCAATATCTGAGGCACTACTTCTTTATCCTTACGAAACTTGCATACTTGATTCACTTGCACTGTAGAATGGAAACAAACTTTCCATTTTTAGTATGTTGCCATCTCCAAAATTGGTTTTAAATTTGAACTTAATCCAGATCTTATCTTTCTTATCTCATTTTTTAAAATTAGGGAGGAGAGTATGGATTGAAATTTTACAAAATTTGATCCTCCATGTCATTACACTAGTATTTTAGTTTCTTTGTCTACCCATTAAATAATTTGAAACATATTAGTGAAGAGGTGAAGCCCATCAAGCGCTGAAGCTTCCACTAGATCTATCTGCCAAACTGCTCTCTCTTCCTTATTTAACATAGAATTATAAACAGAAGTGGCGGCAACACAAACTGGATTCTTCAACATATTATAAATACGATATGGCACCAAAATATAACTTAAATACTTAGTGGACACTGCTACTACAAGTTCAACAGGAGACGATCTCAAATTAATAGGAAAACAGACAACCTGGAACGAGGGGTATTTGGTGTAACTGGAAATATTTGTTTCCGGTAATAAGTAAAAATCAATTCAAGACAAAGAAGAGGCCTTCAATGGAAGCTGAAAACGAGTTCTTGTTGAACGATTCTGGAAACATGCTCGCGACCACGAGGGCAAAGAACATAAGGTTGCTCAATCTGATAGATGTACTGTTTAGATGGATCATTGATTATGTGGTTGATAGATATAGATCTAATAATTCATCAGATAGACATAGTGAATGAACAACAGCTTATTCAGACATTCCCATGCTTATAGGCAAGAGAATAACATTCATACATAAGAAATACATAAACGTCAAACCATTAAAAGAATCACAGTTAGCAAGATGAAATGACAAATCTTCATATCTCACATATACAGGAAAGACGCATTTAATAAAGTTTCTCAATTCAGCAAAAGGAAAAGCTGCACACAATTCTCCAGTGAAATTCAGAACTTAATGTCTTAATTAGAATATTGTGGACCATATCTAGGTTTATGACCATTTATCCTTTGCTTGCAAATCATCATTCTTGACCTGGGACTATTTATAACACAGTGAATAAGCATTATCATGAGATCAAAAGACCGCTGTTTTAGGATTCTTATCTTATCCTAACAAAGTACTTGCTCTGCATTCTGAACAAACCTTGTATTTACACTTGAGTTTTACTAATTTTCAACTCTATGTTGTCTAAATTCCTTAAGACATCACAATTTCTTGGAACAAACCTAACAACAAAGGTTTAATGAACAACAAATTTAGATTTTGTAACCTCATTCAAAAATTTCTTGGAACAAATGAACAATCATAATTTTCATTTAAAATGCACAAATTAGAGGCAAAAAAAATCACACAACCAAAGTAAACCCTTAAACAACAATATATAAGTTTATACATGTATAAAGAGAGAAGTACCAGGTCAGACAGCCGGTAAAGTTTCAAAAGGGAGAATCGTGAAATGGCGTTAGGGGGTTCAAATTCAGGACACAAAATTTCACTTTTATGGATTACAAAAATTTTAGAGTAAAATAACACTTTAAACTCCAAAGGTTTTAGGGTTGTTGAGATTTGCACTTTAATATTTAAAACATGTCTATGCGCACCTCAAAAATCTTCTATGCTAAACAAAATGTACCTCTGAGGTTTAAACTGGTCAAAATACATTCCAAAATTCTTTTTAGCTCAACAAAATACACCCCAAAATTCTTTGCGCTAAACAAAATGGAGTCTTATTTTGAACAGTTTAAATATCAAAAAGATGTAGAGACCCGAAATTCGCTTTCTTTTGACTAAACTTACAGGAGGGTAAAAGCATAATTTCACCTCGGAGATAACTCCAAGGGAAGGCAAAGGCATAAGTTCACCCCGGAGACAACCACGTGGAGAAATCAAAGTGCAACGACATCCAAACATAGCATGATCCGAGCAAGGATCGTAGAGCTGAGGATGAAGCCACCACAGCAATCCCCGAACTGCAAATTACGTAATACGAGCCAGTTGACTACCCTCGAGAACCGGAAGATACCTTCAGCTAATTGTTTCATCTTCCGGACTCAGAATTAGTCAAACTCAACCACATTTCACAACCTTTAGCAGAAGCTTTATGGGATATTTTGGTACAGATCTCAACTTTTCCCGGATTAACGACTGAAGGAACAAACTTCGAGACAGCAGTGCCCACAGCTCATTGAGAAAAAAGAGAGGAAGAAGTTAGAGAGAGAAATCGATTTCATGAGTGAGAAACACTCAGGTCTAACACAAAATTGCTAGATTTGAGTTATTTTCATCACATATATAGTAAGTAGATCTCATTCGTATAGAGTGATATAGCATAGATTTGTGTCACGGGAGGCTTGTTTCTACATCCCCTAATGTGAAAAAGCGAATCTTTCGTCATTTCCTTTTTAAATATTGTTATAACTATTAGATCTATTGCATATAACGTTTATCTATAGTTAGACTTGTTGTTTTGTATATATATTGTGTATTGGTTGGTAGATAGTTTACCGATTATTTTGTATGTATATAGTTAGAAACCAAGTCCTTTCATTAGATCTAGCCACATCTAGCCCTTAATTGGTTTTAAAGCTTCAAAGCTTGAACCTCTATGCTAGGGCTCGGATCTAGGTTAGATCTAGTCATTTTAATGCTTTCGATCGGTCTCGGTCACTCCATAGAGCCCTAGATCTATATCTAGTGAGGAGGTCCTAACTATTTGAGATTTAGGAATTCCAATCAATGAATCACCTAAGAGCAAGTTTGAATACATTATATATATATATGTTCAAGCATACTAATGTGAGCCTAGAAATTCCGAGGTTGAGTCGGATCTCGACTAGATTCCCACGATAGACTTTTTGTTTACAATGTAATATTAAATCATGCAAGAGAATTGTATATGTAATATTGGATCTTAAAAACGACTTCGAGGGCCTCGTCCCGAGAGATGAGATTTAAGATCTCGTGATAGTGAAAAATTTTGATTGTGGGTGCTCAGGTCTATCGAGATGGCTTTCATGCCCGGAGAAGGCCCGGCCTTTTTTGATGCTTTCCTTCATGCATTATCACCCAAAATGATTTTCAAATCAAAATTGCAAAGAGCTTACATAAAATAATAAAGTGCGGCATGGATAGACAAATCTAGGGTTAATAATTGGAAGTATCAAAGGACCTTGATTCCTATTTGGCGAAGGATTTGAAAACTATGTTTTCCAAAACATCATTTCAATATACTGTCTAAAAATGAACTTTTCTTTAAATCAAATCCTTCGTGCATAGGTCTAAAAAGGTTCAGCACTACTTTCAAAATAACTCCACTTATGGGTTAAAATAAGGTTTAGAACAACCCTTAAAATCAAGGAACTTAACACAAGTCAGATAAATATCAAAAACTTTCTCAAAACACACAAACACACACTTCATGCTTAGGAAATCAACAAGATGCGGTAACCGTGTTTTCACGGAAGTCGGGGAGTGCCTAACACCTTCCCTTGCTTAAGTAGCCCCCGAATTTCATGAATCTAAGGTTTCAGAACAATTTTATAGAGTCACATACTAGGTCATATTGCGAAAACATTCAAAATTCGGATGAGTTGGTACATCTATCGAAAACTATATCAACTGGCGACTGTCAAATTCGGGGCCCAATCATTAAAATCCATCTTTTCAAATAGTCGGCATCTATGTCGGTTTTTTTGCCTAAAACTCACCCTTTAAGCGAAATAAATAAATCAAATCAATACAAAATGGTACTAACAAGCAGGCATAACAGGAAAATCGAATTCCCCGGCGTCGATAGGTGGCGACTCCGCTGGGGATATAGAGGGCTTAAGCTGCGTTTGATTTTCTTTTATCATTTTGCATATCGTGTGAATGATCTATGTGTGTAATGAATGCTTCAAATTTTAAATGCTTTATATTAGTGCATCACACAATGTCATCATTTGCATACGGTAAGATGCGACTCCACCAGGAGGCTAACCCGTTGGTTGTTTATTACTAGACTCTAAAGGGCGTTCCCTTGTGAGGCTCAAGAAAGGACTCCACTAAGATCCACTCCAATTGAAAGATCGAATATTTCCATCGAGTAGATTACGAAGATCTGGAAGCCTTCATGCCAAAGAGCCTGTGAGAGTAATCTTAAGATAGGTCAGCATCTGAAAAACCCAACGTACAGGATGTCTCTTCATGCCCTGTTAATCTTTCTTATGTATGAATGTCATCCATCTTAAACTGTCATCTATATCTTCTTATCCTGTCATCAAAACAACTAACCTCGGTTTTGCAGGAAAAGATTAAAAAATCTCAAACCTAATGCATAACATGTCATGCATCCATACCATCTACCAATATCAAGACTAAACTATATACCATTTATGTGTGGATTGGTCCTAGAACACAATTTCGAGCCAAAAAGACACAATCACCACCAGGCAAAATGGCTGAAAGCAGTGCATCAGAACCCATCCCCGTGTCTCGGGAAGAGTTTGAGGAATTCAAGAAGCAGATAGCTGAAATGACCTCTGTTAAAATAGCAATGTAAAATAGCCCAAGAGCCCACACTGCAAGCTCAGTCTGAGTCCTCCGCACAAGGAGGTATCCAAAATCCAGGAAAAGCCAGTGATGCCCAAATACCCACTCCAATATCCCAAATCGGCAGTAGATCTGCCAAAGAGACCATGGGTAAAGAAGGAATTCATAGACCTCCGAGAAGATAAGGAAACTGAGGACATCAGAAAGAAGGTCAGATTAATGGAGGTCATCCGATCTATAAAGGTAATAGGGTCCCATGGCAGTGTCAATTACTCCGACCTGTGTATAATATAATGGTTTGGGCGACCCTTACACCCATCTGAAGGTTTTTACATTGGCAAGCTAGGATCCTATGCCGAGGATTAAAGCCTCAAGATGCAACTTTTCCAAAAGAGCCTTACTGGGGAGGCTCGAACTTGGTATTCCAGATCCATAGCTAGGAGGAATTGGCCCATGCCTTCCTAAACCAAGACAGCTTTCAGTCCCAAATGGCCCCTGATCGATACCAAGTAAACGAAGCTAAGAAGCAGAACAATGAGTCGTTCAGGGAATAAGCGCAAAGGTGGAGGTACGTGGTAGCCCAAGTTAGCCCGCCAATGGATGAAACTGAAATGGTAATGACTTTCATCAACATCCAAGAAGCACCCTACTATGAGAGTCCTAACAGGAATAGGCAAAATATTCTCCAAAATGATAAAGCATGGGGAGATGGCAAAAATGGGCCTAAAATCCGGTAAGATCAAAGACCTCACGGCTTTGGAAGCAGTTGCCGAACAAATACAGTCTGCCAACTATGCGAACGCTTCCAAGAGAGTACACAAGAGAAAGGAAGAAGACGTCTCCCTGATACTGCAAGGACAATTCATGCATAAGAATAATAGTTCGCCTATTCAGAAGCAGGGCAATTACCCTCCATTCTAGGCACCTGCAAATCCCACTGCACAAAAGGCTAGGGAAAATAGGCGGAGAAGAGTGTTTATTCCCCTAGGAGACCCCTTGGAAAACGTGTTGGCATTACTAGCTGCACAAAGAAGATCACAAAGCTCGCTCCCCCTGCTATTCCCAAAGGAAGAACATATAACCAAAGCAAGAGGTGTGATTATCACTCCGGATCCCCGGGGCATGATTCTCAAGATTGCTAGACCTTGAAACATAAAATTCAGAACATGATTGACATTGGGGAGATTGTGGTCAAGGAGCTGGAGTAGCCTAATGACAACAACAATCCCCTACCTCAGCATAACACAGAAAGAGTGAACATGATCAGCATGGGAAATAGGGAAAATCATAAGCACCTGAGGAAGCAGGAAGAAGCTCCACCCTGCTAGGTTTAATCCCTCAAAGGGGGGTGCGGAAGAAAGGTTTACGTTGGAACAAGAGATGGCCTTAATCAAGGTGCAAGTAAACAAGTTAGCAGAGTTAATCGTATATCAGCATCAAAAGTTCGCCAGGGGCAAAAACCTACTGCTTTCCCCAAGGTCATCCCGATTTCAAGAGGATACCAGATTCACCTCCTAGAAGCGGGCAAATGGGCGGAAAAGATAGCTAGGGAATCCAGGTTTCAACTCCGTCGAAAATTTGCAGCTAACCGAAAATTTACCCCTCTAGGACAATCTAGGGAAGAGATCCTACGCATGTTAATCAATGAAGGAAAGATCACAAAGTTTCTACCACCCACGGATCCTCAGTTAAAACGGTTTGAGCCCACTAAAACATACCTCTATCACTCAAGTACCCTTGGGCATGCCACGGAGGAATGTTGGGCCTTGCGACATCTGATTCAAAATTTGATCAAATCCGACGAATTGGAGATGATAAGTAGTGGTGAGATCTTCCCCGATGAAGATACCCTCCAAGGACAGGAAGCTCGGAAGAGATGGTGGCAGTCATCACATACCTAGAGGGAATCTCTGATGTACCCATTGCAATCCAAGGAGTAATCGGCGAGAGGGAGAAGGCTCAAGTGAAAATAGTCGCTCCAATGCCACTGATATTAACTCCTCAGCCAGAAATCCCCATCTCCAACTTGAAAGATATTTTGTGGAACTATGGAGAAGAGAAGAGATGAGATCGGCAACCGACTGTACGACGATCTTACCGAAGGACAATCCATTGTACCTTCCTTCTTGGGCGAACTGATGAAGCTGACAACCAACCTGAGGGAAAAATATCCAAGGGAAAGATTGTGGAGTTCCTCAATAAGATGGGACATAATGAAGTGAGGACGGTAAGATAGCTGAAAGAGGCACCACCCTAAATCTCTATCGTAGACCTGGTGCTAGCCTCCGAGGACCACCACCAGATTCTAATACGGGTGTTAGAAGAGGCACACCTTCCCAAAACAATCGACCACTTGATTGGCCATGTACTTGACAGTAATATGATATCATTTACCGATGACGATATACCGACTGAGGGAACCGGTCATCGCAAACCACTACACATCGCGGTTATATCCTCGGGATATGTGATAGAGGAGGGGTACTAATCGACGGCAGCTCCGCGTAGAATATCTGCCCATATGATACCCTCGAAAGGATGAAGATCAACTCTAACAGAATCCGAACTAGTCACGTCGTGGTTAGAGCTTTTGACGGGTCACAGAGGGACACAGTGGGAGAGATCGAGCTTCCCATGGAAATCGGCTCATACACGTTCACGTTCAACGTGTCCTTCCAAGTATTAAACATCACCACTGAATATAACCTGTTGTTGGGACGACCATGGATTCACATGGCTGGAGCTATTCCCTCCACTCTCCACCAGCAAGGTAAAATATATTAATAGCAGCTTGGTCACCATCAACGCTGAGTCAGAATATCCTATTCATACATAGGGAGAGATGCCCCTGATCAGTTTAAACGAAGGCATTGAGCCTGCAAGCTCTCAAGCCTTTGAAATAAGTACTCCTCACTACCACTCTGTGGGTTCGCCAGCATTGAAACCCAGGATATCTCCGAAGGTAATGACGGTCGGCCAAGAGATGCTCACCCGAGGGTACCAACTAGGACAAGGGCTAGGTAGAAAGGGTCAGGGGATCAAAAACCCGATCCATATACCGACACAGTTAGGGAAGGCCGGACTGGGTTACCCTGGTGGTTTCAAACACCGTAATCCCCATAAGAAGATTTCAATCCACCTGTTGACTCCCCTCATACAAAACCTCACCGAAGTAGGTTTCAAATAGCCATTGAGGAAATCCCCGCCAGTGTCTCAAACCTCCTGATACCCAAGGTCAATCGGAACCAATGAGAAAGCGCCCACCGAAGATGCAGAAAGGAAGGCCCGAAATGAGAATTTCCTAAAGGAGATCCAGCTACGATTCATGAGCAATTTTTACCTCTTAGAGGGTACCATTGAGGATTCTGATGAGGCGGGTCCATCAGACGGTCAACCTATCCTCCCCTTCATTAACTGGGCAAAAATAAGCGTCCCGATAGAAGATCCTGATCCCAGTTCCGAGCCAGTTATGGCTCTCATCAAGGATAATGATGCCCCTAGCAACACCTCCATCTCGGTCATTCCCGAGGATCTGACCACCAACAATTAGACGATCACCCCTCAGATCGTTCAGAAAGGGTAAAAATGGGAAGATGATCTGTTAGCTGGGAGTGTAGCATTTTAATTTAGTCTACCTTATATTATCTGCAACTTGTTATTGCCTTTTGTCATATTAATTGTTAATTCTCAGGTTTCCAAATTTGAGCATGTCTAGCATGTCAATGATCTGCCAAATTTGAACAATGACTACGATTTCGATATAGAACTGGGCTTCGACTTGATAGGAATTGAGCAAGAGGAAATGGACGACGAAGAGGTGCCCGAGGAAATCAAAGGATGGGTTGAAGACAAACCCAACCCCAACCTCGAGCAAACCATCACCATCAACATCGAAACCTCAGACAACCGCAAAGAACTTTAGATCGGAACCAATCTTCCCCCTAGCCAAAAAATGAAATAACTAAACTCCTAAACCAATTCGAGAATGTTTTCTCTTGGTCACATGAGGACATGATCGGCCTATCCACAGATATATCATATATTCGTTTATCGATTACCAATTAAAGAAGTGTTCAAGCCAGTTAAGCAAAAGCTAAGGAGATTAAAACCAGAATGGAGCTTGAAGGTCAAAAACGAAATCATTAAACAGTTCAAAACACGTATCATTATGGTGTCAACCTATCCTGAATGACTGTCCAATGTGGTCACAGTGCCAAAGCTTGGTAGGGAATGTATGAGTCTGCGTAGATTATCGAGATCTGAACAAAGCAAGCCTCAAGAATGACTTCCCAATACCTTTCATTCATGTGTTGATAGATAATACGACACAGTATGAAATGTACTCATTTGCAAATTGTTTTGCTGGATACCACCAGATCATGGTTGCTGAAGAGGATAGGGAAAAAAACTGCCTTCATCACCCCCTGGGGCACTTTCTGCTACAGACGATTGACCTTCAGCCTCATTAACGCCGATGCTACCTATCAAAGGGCTATGATGACATTGTTGCACGATATGATGCACAAAGAGATCGAAGTTTATGTGGATGATATTATCGTAAAGTCCAAGAAAGGGGATGACCACAATACCCATCTCCGAAAGTTATTTGATCACCTTTCCAAATATAACTTGAAGTTGAACCCTGGCAAAGTGTGGTTTCGGCGGGAAATCCGAAAAACTGTTGGAATTCCTTTTGAGTAACTGAGGCATTGAATTAGACCCAACCAAGATAAAAGTCATCACCGAGATGCCCGAGCCGCAAATCACAAAAAAGATACGAGGGTTCCTGGGGAGGGATCAACTTTATCAGCCAGACAACAACCTGTGAACCAATTTCCAAGTTAGTAAGAAAGAACTCCTCCGAGAAATGAAATGAAAATTGTCAAAAGGCTTTTCGCATAATCCATAAAGCACCTGTCCTAGTACCCCAAGGAATGGAGTCGCCCTTTATATATATATCAGTTAACTCCACTGCCATAGGTTATATGCTGGGGCAAAAGGACGATATGGGCAAGGAAAGGGCCATTTATTATCTCAGCAAGTGATTCAGTAGCTGCGAGCAAAAATACACGCTGATCGAAAAGACCTGTTGCACATTGGCATTGGGCCGCCATGAGATTACAACATTACCTGCACAGCCATACAACTTATCTCATTTCCCGCATAGATCCTTTGAAGTACATTTTCAGCAAACCTATGTTGAACTATTGGCTATCAAAATAGCAGTTGATCCTTCAACTGTAACGACCCCATAATCAGGACTATTCATATTCCCGATCTTGTGCTTTATAATCATTCTTCTTCTAACATTACATCCTCAATTAGTACCTATAATTGATAAAATGCGGATAAATTTAAAACTTTTATGATTTTCTTTCATATCTTGAATTTCCATCCCATTCAACACTATTCTTACTTTACATAACCAGTCAGTAACATATTAACTCTTAAAACTTAGCTATTTCAATCTTTTCTCAGTTCCAGAATTCACAACCTTTAGAATTCATCATCACTTATTATTTTCATATATATTATGTTTTATCTCAAACGTAATTACGAATATAAAATTCAGCTTTGAATATCTGACTAAGTCTTCTATATGTTTTGTTGTAATTCAACAAGTTAAATGAATTACATAACAAGTTAGATTTCAAAAACTGCAATCTGAACTCATAATACAGCAAGCCATATATAACATATACTATTTTCCATATAATATTCCAAACACATTATATTACATTACAAATTTTAAAAGTGAAGTTTTCTAATCAATTATAACAAATATCTTTTATTCGATATTCTTCAATTTAATACAACTTAATCTATTTACATCACAAACAGTCATCTTTAACCAAGACAACTTTGACTAAAGAAAACATCAACATTTCTTTTGTTACGAGCCTTAAATCTTTATTTCCCTGATTATCCGATAGTTCATCCCTTAAGCTGCAAATAAATTATTTGCAAAAATGAGCACAACGGCCCAACAAGTCTAACAGTTAACACATTTCATGCTTCACATAGCACACATGCTTTATACTTATTTGTGTATCATGCATTTCATGATGTGCATTGTATATATGCATCAGATGTTGTGCATTTTCCTTTTAAGTATCCACAATTATTAGAATTCAATAATCAACAACTTCAGTTATAACCACATAGCATTTACATACTCAACTTGTTAACATAGCACAACAAATCTCATTAACTATCACATACCCATGATTTAACACATTTTATCCTATATCTTTCACATAGCAACAAGTTTGCAAATGTAAGAACTTGCCTGATGCTTAGCTAATCCTCCTTATGTTTACGCTCGACGTTTATAAGCCAAAGTATAACTATAACGCCCCCAAAATCGGGACTATTTCTCGTCCCGATCTTGTGCGTTAAATCTATCATGTTCTAGCTTTAAACCACTATTTAATGTTAAAATAGTTAAAAATGCGGAATAATTTTTTTTTCCCTATCATTCATCATTTCCTGAATCACAACCTTTATGATTCTACTTTATACAAAAATCGTATTTATTATATGATTTGTATAATCTGAGTAAATGTATTAAAATCTTAAGTCTCAATACTTAATATCTTTTCTATCAATGATTCAATTATTTCAGAATCATATCTATTCTCATTTCAGAATAAACATTTTATTTATTTAACATTTCAAACTATACATAACTGCCAATTACATTTAGCAAAACTATCAATCATAGCTTTATACCCTTTCTAATTCAAAGAAATGTATTCATTTTGCACATCGTTCAATCTTCATCATCCGTATAGTAAGTAATATTGCTAACATCATTAACCTGCAAAAAGTTTGTGTTTGCAAGATTGAGCTCGACAGCCAAACAAATTTAACAGTCTATCATGTTTCACATTGCACACAACTCCATATGCACTATATTTCCTTTACCATGCATATCTGCATGCACATATATTCTTTACTATGCATATCCTACATGCATCAATAATTCCTTACAAAGCGTACATTCATGCATTATACATTTCTAATTCATCGAATTGATCTCATCAGAGGGTTGTTGTATTTGTAGTACTCCCGCGCTCTCAGAATTCTACCGCTTTACGGCTCTACCCACCTCTACCCTCCCTTTGAGACAGCCTGGTTCGGGTTCCCTTTTGCGGTTGCTCTCCGCTCTGGTGTCTAGTAGCGGTCACTCTCTGTCGATCAAATCTCCCCCAAAATAGATAAAAATACTTTTATTGTAACCCTAGGGTTTCTCATGTCTAGCGTGGCAATCTGCTTCTCTCCATCTGAATTTGAAGATTCTTCCACTATCACAAACGCCAGTTTAGTGGTATATATATCTCAGTTTATCCATATATGTATTGAATATGCGGAATTTACAGGCCTCATGTGTTCATCCTAACCTGATCTTTGTTTGTTTCCCCTCTTTCTGAAATTTAAAGGATTAAAGTTTATATGTTATTGAATTTTGTTCAATTCATTTATATTTATTTTTTTAAACAAAAAAAGTAGCTCAAAAAAGTAGGTATTTGTACTTCTTTTGGAGTATCTTGGGGATTCACGGTCTAATTTGCCGTCAACGGCGATTCTTTGCTTCAAAGAGCTGTATTTATTGTACGGAGATCTGTAAGTCTTCAGCTACCGGTGACGGCAAGATCTTGCTGATCTGGATGACGGAAATGTTTTACGGAGTCTCCTGGAGAGATTTAACGAAAGTGGTAGGGAGATTTTTAGCTGCCGGCGACGGCAACTCGCCTCTGCACATCATTTTTAGCCTTCAAGCCAAACCCAATCCAAACCCTAGCCGTGATCCTAAGCATGTTCGATGTTTAGGATTTAGTTTTAATGTTTAATGATTTAGGATTTAAGCTTGATTTTAGGTTTGCTTATATTTATTTATGATTTGACATATTTACCCTTGATGTTTAGAAAATATAATTAAAATAATATTTTTTAATTACACATAGGCATTAGTTTGCTTAGCCGGTTTAGTGGTATATATATCTCAGTTTATCCATATATGTATTGAATATGCGGAATTTACAGGCCTCATGTGTTCATCCTAACCTGATCTTTGTTTGTTTCCCCCTCTTTCTGAAATTTAAAGGATTAAACTTTATATGTTATTGAATTTTGTTCAATTCATTTATATTTATTTTTTTAAACAAAAAAAGTAGCTCAAAAAAGTAGGTATTTGTACTTCTTTTGGAGTATCTTGGTGATTCACGGTCTAATTTGCCGTCAACGGCGATTCTTTGCTTCAAAGAGCTGTATGTACGGAGATCTGTAAGTCTTCAGCTGCCGGTGACGGCAAGATCTTGCTGATCTGGATGACGGAAATGTTTTACGGAGTCTCCTGGAGAGATTTAACGAAAGTGGTAGGGAGATTTTTAGCTGCCGGCGACGGCAACTCGCCTCTGCACATCATTTTTAGCCTTCAAGCCAAACCCAATCCAAACCCTAGCCGTGATCCTAAGCATGTTCGATGTTTAGGATTTAGTTTTAATGTTTAATGATTTAGGATTTAAGCTTGATTTTAGGTTTGCTTATATTTATTTATGATTTGACATATTTACCCTTGATGTTTAGAAAATATAATTAAAATAATATTTTTTAATTACACATAGGCATTAGTTTGCTTAGCCGGTTTAGTGGTATATATATCTCAGTTTATCCATATATGTATTGAATATGCGGAATTTACAGGCCTCATGTGTTCATCCTAACCTGATCTTTGTTTGTTTCCCCCTCTTTCTGAAATTTAAAGGATTAAACTTTATATGTTATTGAATTTTGTTCAATTCATTTATATTTATTTTTTTAAACAAAAAAAGTAGCTCAAAAAAGTAGGTATTTGTACTTCTTTTGGAGTATCTTGGTGATTCACGGTCTAATTTGCCGTCAACGGCGATTCTTTGCTTCAAAGAGCTGTATTTATTGTACGGAGATCTGTAAGTCTTCAGCTGCCGGCAACGGCAAGATCTTGCTGATCTGGATGACGGAAATGTTTTACGGAGTCTCCTGGAGAGATTTAACGAAAGTGGCATGGAGATTTTTAGCTGCCGGCGACAGCGATGGCAACTCGCCTCTGCACATCATTTTTAGCCTTCAAGCCAAACCCAATCCAAACCCTAGCGTGATCCAAAGCATGTTCGATGTTTAGGATTTAGTTTTAATGTTTAATGATTTAGAATTTAAGCTTGATTTTAGGTTTGCTTATATTTATTTATGATTTGACATATTTACCCTTGATGTTTAGAAAATATAATTAAAATAATATTTTTTAATTACACATAGGCATTAGTTTGCTTAGTCAGCGCGCCACGTCATCAATTTATGACGTGGCAACTTAAATTGGACCGAAGTAGAAAAAATTAATAGTTTAATCATCTAATTGATAAAATTGAAAGGTAAATCACCGAAGTGGAATATGGCATATAGTTTAGGGTAGTAAATCATATTTAAGTCTAAAAATTATAATCCAAGCATTACAAGAAACCTAAATTGCCAAAACCACGAGCCAAAACCAGCTGGGTGAACTGCACTGCACAGCACAGCGCTGGATGCCCCCCCCCCCCACCAATAACAAAATGCCTAGTTTGCGCATTTTTAACTTTTCGCTTGTAGTTCGGATTGCAACCAATTTTTGATATGATATAAATACCATAGTAAAATATTTTTAAAAAATACAAACCACCCATTTCGGACCTAATAAGCAGCCTAAAACAGGCCCCAAAAATGTCCACTCGTAACAGTTTTCAAAAAAAATTCCAGCCTGACCCTGTTGCTCTAAAACAGTCATAACTTCTTCGTTTCAAAAGATTTTTGAGTGATTCTTGAGCCCACGCGAAGCTAACTTCTGGGGCTACAACTTTTATTCTTTGACCATTTTTAAATTCTTAACACAAAATTCCAGAAAATTCCGTGCAAGAGGACTGCTCCGAATTTGTTAGACAGATTTAACGCCACTACTTTGAACAGTCATAACTCGTTGCTCAGAAGTTGAAATTAGTTCATTCCGAAGTCTATGGAAAGCTTATTCAGTATACTATACTTTCCCAAAAGCCCAGAATTTTCTGGAAAATGTAGCTAGCCCCGAATTTGTCCTTAGGGTCAGTAGTCCACAATTTTTCGGTTTCTAATATATTTTATTAAAATCTTCACTATAAATTCGTTTTAGCTCCTCTTTGATTCATTCCAATTGGATTATTTCCATAACTCGTATGAGCACAACCCACCAATACAAAACTTAATTTTTCAGTTCTATACCCTCATAAATCTTGGCTCAAGAACAGCCCCCAAAAACAGTTTTAATTAGTTCGTTTTACATGTTTTACTAGAAAATCCGTCATGATTTCATTACAACGGATTTTTCCCTCGTTCCAATTGGGTTGTGTTCATAACTCATAAGAGTACCACACATCATCCCGGAACTTAATTTTTCAGTTTCAGAGCACAACACAAATTGGTCCAAAACAGTCCACTAGTTGTCCAATTTGAGCTTATTAATCTCTAAGAGGCCTTAAATCAAACACCTCATATGCAATTCATATAAGAACAGAGTTTATATATATTTTTATACAAGTTTAGCCCAAGTTCTCCTTCCTATTTTTCTTTGAACCTTTAGTAGTTTTCCAATCTTCACTTTGTATAGAGGTTGTAGCATAATTGGCATTTTCTGGTCAGGCCTGAACTCTGATAATGGCATTGGAGTAATGACTCCCTTGTATATTGTCTTATGTGTTACAAGACTATACCATTGATAGACATAGCTAATTGAATTCTCATTGTTAAGAAAAATGGCAGTAATGCCAATAACAAGAGATGCTATTTAATTGTCACCTGTGTGCTCCCTATAATTCAAATTGACATAGAGTTGAGAGCCATACATTTCTTTGACCTGGTATATACCAACTTCACCATAAGTCACAATGCATGTTCTAGATTCAACATTTAAACACTTCCAATTTTTTCTCTAAGTACCAATCCCCTATGGCCAGAATTTTTGAAATTGTTTTACATATGTATGAAGCAAAATCTATCATCACAGATAAATCTCTTAACTTGAACAGTATCTTCACCCTCTTTGTATTGAGAGACATAAATAACCGATGGGCAACTTGTTAACACATTTAAATTATATCCCTTACTTTTCATTTTTAACATATGGAATAGTTCTTTCAATTGCAATTAAGTGACACGCCACAACATGTATTAAAAGCTTTGTTATCTTATAATACAAGTATGCATGTCTTCTTGTTCAAAACATAAGCTAAATTTTCAATTTCTAAATACATAACCTCTATAAGGTATTTTATCAAATACATTAAATGCAATACTTAAAAACCCAGTATCCATAGATGTTGGAGAATGGTTTAACCATAATTTTCCACAATAATCCTTTCTTATTACTACAAACATTCTAAACTCCCTTGACTACAAACAGTTCACAAGCAAGCACAACGAACATTGCAACACAAAACTTTATTCGACTAAATTTATGTAATCATAATTAAAAACATAAGACTTGCCTCTTTAATCTATTGAGTTCTGGCCCCAACTTGCAATTAGTTGAGTACAATTCCTCATTTGGACTGCCTCTTACTCCAATCCCTCTTCTAATTTGGTTATAGACTTAACTCTTCAGAAAATTCAGCTATATCCTTAACAATAATTTGATGGATTATTGTGCTTTAGTAATATGGAGATGTGAAGACCCAAGTAGCTAAAGAGAGATGAAAAACGAAAATGAAGAGGAATAAGAATATTGAGGATAGTTTTGTTCAGATTACTTAACTCTCCTTAGCTTAACCATTAAATGCTTAGTGTCCCACTAGACTTAACAAGCTTCCAGCTCATACTTCAATTTGTGACTCAGCATTGCTATATCTTGTAGCCCACTGATATCTTATACATGTGAATATGCTTACACAATATTATATTAATACATACCTAATATACACTTATTATAAATATATTATATATGTAATATATTTATACATTACATAATATCTTACATAATATTATCACACTAATAATATTTGGTGTGATAATTTTCCACCATATTTAAATAATTAATTGCTAGAAATTTAACTAATATTCTTTATTTAAAGTATACAATAATTTTTGTATACTTAAATTAATTATTTTCTTTTCCCTTCTATAAATTGTTTTCACAATTTATTTAACTGTAGTAAATATATTAATATATTCACTACATTAAATACATGCATATAGTACACCAATAATAAATATATAATACCAATATATTTATTAAGCATAAACATCACATAATGCATAGTTCTTACCCATTTATGCAATATTATATCACACAACATATCATATAATAGGAATTTTATTTATTAAATTCTTATTTTAGTAATCTAGGTTATCACAATAACTTTACTCATTAGTTAATCCTCTTCGTACGTTACGCTTTGTTGTACAACCTCTTTGATGAAACGCAACCCAACTATATCCGTTTTGGCTAATTTGCAGCGTTATTATCTCGCACAACACCTTTTGGATATGTGCCCGCTCTTGTGGATAAATGGCTTTGTGTTCCCTTGTCAAAACAATGGCTTTTAATGAATTTACTACAACTAACTTATTTTCGGAAACATCTGTGATCGATGAACGTGCAACAACTGCCTGCCTTTGCATCTCCACTGTTAGCTACAAACACCTCTATAGCAAGTTGATCATATAAAATGTTTACGATAGGTCTTATAGAGTTTAAGGACCATAGGAAAATGGCAAAATAGCACTAAAAGTATGTATTGTGCATGAATTGACTCCCATATTAGCATATCCTCCCTTAACACTGCACAAACACATTCATTTGAAACAACTCAATTGAATCTACTGAATGTAATCCTCAAACAGATGTTCCGGTTGAAAGGATATTGTGGACCAGAATGGAAAGTAAAAATTTATTAATAAAGATCTCAAAGCAATGACATTTCAAGAAAGGAAGATACAAAATCATAAAATAGAGGAACCTGCCAATCCATATGCAAATCTGAATAGACAACCCTCTGACGCGCTCATGGTCAAAGCTGGTAATGTTTCTAAAATAAAAAGTTTATCCTGTCCCACCCATAACAAATGATTCATAAAGGAGCAATCATCTTGATGCATACTCATTACTAATAGAGCGTACTGAGCTATCTTTTAAGCATCATTCATTCGGATAAACATAAATCATCATAAAATCAATTAGCTTACGAATGGACATGTGGTTGGAAAAAAAACTTACTTTTATTCACCTAATCCATTTGGTTCCAATCACAAGTGTTTTATCACTTTTAAACATCTTAACTCTTTGAGTTATTTTATCAAATATCTTGAATGCAACACTTAAAAATCCAGATTTTATAGACATGGTTTAGCCATAATTTTTCATAATAATTCATCTATATAAATCCAGACATCATCTAATATCTTCATCACACCAAATTTGCGCAACCCAAGCACATCAATTATAATCACAAGAAGTATTAATTATCCAATTTCTGTAAAGATAACTAAAACACATAAGGCTTACTTTTTAATTTACTGTGTTCTTGCTCCACTTCTTGTATGCTTGGTAGTTGAAGAAGTTGAGAATTAATTTTGGGATGATAATAGAGCCGAACTTGTTTTGGAACGGATGGGAGTTAGCAAATTTTTATGTTCTTCTTTCTTTCAGAACGGACATAAATGGAATATGTCAGGGGCAGGTAAAATGTTTGGTTTTTCCCTTTTTGCGGTTCGGTACAAAAAGAACCGGTCCGAGTTTCGATAAAAAAAATCGATATATTCCGGATTTTTCGATACCGATTTCGGTACGGTCTTTTTATGGTTCGGTATTACCAAACCGGACCGGTATATAACGATTTTCTAATTTTTTTTATTAATAAATATTAATAATAATAATATAATGATTATAATAATAATAATAAATTATTATAATAATAAAAATAATAATAATATTAATAAAACAATAATAATAATAATAATATAATAAATATTTATTAATATACCGGTTTAGTATACTGATCCAACCGATATCGGTATATGTATCAAAATTTGGTAGATTTCGGTATCGGCTTCGGTTCGGACCGGTTTTTTACCGGTTGCCCACCCCTATATTAGATAGGTACTTGTAGACTGGCAAACGAGTCGGGCGGGCCATTGGCGGGCTGGACTAAAACGGCACAGGTTTTAGTGGGCTAAAAAAGTAAAGCTCAAAGCCTGCTTTTTGACGGGCGGACTGGGCTGGCCCACGGGCTTAGACTAATTTATGACCAAATTTTGACACATTTCTTACATTAGCCCAAACGGGTCTGCCCATCATCGGCCCGGGCCAAAACGGCCCAAGTTTTGTTGAGCTGAAAAAATGAAGCCCAAAACCCGCTTTTTGACCGAGGGAGCGGACCGACCCGCAGGCTTGGGCCGATTTTACCAGGTCTAAGTACTTGCATATATATATATATATACATACATATAGATATATATATAGGGAATTAATCAATGGCAACATGTTGCTATATATGAGCACTATTTGAGCAACCAAGTTGTTAACCGTTGATCAGTATAATAAATGGTTCGAATTTGCTAGAGGAAAGACCCTGCCGCTACAGGCTGTAGCGACAATCACTATCTCTCAATAAATAGTTTTAAATTACATAATATAATCCCCCCCTCAAATCAATTCAAATCATTACTCATTGTCGTCTATGGCTGTTGCGGCAGACAATTTTCATGCTTAAAAGTAGGGTGAAAACGAGTCGAATCTCAGCGAACACTTCTAATGCTCATATTCGGCTCGACTCAAAAAAATTGAGCTCGAATTCGACTCTAATTCAATAAGGAATTTCTAATTTTGTGTCAGATTCGACTCAGATCATTACTTGTACCTACTCGGCTCGTAAGTACTCAACTCGTTTACAAAACGAGTTACTCACGAGCCTTCAAATCGAGTTTCGAATATGAACCATTTCGCTTAATACTTAACCACTACATACTAACTTTATTATTGAACTAATGTTTATATATAAAAGTCTTTTACTTTTATTTATGTAAAGAAATCACAAAGAATGTAATACGAATTAACAATCAATTCACTGATTTATTCAAGAACAAGCTTACACAATTTAATATTACACTTTATAAATTATAAATATTGATACAAATAACACATATTTAGCTTATTAGTATGGATCAGACCACTATTCGAATATGATCCATCGAGCATGTATCGAGAAAAAATGTAATACTTGAACCCTAATCTGAGCGAATACTGATATACTCGAATTCAACTCGTGTATCATTAAACAGAAAACGAGTATGGATCATATTCGACTTGAATCAACTTCGAATTCGAGTTTTGGATCATATTTTCGAATCGATCTCGAATCGAGTATCGAGCTACTCTACTCGGCTAACACCCCTACTTAAAAAGTTTTAAAAAAGTTATTGCAAACAAAGTTGCTGACAAAAGTCATAGCTGTAGACAAAAAGTTATTACTATAATAGTAATAATAATAATAATAATAATAATAATAATAATAATAATAATAATAATAATAATAATAATAATAATAATAATAATAATAATAATAATAATAGTTTTGCAATGGTTTTTTTAAAGACTTTTGTCAACGTTGAAATTGCCTATCGCAACAGCCATTGGCAGCAAGGAGTAATGAAAATTGATTTGAAGGGGGGGCAATTATGTAATTTAAAATTATTTATTGAGAGATAGTAACTGCCGCTACAGGCTATAGCGGCAGGGTCTTTCCTCTAGTAAATTTAGACCATTTATTATACTGATCAACGGTTAACATCTTGGTTGCTCAAATAGTGCCCAAGGTTGGAGCTATGTTAAGATTGGAGGGGGTTACGGCGCCCAAGGTTTGAAAATTTTGTAAGTCTCACCTGTTTATTTATCAAGTTGTTCATGAAGTGCTTCTGATCGTAAATTAATTTTATTATTAAATTCATTATAATTGCATATTTGTATAATTGGAGCATAATATTGTATATGTGTTATTCCAATTGAATGATATATTTGTATTCAGGTAACCAACTAAAACCCTTATTTAATTTTTTTTATTCTTTCTTTATTTTATTAAACTTGATATTTTACTTTTTAAAAGTTTAACGAGTGATCATAATATTGTATATGTTAATTCCAATTGTATATTCAATTTGTTTTTTCGGTAATCAAATAAAACCCTTACTTATTTGATTGCAAATTTATGAAAATTTTATTATTAAAAAGTTTAATGAGTGATCTAATAATATTGTCAACTCATTCTTATAATGTAGTTAATTGAATTTTTTTTTTATTTTAGAATCATGGGAAAATCACATTCTATTGATTCATTTTTCAAGAGAAAGCAATCAAATTAAGTTGACACATCTCTGCTTACCCCTGAGCCTAATGTTCAAACATATATGCCTACCCCTGAACAAGAACAACGTTCTCTAAAATTCAATTACGATCCATATTAATGCATTCTTCCCGAGTACCCTTTTTCTGAATATATAGTTATGCTCTTAAAAAAAATTATTGCCCTACCAAGATCAAATCTTGACTTCGTCCCTGAGTGCTAGCCTTATTCCAGCATCTGCTAGCATGCTTTACGGGGTGTTTGATAAAAACTTGAATGAATCTGAATGAGCTGAATCTGAATGAAAAAAGTTGTTTGATAATTAACATGTCTGAAACATCTGAATGACAAAAATTTATTATTTTACCCCTATGAAAAATATTCAAAATTGTTGTAAATTTATTTAATATTACTTATTATAATAGTTAATATATTTTTTTAATTTTTAAAATTTTAAATTTTTTTACTTTATTCAGCTGCTCACTCAGCAATTCAGTCATAAAATAAACTCGACTTAGCCATTTAGCTCAATCATTTGACCGATTCAGCCATTCAGACAATTTTTTTTCCAAAACAAACGCATTTAATGGCTGATCGATTCAGCCATTCAGATATATTCAGTCCTAAACAAACAGCCCCTTAGTCATGTTTTAAATTTAATTATTTTTTTTAAATAATATTTATTTTATTTGGAACTTTATTTTCTAATATTTACCTTCATTCCGTAACATTGTATATAACACCCTTACTCGCGTTATCATTTATTAATTATCGTGTATTATTTTTCTTAATTTGCGATAAAATTTAAATTTATCTCATTAAAATTTAAATTTACATTTATGAACTTTTCTTGTATTGATTAAACATCTTGAATGTTACAATATATAATACATTGCAATAATATATATACACAGCCAAGTTGTTTGTTGTTCTAGTTGCTGGTAAGATCTCAGTATTCATTTATCTCAAACCGTTTTCAAAATTCTCTTTTTCTCTTGTTCTAAAGTCACCTAGCTTACTGTAGTCCACCATGTTCGTGTCTAACCTTTGTAAGTCTCTTGGGTGAGTAGTGTCTGGTTATAGAACATATGTATGCGTCTGCTAAAAGTAAGAGGGTATGCATGAATGAACATAGAGTAAAATTTAATTTTGAAACCGGTAAAAGATGAATAGATTGTTTAGATCTAACTCCTCAGCTAGTAACCGTTCAGCTTTGCCTCCTGTTCCAGACATAGTTAACCAAGAAGAACATAGTTATGAAAATATTAGTCAAGTTTTACATGATTGGAATATACCCAGAGTCTCTCCTAGAGAAATATATCAGTCAACCTTTTTGGATAACTTCAAAACAGATTACAATGTAAAAATAGTTGAAAAGGTTTACGCCATTAACAAAGAATATGAAAATTGTAGTCTTTTTATCTCCTGATGTTATTAAAAACATAGGAAGAAGGGTTATAATTTTATCCATATTGGTCTTGTTCAAGTTTCAGTTAAACCATTAAACATTAAAGGAATTAATTCAAGTATTTACCTCTGCCTTAGAGATGCTAGATTTCTTAATTATCATCCAAGCATTATAGGCATTATGGAATCAAGCCTGCATAATGGACCTATCCATTTCAATTACTTTCCTGATTTCACATTAAGCCTAAGTGATCACAATTTATTAAAAAGCTTTAACTTTAAACATTAAAACTGCTAGGAGAAATTACTCAAATGATTGAGGGTTCTCAGCCTCTAGCTTTGATTTATAGGATATATTATAAGACCATGAAGACGAACTTAAACGTTCATGCTCTTAATAAAAGTCCTAACGATCAAACTGTTTTAATTCAAAGTTCAACTAGTGATGCTAATGTTCAGATCTCGAGAACCATCCTCTGGAAAGACATTACGTTACCTAGTCAATGGACTTTACCCGGTAAAATACCTCAACAACCCGTAGTTAACAACTTGTTAAATGTTAAAAATGTTAGACAATTTTCTGATGGAACGGTCAAAATAAGGTTTGAACGTACTAGAAGGCCAGTTATTATAGAAGAATTTACTAGTTCTTCAGCACCTTCAGTTCACACTCGAAGAGATACTGAAGTTCTAAGTAACCCTTCTATCAGAGATATAAAAATGAAAGGTATCCTTAATCAGGGTCAAGCTAGTCATCCTTGTTATACTCAAAATGATCCAGTTGAAGAAGAAGGTTCTTCTTCTCCTGCTCTTTCTGAGTTTCCTACTCAATCTGATTTTGAAGCTCCCATTAATAATCAATTAAGAGTTATTAAAAAGAATTTAAATTTGATTGGGATAATCTTGTTAAAGATTTTAATTCCAAATCTAATAGGAAAAAAAGACATTTATTTTGTTCTAATCATCCAACTGACAAAGAACGAGATAAGATAATTAATAGATGGAAATGATTTATTAACAATGAACTTATAAAAATTACTTTTTACGATTGGTATGATCATTATCAGGATAAATGTAATGTTATAACTAAAACACAGTGGATTAAAGAAGATAAATCAAAAGTTTCTTCTAGTCATCCTCCTCTTGAAACTGTTCTTTTATCAGTTAAAAATACATCTATAGTTGCCAGCCCGTTCAAAATTTCAGATGGTAATAAAGATGAAAAGAAAATTATTGAACAAAACAATTTCACAAATCAGTATCTAGCAACCTTAGGTAAGCAAGCTAGATAAAATTGAAGAAAAATTTGAAGAAACAATTATTAAAATACCCGATTCAAAGATAGAACAACCTTTGTTAAAACTACTAGAGAATAGAAGTAAATTAGGTTTACCTAATAAAGATGGTGAACTTACCCGTACAATTGATAAGTTATTTAAAAAATTAAAAACTGAACCTGGAACAAGTGGCACTATAACTATTATTGATCAAGTTGAAACTGACAATGAGAGCAATAGCCAATCAGATCATTCTAATGCTATTTCAATCCCAGATTTAAATGATCAGCTAAATAAATTAACAGTTAAAAACACTAGTATAACCAAAAATTGGTATTCTAGACCTACTCCTCCGGATTTACAATTCGAAGAGAGAAATCTAGATAAACAATTCTCTGTTTCTTCTAATAAAATTTATGAATGGAACATAGATGGTTTCAGTGAACAGGAAATTTTAAACAAGTTAAATCATATGTCCATGGATAGCTAATAGCTATATCACTAAATTCAACAATCTGACTCAACCAGATATTGTTGAGTTAATAGCTAGTGGATTTACTGGTATTCTTAGATCTTGGTGAGAGAAACATCTTCACAGAAGATAACAGGTTATCAATAATCCATGCTGTCCAATTAGGATGACAATGACAACCCTATCTTTGATGAAGATGTTGGTGTTGGTCCGCCTGATGGAGTTATTACTTTAATATTTACCATAATTAAATATTTTGTTGGAACTCCTAGTAATATCACAGAAAGAATTCACGATCAGTTAAGTAATCTCACTTGTCCCACTCTAAGTGACTTTAGATGGTACAAAGATGTGTTTACTTCTCGTTTTATGATGCGTAATGATAGCAATAAACCATTCTGGAAAGAAAAATTTGTTAATGGTTTACCTTCATTATTTACTCATTAAGTTCGTGAAGAACTAAGTAAAAATTTAGGTTATATTGATTATGATAATCTAACTTATGGTGATATTATCAGTTATATTCATAAAATTGGGTTAAAAATGTGCATTAATTTCAAATTAGCTAAGCAAGCTAGTAAAGATAAAAACAAGGCTAAGTATGAGTTAGGAACTTTTTGTGAACAATATGGTTTACCCCCTGTTGCTCCCTCTAGAAGAAAGAACAAACATAGACATATTGATTCCCATAGAAGTCACAAACGTCATACAAAGAAACGAAGTCATAACAAAGATAAAAATCAAGATAGTTATTATACTAAACCTAAAACCTCAGCTAAAAAATACAATAGAAAATTAAAAAATTTGATAAAAGTAAAATTGTTTGCCACAATTGTGGACAGAAGGGCCACTACAAAAATGAATTCAAAATAAAACAAAAATTATCTCAATTAAATATTTCAAGTGAAGATACTGAACAACTATTGTAATTAATGAGAATTGAGAACGACATCAGTAATGATGAAGGTTCTGACATTCCTTATTCCTCTAATGGCAATATTAGTAACACTGAAATAGATAGTGACAATGAAGAAGTTACTATTTGTGCTGATAATTGCAACGAAAATTGTTGCAATAAAAGATTAAATGTAATTACCAAAGAAGATGAAGAAAGCTCTTTGTTAATTGATTTAATTAGTAAATTTTTTGATCCTAGCTAAAGGTTCAATACACAAAAAAGTTAAAGGATTTGTTAACTAAAGATAATAAAGTTAAAGATAAGATTATTAAAGCTAAAGAAAAACCAATATTCAGCCTTAACAAAACCCTTGAAAGATTTAAAGCTCCGGTTAAAGAAGTTACCCTTCCGGAATTTAATCAAGAAGTTAATAAACTTAAAAGAGAAATTTCTAGCCTAAAGTTAGATGTTTCTAATTTAAGAAAAGAGATGAAGACAAAAAATCTGACCTTTCAAGTTCATGATTCTTCTTCTAGTGATGAAGATCACGATGAGCTAGAATCATCAGGTAATAAAGAGGAACCAGATCTTTTTGTTCAAGGTCTTTCTCTTAAAAGAATTAAAGATATTACCATTCAGAAATGGTATATCTCTATTAACTTGGTTATTGATAAAACCTTCTCAATACAACTTCCTGCCCTATTTGATACTGGCGCAGATCTGAATTGTATTCAGGAAGGATTAATCCCAACCAAGTATTATAAGAAAACTAGTGAAAAATTGAATTCAGCTAATGATAGTCAAATGGAAATAAAATACAAACTACCTACAGTTCATATTTGTTAAGCTAGTATGTTTTTTAAAACATCATTTGTTTTAATCCGCAATCTTACAGATAAGATCATCTTGGGGTTACCGTTTATATATTTATTGTATCCTTTTACTACCAGTAATGAAGGATTAAGTTGTAAACATTTGGAAAAAAGAATAGCGTTTAAATTCCTTATTAAACCAAAAGAAAGAGATTTAAGATTTATCCAAGATGAATCTATTTCTTAATCTTTGAATCTGTTAAATTTCAAATCTATCCATTTAAACTACTTTAAAGAAGAGATTAAATATAAACATATTGAAGAACATATTCAAAATAAAGGGGTTCAAGAAAAAATTGAAGAGTTAAAAACTTATTTAAAGGTTAACCTTTGTTCTGACTCTCCTAATGCCTTTTGGCATTGGAAGAAAGCATATTGTAAGGCTTCCTTACGCTAAGGAATTCAAAGAAAATTTGACTCCTACTAAGTCCAGGCCAATACAAATGAACCACGAACAAATGGAGTTATGTAAAAAGGAAATTAATGATCTCTTTAGTAAAGGATTAATTAAACCTAGTAAATCTCCCTGGTCCTGCCCTGCCTTTTATGTCAACAATGAAGTAGAAAAGGAAAGAGCTGTTCCCCGTCTAGTTATCAATTATAAGCCATTAAACAAGGTTCTAGAATGGATTAGGTATCCTTTACCTAATAAGGAAGACCTCATAAATAGATTAAACAATGCCACTATCTTCAGTAAGTTTGACCTCAAATTTGGACTTCTGGCAAGTCGCCATTCATCCCGATGATAGGTAAAAAATAGCCTTTACCACCCCATTTGGTCATTACGAATGGAATGTTCAGGCATTCGGTTTGAAAAATGCCCCCAGTGAATTTTAGAATATTCTCAATGACATTTTGAATCCTTTCAGTCATTTTGTCGTCGCTTACATTGATGATATTCTCATTTTTTCCAAATCTATTGAAGAACATATTAAACATTTGAAATTGTTCTTCAAAACAGTTAAAGATAATGGACTCATCCTGTCTCCTTCCAAATGCAGTTTATTCCAGACTAAAGTTCGGTTTCTTGGTCTCAATATTTATCAAGGACTTATTCAGCCAATCAATAGAGCTATTCAATTTGATGATAGATTTCCTGATAAGATTACCAATAAAACCCAACTTCAGAGATTTTTAGGCTCGCTCAATTATATTGGAAAGTTCTATAAAAATCTCAGAAAAATCTGCAAACCTCTCTTTCAGCGTTTGCAAGATAATTTCCCCCCCTTGGATTGACATTCACACTTCTGTCATCCAGCAAGTTAAAAAATATGTTAATGCATTGCCCTGCCTTGGCATTTCCAACGATTCAGCCTTCAAAATTGTTGAAACTGATTTCTCAGATATTGGCTTCGGGGGTATTCTCAAGCAAAAGCTAACCCTCAATTCTTCTAAACAAATTATTCGATTTCATTCAGGTGCATGGAATCCTACACAGTTAAATTACAATACTATTAAAAAGGAAATACTTTCTTTAGTTTTATGTATTAATAAATTTCAAAGTGACTTATTAAATCAAAAATTTCTGGTTCGAATTGATTGTAAATCTGCAAAATATATTTTAGAGAAAGATGTTGAAAATATCGTCTCTAAACATTCTTTTGCGAGATAGCAAGCCCTATTAAGAATTTTTGATTTTAAAATTTAATATATCAAAGGCAGTAACAATTCCATTCTTGACTTTCTCACTCGGGAATTCATTAATACTGGTACTATACAGTCAAAATGAGTGTCCGAGGAGGATCATCTTCTCGTGGGCCGGGTCGCCCTTCAGCCCAAGTAATCAGCCAAGAGGAACTTTGGTTCTTCATCCAGTTAATCCAGTTCCTAAACCCAATCCAGTTAATAAATTTCAGGTCCTTGGTACTATTCCCAAACCCTATAGTTCAATTTTAGCTAGTAACCCTAGACCAGTTGATCCGTTCAGCAATCAAACTAGGGCTTCTTCCTCCTCAAATCCTAGTCATCCATTCTTCTCTGTACATACTTAGGTGGAAAAATCACTTGTTTCATATTGAACCTCATATGAAGCCAAAAGATAACCCCATTATGCTTGCTTCCCAGTATTTTCCTACTAGATGGCACTTTATTCCTCTTGCTCCTTATAAATCCCTTGTGTATTATAAGGATATCCTTTTAGAAACCGAGTCAATCTTTATCAAACCTATTTATACTAGAGACGATGAATCTAAAGTCCTCTATCATTCATTCTACATTAAACAAATCATTCAAGTCACAGACTGGGGAAATCATCCCTCTGATCTTCGACAACTCTCCAATCAAAATAACTCTTTCTCTTATTTCGATTATATGGAGGACTTGGAATAAAATCTTCCTCTACCAGAATGAGTCACATAGTCACTCGTGGTTCTTACAATTTGACCACAAATTCAAAATTCTGATTCCCTTTTAGTTCACCCTTTGATGGTCAAGATTTGGCTCTTCTTTCGACCTACTTCCTGACCTTCTACAGGCTGTCATTTTTGTAATCACAGTAAACATCAACCAAAATATGACGGTATCCCCGTTCTTCTTCAATTATTAGTAAATACAAAGTTCCTTGGATTCTTAAATGGTAGTATGACATTAAAGTGCCAACCAAGGTAACAGATTTTTAGTCTCTAGAATATAGTTATTTGGCCACTCAAACCACCATTTCACCAATTACTCATGTTTCCCGTCAGTTCTTTGTCAAATGGTGGGATAAATTTGATGTTAATAAGATTGTAGGTCAAGTTCAAAAAGAATTTCCCTCTATCCCTCTTCCTGTTATGCCAGTTACATCGATCCCAGCCAAAGGATCTTCTAGTAAACCAAAAGACTCAAAAGTCAGTCCATCTAGCTCAACTTGTTCCCTTGATATTTCTAATATCAAAAATTGTTCCAGTAGAGACCTAAAGTTAATTGCCCAAGCCATTCATAAAAGAATCGATGAGTTACACGAAGAGGCATCTGCATGTTCCTCTTCCTCTTCTAGAAATGATTTAACCAGTAAATTTGAAGATGATGATGATGACCCATATGGCACCATCAATATGTAAGATGCTTAGGACCCATTTGCCTGACATCTCAATCACATGCACCTGCTCCTGAAACCACTCAGTTAAAAGATGTTCTTCCATCGAAAGCCGTCCTCTGTCACATGCGCATGTTCCTGCTTTTCCACCGAAAGCATCCGCCAAGTCAAAAGATTCAGCCACTATGTTAAAAGTTGCCAAAAGCGTCCATGCATAGTAAAAAGTCAGCACTGTTTTACTGTTAATCAATAGTAAATATTATCGGTAATCATTTAATTTATGTAATAGTAAATTTGTAATAGTTCTTTCCTTATTCTATAAAAGGAACTTGAACTTAGTTATCGAGGCAGACTTAGAAAGACTCAGAGTTCCTTCTCTGACCAATCTTTAGCCTCTGTTCTCTCTTCTCCTCATCTATCATTCTAATGTTCTGAGTAAACTTGTAAGTCACTTTTATTTTTAGTTTTGTAAATATTTAAAGTTATCAATTAAATTATTATGCTTTAGTAATTAAACTGTGTTGTTTTATGCACTACATTGTCCTTCTTGTATCATTTACCCTTCCGCCCCAAATATATATATATATATATATATATATATATATATATATATATATATATATGTGGTTTCTCCCAGCATGTAACGGCTTGTTAAAATTTTATTTTATTTTTTGCTCCAGCCACTACAATATGGGTCCAAAAAAGGGGTTGCTCCCACCAACCGATTGCTGTGAATGCAACCCCTATATATATATATATATATATATATAGGGAACCCTTCCATAGCAGCCGGTTGCTATGAGAACTGTGCAATAACCCATTTTTGGACCGTTGATAAATTGAATTGAAGGCTGAGATTAGGTTTTCTATTTGATAAGCCGGCACAGGTTGTTATGCCTAATTATTTACCCGTACCGGCTTCTATTTTAATAAGAGAGGCCCACGTAAAATTATATTGTCAGTATAGTTATAAAAAATGAATATTTATTATTAAAATAATCCGGCCGGAAGAGCTTGTACCGGTTTCACCATTTTTTATTTTTTTTCAGGCCGGTACAGCTTGTACCGACTTACCTTTTTTATTTTTTTTCTTCTTTTCTCCATTATATGTTATGATAAAAAAGGACCCAGCCGGTACAGCCTGTCACGGTTGGGAAGAAAAAAAAATTTGGTATCCCAACTATTCGCTGCTAAACAGATTTGTACTCGCGACCTCAATCACCAATCCCTCGACATATAACCACCCGAGCACCACGAGCCTAGCTGATAATTTCAACCAAGGATATATCTTTATAGTAAAACTTCACCATCCCCCAAAATCTATATATTATTATTATATTACGATTTATTTTTATATAAATCTATATTATTAATTGGATTTGTTAAAATAGAAATAAGTTAATATCTATATTTATTATTAACCCCTTTAATATTTTTTCTTATTTTTGTAATAATATCAATAAAAGGATTATTAATATATTATAAATAAATATCATTCTTTAATAAAATATAAAGTGATCATTATAAATCTTGCATTATTAGTATTAATAATTTTATTATTAAATTGGTTGAGTGGAATTTAAATGGATTTAGATTATAGTAATTTATTTTATTATTACACATATATTTATTGTTATATTTATTTTAATTATTATTTGAGTATGAGTAAATAATATGAAACATTATTTTTAATATTAATATAAATAATGTGATTATTAATAACAAGACTGAATAATAATATCCATACAGTTCAACCAAATAGATATTCTTATTAAATAATATGTACATTAGATAACGTTTGACAAGCTTTATATCTCAGAGGCCGGAAGTAATCTTGCGGGTTTCTTGTAGAGTTCCCATGCGATGCGGTAATGAAAGACCGTGACATCTTCCAAGGACCACTTCTCGCGGCAAATATCACTATTGGCATTAACGAATAAGTCAACATACTTGCATACAAAAATGCCACAGTCTGATTCGTTGTATTGTTTCGGTCGAATCTTTGCGATCTGCACGGTATGATTACCGCTGGGCCACGCACGCATCGGATTACCATTTCGTAAATAAAATGGTATCAAATGTACTTGCATGTACAAAGTAGTTGGTTAATGAATTTTTAATATTAAAGGACATTATAAAAGTAAATTATTTTAAAAATTCACATACTGCAACTTTAACGAATTCTGCGTACATTTCCTGTAACTTCATATGTTTGGTATCATCGTAGTACAGGTCAATTATCGTAACCATCCAATCTTCAACTCCAAATAGTAATAAGATAAAATGTCTTTGATGGGTACTACACACCGGCATGAATATGTATTAGCATTCGTGTAAAGGTGGGCCAACATCTTGGTTCACATACGGATTGCAAAAATTCCATGTATGAATCTCTTCAGTTAGGGGCACATAGCTCTGCCCTAGATGCATGAAGAATGAATTCAGAAAATCAAATTTGGCCCACCTTTGTATACCCCGCGACCTGTAGTATTCCTCTCTGTCTCGTAGCAACAACATATAAGCATTGAGGACATGTTCGAAAATCCATCCACCAGGTCCTAAGGAATGTAATGCATTGTGTTCTAAAACATATAACCCACGTGGATGTGACAAAGGATATATAATCTCTTCCGAGGCCACCACGTTTCCAAACATATGTTTATTGATAAATGTCTCCTTCCAATCTTTCAGTTTTTTGGTAATGGACCCTTTTGATCCATAATAGATGTGATCTACTGCATCGTGTACCTGATTGAGACCCAAATGTACATTATTATTATTATTGTGCATGCCATTTTTAGTTAAAAATATTAATATAAACAATGCAAAGCTTACTTTAATTAAAATCATCATTATATATACCTGAAGTGAACTGTAAAGTCCCCGAACCCGGATACTTGAAACCCGAACTCGGTACTTCACGATACCATTTCTATGAGCGGAATAATACTAATAATAATAACCATAATATAAAACTTAAACTTAACTTACATTTATCAGAGTCTAATCCCAAGTACGCAACCTTTACTACATTCTTTACATGATATATAATACATATCATTAACTTAATACAGTCTATCTATTACAAATGATACCAATAACATGTTCTGTTTGCTTTCCTTTTCACTTGATCCTGGCCGAGCCTTCTAGCTGTTCACACTTAGCTGAAAACATTTAAATTAAGCAAGGATGAGCATTTGAGTGCCCAACAAGTATTATATATATATATATATATATATATATATATATATATATATATAAGCTGAAAGAATTTAAATGTTTTCTTTATAATACCCTTCTACAACCGGTCAATAGTTGTGAAGTAATCTGTACCCATAACAATAACATAACAACCCTCTTTCAAATTTTTAAAACTGTGTATTGTCTATACATGGGGTTTCTGTGACATACTATGAACATTGTTTTCATTTTCGAAAGGGTTTAAACAGAAATTCATCTGTAAACTGGCCATTGCTTACGAGAACGGAGGGTGATCAGCCCCGTTGTACCCTGTATTGATCAATACTACATTGCTAGAACGATATTATCGTTCATCCTTTGTCCGCCGTAGCGCATAAAATTTTTCCCATGTCCGAAGTTCAATATCCAAATAGATAACTTAAATAACAGTCGCACTATTTTTCATGACCTTATAATAATTATAAAATAATTATTAACATTTACCAAAATTTTTTGAAATAGCAGAATCATTATTAAATGATTTAAATAACAAACAATTCTATTATCATTAACATTTAATCAATATTAAACTATTAATGAAACCATTGCCAAAATATTAAAATTATGTATAATAACTCAAAATATTTTTAAAACAATTATATTACCCTTAAATGATTTTTAAAACATTTAAAAACATTATTAAATAATTACCATTAATATCAAAATATTAATGTACTATTTATCTAAATATTAAAAGTTATTAATTATAACTTAAAATATTTTTAATTCATTTATATCACTTTTAAATGATTTTTAAATTAATAAAATGATTTTTAAACTATTTATTTAAAATAATTATTAAATAAATTTAATATTATTAATAATAATTAATAATTATTAATATTAAATTATTAATAAAATTATCCTTTAAATATTAAAAGTTATATTTTATAACTTAAAATATCTTTAAATACTTTATTTTCATTTAAAATGATTTTTATAATAATAAAATCATTTTTAAACTAATTTATTTAATATAAATATGAAATAACTTTAATATCATTAATAATCATTAATTAATGAATTTAAACTTTAAATATTAAAAGTTATATTTTATAACTTAAATTATTTTTAAATACCTTATTATTATTTAAAATGATTTTTAATTTAATAAAATCATTTTTAATTCATTTATTTAATTCATTTAATAAATAACTTAATTATCATTAATATTAATTTATTAATGAAAATTATCACATAATATTAAAATTTATCAAAAATAACTTAAATTATTTTCTTATACCATAATATAATTTTAAATGATTTTTCAAATATTAAAATCATTTTTAAATAATTTATTTAATATTATAATTAAATAAATCAAATACTTTAAATATTCCAAAAATATTAAATATTTATGAAATATATTTAAAAACTAATTTTCAGAATTTAAAATAATTTTTAATAATTTATTTTGTATTTTTAATAATTAAAAACTATTTTTTTCTATTTATTTATTAATTTTCAGAAAATAAAATACTGTCTGTCGCTAAAGGTCACCTATAGTGACAAAACTGTCGCTATAGGTGTTCTTCATGTTCTTGAGTAAACCCAGAACTTCATACACAGTTACCGAGTGCCTTACTTTGACCAATGATTAAACATTATTCATGCAGTTTCTGGACACTCTATGACTTGATTTTTGTAGAACTAGTGCATGACTACAATATCTAACAACAAGAATAACCATATCATTCATATCAAAAGAGATCTATGTGCCTAAAATAGTTGTCAGATGCTGTTCTTCATTTCTGGGTTACCCAGAAATGAAGAACAGATCGTGGGGCTCACTTTGGACCTCCACTACATTCGGATCATGCACTGATTTAGTGATCTATGACTTCCAGGTTCTAGCCCACATGCAACACTACAAATCTATCATAAAACATAACCATAAAAACAAAAGATCAATCAGATCCACGCCGGTCAAACCATGTCAGAAATAAAGTTCTTCACGAATCTGGGTTTTTCCCAGAAATTCATAAGGCTGGTGGTCAACCCTAGTTTGACCACCCATATTTTTGATCATGTATACGTTCTGGTTGTTACCTAGGCTTTAATGTGTAGTATTCATGACAATCTACAAGTATATAACATCAACATGGAAAAATAACTTAAACACAGCAAGATCCATGGACTTCAAAATGGTTGTCAGACTTTTCTGGGTAATCTGGGTTACCCAGATTCGTTCGGTCATGGTCGGTCAACGACCTTTGACCCTTAATAACTTTCAATCTACTGACTCTATGGTCTTGATTCAAGTTTCATATGAAAGATAACATGACATACTACAACTTCAAACATTTAAACAACAAAAACACATATCATACAGAGATCTATGGCCACTGACATTCATTGTCAGACGACTGATAAACCTTTTTCCAGATTTTTCTAAAACTCAAATCTGAATATTTTGATGTTATGGATTTATCAAAAACCAACCCAGATCGTCATAATAACTTATAAACAACATGTTTTAACAATAAATTACAAGATCTAACAACAGATCATTAGAAAAATTTTAAGGCTAGGGTTTATACCTTTGATGTCCAAATTCTGATTTTGTGTTGCTGTTTTGTTATAGGTAATGGTGGGGCTTGGATTGGGGACTGAAACACTTAAGAATTCGCAGGCTTTAGAGAGAGAGGCTCAAGGATGAGAGTTTGGAAAATTTTAATTTATCAAATTATTTTCTCTCTCCAATCCATATATATATATAATGCTAGATGCATGTATTGGCTGAGGTTGCTGTCATTTAAAGTCAAGAGAGTGGTTGGAGGTTGGTGAACAACTCTATCTATTGTCAAAACCTACATCTTAGGCTCTTTAATGCACAAAAGGGCAAAATGGTCCTTTGGCTAGCAATTTTATGGGCAATTTTGTCATCATGCAAACCCTTAGGGTTTAACCCTAAGGTTTAGCACAAATCATTAGTAGGATTTAGCAAATTAGGGTTTGCAAAAAAATAAAAAAATAAAATAAAATAAAATAAAAATTTAAATAAATTTTAGTTTCTAAAATTTTGAAATTAGGGTTTCATAATTATGATTAATTTTCTAATTACCTTTTAGAGTAACATTAGGGTTTAGATCATATAATTATCATTGACTTTGCTATTTTAGCAATTAGGGTTTATCCTTTTGGTAATTAGAGTTACCAAATTACAATTAGGGTTTCTAATTACTAATTTAGGGTTATAGTTTAGTAATTAGGGTTTAACAATTTAGGGTTTCTATAATTAACAATTGTAATTCAAATACTTGTTAATTAATCAACAAATCACAATTACCAACAATTTTGAACTCTAATTTGAATTTCAAATTAGGGTTTCTCATTTCCAAAAATTAGGGTTTTAGAAATATTAATTAGGGTTTATTCTACAAGTTAGGGTTCCAAAATATCAGTTAGGGTTTCGATTTCGCAATTAGGGTTTTGCGACCATAATTAGGGCTTTTCTAATTAGCGATTATATTTATAATTCTAGACATTAACCACATTATCGCAATTTTCTAATAACTTTAAACTCTAATTTGTATTTTAAATTAGGGTTTCACATAGTATTAATAAGGTTTAACACATAACACCATAATTGGCCAATCATTAACAATATATATATACAGTACATATTAATAGCACTGAAAATAAAAATATAATTAATATTATATTCTTATTTTCATACCTTGACAATAATCCAAATTAAGATTTGGATTCCATATCTGATTTATCTTTCATATTTAACATTAATAATTAAGTTAAAATAATTAACTTAATATTTTGAACAAAATTCATATAATGAAATAATCATTATAATTATTCTAAAATTATTTCATATATTATTTAAATAATATAAGATTATATTTTTATAGAAAATAATTAATAAAAACATTTCGATCTTTAAATTAATTATTTTAAGAATATACTTTATAATAATCAATAATTCTAAAATAAAATTATTTGTAAACATTCATGTAATAAATATATTTTTATTTACCACATAAATACATTTACATAATATCTTGTACAAATCCTCATCCTTAATATATATAAAAAAAAATTATACACAAAATTTCTTATTTATTTATATAGAAAATATCGGGTTGTCACATTCACCCTCCCTTATAAAGATTCCGTCCCCGGAATCACCACTTTAAAACCTATACATACCAGGGTACATAGAGTACAAAATCTTCGCAAGTAGATCTCGTTCACCTTTGATCGAACTGATCTTTAACTATTACTAAGAGCTTGTCTTTCTGATTAAACGGAAATTTGATTTCTAATGGAACTCAATTTCCTTCTTCAAAATAATTTATAAAATAATTTATTATTTATGTAAGAAAATAATATATGAGAAAATAAAATTGGTTTGAGTAATACCTGGAGTTGCATCCCCGGTTGCTACCAAATCCTGAACAGTCATATTGAAGACGCTTGCAGTTGGTTCTGTTGGTTCGTTCGTTGATGTTGGTCCCTTGTCGCCAATGTCCTGCTGCCTTTTCCCATATTCGCATTCCTTACCACCCTTATCTTTCTTGGATTGTCTTTCACCTTATGCTCCATTGATCCATACTTGAAATGTGACGCCCCCAAAATTAGGTATACATCACCCATCTTGGGTCGCCTGATACATGGTACAGAATTCAAATACAACTTACTAATACAACTGTCGTGTACAATACGACAAAACATAAACTGTGAGTTTGAATACAAATATTGTCTACTAGAGATTATACAAACTCAAAAGAAGTCCTCATTATAATTATTATCACACTATATCACAGAATAGTGAGGACTACTAATTCTATCCTCTGGACCATTACTCCGTTCCCCGACTCGTCCCAGCTATATTCTCATTTCCTGAAGAGAACAATGAAAGAAAGGGTGAGCTCAACTAGCCCAGTAAGAAATATTATGACTAGGATAATGCAAAATAAATTATCATTAGCCTTCAACAATGTTAAACTGAAAAAATATAATAAACATCAAGTTTAACTGCAGCGGAACCAGCAATCCATTAAAAGAGTTAAGTAGAAAATAAAATCTATTATCTTTTATGATTTAAAAGGTTTTTCATAACTGTTATAGCTGAGACTCAGCTTAATAAATATTCCACATCATCGAATCACCCCTGCACTACGACCAAGGATATTCTTTAGTATCATGACCACAATTATTCATGCACTACGGCCAAGAATATTTGTGTATTCATTAATGGTCATGATCATGCCAACAACTGTCCATCAATGCACTACGGCAAATGAGACTTTTACCACATCATTTGTAACATTACGGTCATGATTACACCGAATAATCCCTGGTCATAATCATACCAAGTCCATCTATGCACTACATGCCACAGATGACTTTCAAAAATATAAATAAGAGGATGATGACAATGATATAAGAATTCAATAAAACAATTTCAAGAATTATTTTATCCAGGAATTATTAACGTCCAAATTGTCAAAACGATACTGTTTTGTGGTGTAAAATTCAAGAATGCTCAGAAGAATATTTCCATGAAAAGATACTGGATGAAGCGCAAATATCAAGAATATTCCACTAATTTCATGGAGTATAGAAGTCAAAGTTTTATCCAACTGAGTAATACCGAATACAATAACAAAAGATATCACCATGCATACGATAGAGACCGCACAAACAGGTTATTTTTGCAGAATAATAATAACGGAACCAGGTCAGGTAAAATTCACACCGACAGGATGTTCCAACAGAATAATAAATGCGGAATAGTAAATGATGGAACCAGGTTCGGCGTATAGCACAGACAGGATATTTCGACAGAAATATAAAGACAGAATAGTAAATGGAACCAGGTCCGGCGTATAGCACAGACAGGATATTCCGACAGAAATATAAAGACAGAATAGTAAATGGATGTCACCAAGTATAGGGTATTCCACGTATACAGGTTATTCCAACAGAATAACAATGAATGGAATAACATAAGTTCTCTTCAAGAAGAAAGAATAACACCTCTTACGAGTACAACAAATAATATTCCCTACCTTAGAAGAACTGAATATTGGAAAAGTGAAGTAGCAGAATACTTTTCTTCTTTCTCTCTAGAGTTTCAGTGAATTCGTAAGAAATAATGAAGGAATGAGCTTTCTATTTATAGAAAAACTGAGGGTGGCTCTTGGTCTTAACGAAGGGTCAAAATGACTCTTGGTAATATTGAAGAGACAACTACTATTTGTGAAGGGGTAATTAACCCTTGGAGCACCGAAAAGGCAGTTAACTCTTGGTAATATTGAAGGGACAACTACTATTGACGAAGGTAACTACTATTGACAAAGGTAATTACTATTGACGAAGTAATTACTATTAACGAAGGTAATTACTATTTACGAAGGTAATTACTATTTAAGAAGGTAATTACTATTTACGAAGGTAATTACTATTTACAAAAGTAATTACTATTTACGAAGGTAATTACTATTTACGAAAGTAATTACTATTTACAAAAGTAATTACTATTTACGAAAGAGACTCTTAGATGACGACATATGCCCCCCATAAATAATTAAACTTATCACCAACGTCTCATAATAGACTCTTTATATACATCAAGGATTGAATAAAAATTACCAGAAATCATTTTATTTTTTAATAAACACATATTTAATCTTTCAAAAATTATTAATCATTATAACTTGTCGTCTCAATTATTGTTTAAATAATATAACATATTATACAGATGATACTATGACAATAATTGAATCAATAATATAAGAGATATGATGCAGCAATTACTGTAGCAATAATTGAGTATAGCTGAGTGACTTCTCACGTAAGCATCAATAATCAATACCGTGTGCTACTATGCAACCACGCGTATTACTGTACTTTTACTACCGAGTAGTTCAACAGTTTTAACGGTAACACCTCCGCCGTTATTTTAATAAAGTATTTTTGTCGTTTTCTCAATTCGACAATAATTCAGTTGTGGGGTCCACCAATGATTGTGCTGTCGTACGAATATTCCCCGACAAAAAGAATATTCCCCGACCAAACGAATATTTTATCACAACTTGCATACTTTGCAACATTTATAAATATTATCCACAACTATAACATTATATCAAATCCACACCATAATTTTCAAAAATATAATTCGAGAAAATTAAATATTTATTCATAAAATCTGGGGTCTCACAATCTCCCCTCCTTAAGAAATTTCGCCCTCGAAATTTACGTACGTACCTGGTATGCCGAACATGTGAGGATACCTTGACTTCACTTCAAATTCTAACTCTTGAGGTATAACCTTTGAGCGTCGAATATGATCCTTCTTATCCAAGATGTTAACACATATCTCTTCATACGTTAAATCTTCTACTATCTCGTCCGATTTTAAATTAATAATGTGGTTCGGGTCGTCCACATATTTATGTAACATTGATACGAAAAAAAATGTTCTGAACACGCAACATACTTGGCGGTAAAATGAGTCTATAAGCCACAATTCCTACTTGATCAAGGATTTCAAATGGGCCAATAAAATAGAGCGTTTAGACTTCCTCTATTCGTCAATTCTTGCTTCTAGAATAACGCCCTCTTGAACCTTCTTAATTCTTCACATTCATCAGCTCTGAGTGTGTAGCTTGAGCGGCTTTAACTTTATCGATTAAAGTCGATTCTACTCGTATATTCATTATCTTCACGTGGGTGCGTATATTCGCACTTGTGATCGCATACGATCTTCTATACAACGCGTCAGGTACCGCGTTCGCTTTTCCACGATGGTATTAAATGATATGATCGTAATCTTCAACAGCTCGGGCCAACGTCTTTGGCACATGTTACGTTCGTTTTAGGTGAAGAAAATATTTGAGGGTTTAAGAAATGGGTTTTGTACTGGGGTCAATACAAAATTCGATTTCACGCTCCAGGGTAGGCTAAGAAGTCTTTAATAATACGTAAGGAAATTTATTAACAATGGAAATATCATTCAAAACTGTGACTCTCATCCAAGACTTGGATAACACATCACATTGATACCTATCAACTTGTCATCGTCATTCACGACGTTGCCTACAGAAAGTCTGGCTTCGGTGCATTCCACACAAGAAAGTCAACAACAAAAGGATCGGGGCTCTTTATTTATGGCTTGATATGACAATGATTGACTTTAGTGGTTTGGTTACTTTGAATTCGCATAACAGGTTGGTTAGGAGTATGAAAGCTAACAACCTTACGAAAAGCATGATGAGTAGTTAACCAATCTTTTCCAAAAATCACATCAAAGGCAAGTATTTTCAAAGAGATAAGATCGACAGGTAACGTGAAAGTGTCGATTTGAATCAAACAAGATTTATAAATAGTGGAGGTAACGAAAGTTTCTCGGAGTTAACTTCAAACATTGAACACAGCTAGGTGAAATAAAAGAGTGAGTAGAACCGGTATCTAACATGGTATAGACTTCGCAAGAGTTTATGAATAACATACCTGTGATAATTTTTATTCAGGTTCCTCGTCACGGAAAAAAAATGCTCTCTCTCTTAAACTACCGGCTTTGGCTTACCTGGGACATCCTTTGGTGCCTCCATCCTAGCTGAACTTGTATTCGGTGAACGACAAAATCGGGCTAGGTGACCTTCTCTTTCACAATTATAGCATGCTTTGGACGGCATCGCACAATTTGGACTGATGTGTCCCTCCCCTCCGCATTTGAAACATATGATAGGTGGTCGTTCTCCTTCCTTAACGACAGGTGCTGGTGCTGACGTCTTTCCATCATTGTTGAATCTTCTCTTCTTGAAATGTCCATTCTTATTATTTTAGCCCTGATTACCACCGAAGTGGTTACCATTTTTGGCCTGTTGATTCCATTCACGCTTGTTGTCACCGCTTCGATGACTGCTCTCGCTGGTATTATCATTTTGTCGGCTGCTCTCTTTTAGTTGCGTTGACTCGTTATCGCGCTCCACTAACTGAGCCCTATTTACAACATCTGAATATAAACACAATTTATGAGAAATAAGATGTTGACGTATCTCCGGCTTTAAATATCTTAAAAACATTCGCGCCATTCTCTCTTCATTATCCACCAAGTGGGACGCAAACTGGGATAATTCTGCAAATTTTGCCTCGTATTGCGACACGGTCATATTGTTTTGTTCCAACTTGATAAATTCCACCTCCTTTATGTGGCGAATACTTTCGGGAAAGTATTTGTCGTTGAACAGCTCCTGGAACTTCTCCCAAGATATCTTCAGTACAGCAGGTTGAGTACGTTTTACCGATTCCCACCAGTAATCTGCCTCTCCGCGCAACATAAAGGCGGCAAAGGGAACCTTTTGATCCTCGGAGCATTCCAAGACATCAAATATCTTGGTGATCTGCTTTATCCATGTTTCTGCCATAAGTGGTTTTGGCTCTCCCTTAAACTCCGGTGGTCCCAGCTCGTTGAACTGTTTAGCGGTGACCGCCTGAGAGTTTCCCGTGTTTCCATCTACGTTTTGTACAGGAGTCGCTCTCGCCTGCTGTTGCATGAATTGCATAAAACCTCTGAACATTTGATCATTGATCATTTGGTCAGTGTTGTTGTTTGCATGAGGATTGTCGCCTTCCTGATGCACATTATCCTGATTATTGATATGTGGTGAATCAACGATCGCCTGTGCTCCATTGCTATTCTCAACATTCTCAGATGTCATTTTCAGATGCTGTCACAAAATAAAAGGTTACTTGACATATAACATATTATCCCTATATTCTGACCGATCAATAAAATAACACATAAACTTAGGTAGGTCATACTAGCGAAGGAATTCTCCGTCTCTCCCCTCCTAGTACTATTCTCACATCTTAGCCAGGGATCATAAACTTAAGCTCTGATACCAACTGTAAAGCCCCCAAAATTAGGTATACATCACCCATCTTGGGTCGCCAGATACATGGTACAAAATTCAAATACAACTTACTAATACAACTGTCGTGTACAATACGACAAAACATAAACTGTGAGTTTGAATACAAATATTGTCTACTAGAGATTATACAAACTCAAAAGGAGTCCTCATTATAATTATTATCACACTATTTTACAGAATAGTGAGGACTACTAATGCTATCCTCTGGACCATTACTTCGTTCCCCGACTCGTCCCAGCTATATTCTCATTTCCTGAAGAGAACAGTGAAAGAAAGGGTGAGCTCAACTAGCCCAGTAAGAAATATTATGACTAAGATAATGCAGAATAAATTATCATTAGCCTTCAACAGTGTTAAACTGAAAAAATATAATAAACATCAAGTTTAACTGCAGCGGAACCAGCAATCCATTAAAAGAGTCAAGTAGAAAATAAAATCTACTATCTTTTATGATTTAAAAGGTTTTTCATAACTGTTATAGCTGAGACTCAGCTTAATAAATATTCCACATCATCGAATCACCCCTGCACTACGGCCAAGGATATTCTTTAGTATCACGACCACAATTATTCATGCACTACGACCAAGAATATTTGTGTATTCATTAATGGTCATGATCATGCCAACAACTTTCCATCAATGCACTACGGCAAATGAGACTTTTTATACATCATTTGTAACATTACGGTCATGATTAAACCGAATAATCCCTGGTCATAATCATACCAAGTCCATCTATGCACTACATGCCACAGACGACTTTCAAAAATATAAATAAGAGGATGATGACAATGATATAAGAATTCAATAAAACATGTTCAAGAATTATTTTATCCAGGAATAATTAACGTCCAAATTGTTAACACGATACTGTTTTGTGGTGTAAAATTCAAGAATGCTCAGAAGAATATTTCCATGAAAAGATACTGGATGAAGCGCAAATATCAAGAATATTCCACTAATTTCATGGAGTATAGAAGTCAAAGTTTTATCCAACTGAGTAATACCGAATACAATAACAAAAGATATCACCATGCATGCGATAGAGACCGTACAAACAGGTTATTTTCGCAGAATAATAATAACGGAACCAGGTCAGGTGAAATTCACACCGACATGATGTTCCAACAGAATAATAAATGCGAAATAGTAAATGATGGAACCAGGTTCGGCGTATAGCACAGACAGGATATTCCGACAGAAATGTAAAGACGGAATAGTAAATGGAACCAGGTCCGGCGTATAGCACAGACAGGATATTCCGACAGAAATATAAAGACAGAATAGTAAATGGATGTCACCAAGTATAGGGTATTCCGCGTATACAGGTTATTCCAACAGAATAACAATGAATGGAATAACATAAGTTCTCTTCAAGAAGAAAGAATAACATCCCTTACGAGTACAACAAATAATATTCCCTACCTTAGAAGAACTGAATATTGGAAAAGTGAAGTAGCATAATACTTTTCTTCTTTCTCTCTAGAGTTTCAGTGAATTCGTAAGAAATAATGAAGGAATGAGCTTTCTATTTATAGAAAAACTGAGGGTGGCTCTTGGTCTTAACGAAGGGTCAAAATGACTTTTGGTAATATTGAAGAGACAACTACTATTTGTGAAGGGGTAATTAACCCTTGGAGCACCGAAAAGGCAGTTAACTCTTGGTAATATTGAAGGGACAACTACTATTGACGAAGGTAACTACTATTGACGAAGGTAATTACTATTTACGAAGGTAATTACTATTTACGAAGGTAATTACTATTTACGAAAGTAATTACTATTTACGAAGGTAATTACTATTTACGAAAGTAATTACTATTTACAAAAGTAATTACTATTTACGAAAGAGACTCTTAGATGACGACATATGCCCCCCCCCCCATAAATAATTAAACTTATCACCAACGTCTCATAATAGACCCTTTATATACATCAAGGATTGAATAAAAATTACCAGAAATCATTTTATTTTTTAATCAACACATATTTAATCTTTCAACAATTATTAATCATTATAACTTGTCATCTCAATTATTGTTTAAATAATATAACATATTATACAGATGATACTGTGACAATAATTGAATCAATATTATAAGAGATATGATGCAGCAATTACTGTAGCAATAATTGAGTATAGCTGAGTGACTTCTCACGTAAGCATCAATAATCAATATCGTGTGCTACTATGCAACCACGCATATTACTGTACTTTTACTACCGAGTAGTTCAACAGTTTTAACGGTAACACCTCTGCCGTTATTTTCATAAAGTATTTTTGTCGTTTTCTCAATCCGACAATAATTCAGTTGTGGGGTCCACCAATGATTGTGCCGTCGTACGAATATTCCCCGACCAAACGAATATTTTATAACAACTTGCGTACTTTGCAACATTTATAAATATTACCCACAACTATAACATTATATCAAATCCACACCATAATTTTCAAAAATATAATTCGAGAAAATTAAATATTTATTCATAAAATCTGGGGTCTCACATGAAACACTTACTATACATTCTTGGATTGAGACAGTCGGGAGAGATATGTCCCTTCTGCCTATACTTATAACACACAAAATTTCCTTGGAAACATTTCCCCGAGTGATTCTTTCCACAAGTCATTACACCACCTGCTTCTTTTTCACACCTTGCTTCATATGCACACTTCCAAAGTTATTCGCCTTCCTCTTTTCACTTCTATTCCCTTTGTTTGTTTCCACCTTTTCTTTCACTATTAATTTCTACCTTCCCAGCTTCCTCAACCTTACCCTTGTTCCTTCTTACCTTGTTGTAGAGGCTCATGGCCTTATTCCCCTCCTCAACAATAATCGCTTTCTCCATGAGTGCTGCAAATGTAGGAATCAGTAACACTTCCACCTTGTTGTAGAGCTAGGATTTTAATCCCAGTTCAAATCTCCTCGCCTTCATAGCCTCCGTATCGACTTGATGCGGAGCAAACCTAGCCAAATCATTGAATTTTGCGGCATATTCCTCCACCGACATATCCCCTTGCTTCAACTCCTGAAATTTTACTTCCAATCTAGACTGCATACCAGTTGAAAAATAATTCTCAAAAAATAAAGTCTTAAATCTATCCCATGTTACCACACCTACTCCTGCCCTCACCTGATTCGCTTCCCACCAAAAATTTGCCTCACCCTTCACCATGTAGGTGGCAAAAGTGGTTTTTTGCCCCTCAGCTACCTTAGCTATCACGAACACCTGTTCAATGTCTCTAACCCAAATCTGGGCTTCTATACGGTCAGTTGTAACTTTGAATTCCGGCAATAGGACCGCCTTGAAGTCTTTAACGTTCGACGTTCGATTATCTGGTTGATCTTTCGCAGCTAGTATTCCGTTCTGCATAGCTTGAGCGTCCATAATCGTAAAATTCTTTGTCGGGTCTAGTTGTCCTCCAACTTTGTCGACAGATTCTTCTGCCCTTTGGTTTGGCTTTCATCTTGACGGTATTATCATAAATTATTCCTTATATTCTAAGCCTTATCGTAAACGCTTAACATATAACGCAAAACATTCTATTCAAATAATCAAGTATTCAAAATATTAGATTTTGAAAACCCGGTCTACTGTAATAACCAGTGACCAAATAAATATCTACTATCTTTATACCAACTTATCCCATTAATCCAGCATAGACTCATATTCATAGCACTTGACATACCATAGCACATTGTGCTTTAAACATTCGCTATCCCTTTGTGATTACAAAAGTCAGGATTTATAACTTTGTCCAACACAAAGATTAAAAAAATTTCATTACACAAACATACTTATCATATACACAACACAGAATCATATATATTCAACTAATGTTAATACTACCTATTTCTTTCGCCTTCACTAAGGATCAATTGTTTAATAACCTATCTACTTCCATTATCCTCAATATCCATTTACACATAACTATATCCAGTTTGTCACAACTTTCAACACCTTATGAGTTTAAGAACTCATCACAAACATATGAGTTTAAGAACTCGACATTGACCACTTATAATCCTTTAACTATACTTTACCTATCAGTTATACTTAGCGTTTCTTGATCCAGTACTATACTTTCCAAAATAACCACCTCTTTGAGGTAGCTTTCAATGTGAGTCTCTATTGCAGTTATTAACTTTGATATTGGCCCGGTCATGGACGTTGACTTATTATTTACGACTTAAGGGTATCCTAATTCTGTTCTTTTCTAACACCTACACACAAAATTATCATGACTAGCAAACAATAAATACACACAACACATAATAGTTTTATAAATTATCTTTTATTTTGTTTGACGATGAATTTATTCAATTTATCTTTTTTTAAAACTGTATATGAGTTATTTATATTTTCAATGTTTCCCTCTGTTCTAAGGTTATAGCCTAAAGTCTAACCCACCTAAGGTTTCTAACCCTATAGCTCTGATACCATTCTGTAAAGTCCCCGAACCCGGATACTTGAAACCCGAACTCAGTACTTCACGATACCATTTCTATGAGCGGAAGAATAATAATAATAATAACCATAATACAAAACTTAAACTCAACTTATATTTATCAGAGTCTAATCCCAAGTACGCAACCTTTACTACATTCTTTACATTATATATATTACATATCATTAACTTAATGCAGTCTATCTATTACAAATGATACCAATAACATGTTCTGTTTGCTTTCCTTTTCACTTGATCCTGGCCGAGCCTTCTAGCTGTTCACACTTAGCTGAAAACATTTAAATTAAGCAAGGATGAGCATTTGAGTGCCCAACAAGTATTATATATATATATATATATATATATATATATATATATATATATATATATAAGCTGAAAGAATTTAAATATTTTCTTTATAATACCCTTCTACAACCGGTCAATAGTTGTGAAGTAATCTGTACCAATAACAATAACATAACAACCCTCTTTCAAATTTTTGAAAATGTGTATTGTCTATACATGGGGTTTCTGTGACATACTATAAACATTTTATTCATTTTCGAAAGGGTTTAAACAGAAATTCATCTGTAAACCGGCCATTGCTTACGGGCACGGAGGGTGATCAGCCCCGTTGTACCCTGTATTGATCAATACTACATTGCTAGAACGATATTATCGTTCATCCTTTGTCCGCCGTAACGCATAAATTTTTTTCCCATGATTGGGATGTTCATACCTGTCGGGTTTTCATAACAAAAGTATTATCTTGTTCAACAATAATATATAATTCAACATATATGTATATCAAAGGTGTATCAACATGTGATTAAATACAATGATTATTCTAATGGGGACACTTGTATAATCATTTATAGAAATTAACGAACAGAATATATAACTGAATTATCATATACTAACATGTTGATAATCAATGGGTGTATATAATATAGGTTTAACAATCTTTACCGTAATAATATATTTTTGAAACATTCTTACACTTGTCCATTGCATAAAGAAAATGCAAAGGTAGGATACTTGCCTGATGCGCTGCTTACAATTACGTAACTTAGATTTATCTTTTCTATCACGACCTATCATTAATCAGATCATTTTACTGATTAGTATATCATAACGTAACACATAACGCTGCTTATTGCAGTCAGCACATTCCCTATTCACATTATCACACATGTTCAACAATCATTGATTCACAAACAAACATCAACACATTCCTAATCACATTGTCACACAACCTTAATAACCATTGTATCGCAATTAAACAGTTAACTTATCTTAGTTCAGATCAATTTCCGAAACATGTCGTCTACCGACAACTTTATCGGGTAAAATCGAGTCTAAGACTCTACCCCGAAGTTCAATATCCAAATAGATAACTTAAATAACAATCACATTATTTTTCATGACCTTATAATAATTATAAAATAATTATTACCATTTACCAAATTTTTTTGAAATATCAGAATCATTATTAAATGATTTAAATAGCAAACAATTCTATTATCATTAACATTTAATCAATATTAAACTATTAATGAAACCATTGCCAAAATATTAAAGTTGTGTATAATAACTCAAAATATTTTTAAAACATTTATATTACCCTTAAATGATTTTTAAAACATTTAAAAACATTATTAAATAATTACCATTAATATGAAAATATTAATGTACTATTTATCTAAATATTAAAAGTTATTAATTATAACTTAAAATATTTTTAATTCATTTATATCCCTTTTAAATAATTTTTAAATTAATAAAACCATTTTTAAACTATTTATTTAATATAATTATTAAATAAATTTAATATCATTAATAATAAATTAATAAATATTAATATTAAATTATTAATGAAATTATCCTTTAAATATTAAAAGTTATATTTTATAACTTAAAATATCTTTAAATACTTTATTTTCATTTAAAATGATTTTTATAATATTAAAATCATTTTTAAACTAATTTATTTAATATAAATATTAGATAACTTTAATATCATTAATAATCATTAATTAATGAATTTAACCTTTAAATATTAAAAGTTATATTTTATAACTCAAAATATTTTTCAATACCTTATTATTATTTAAAATGATTTTTAATTTAATAAAATCATTTTTAATTTATTTATTTAATTCATTTAATAAATAACTTAATTATCATTAATATTAATTTATTAATGAATATTATCACATAATATTAAAAGTTATCAAAAATAACTTAAATTATTTTCTTATACCATAATATAATTTTAAATGATTTTTTAAATATTAAAATCATTTTTAAATAATTTATTTAATATTATAATTAAATAAATTAAATACTTTTAATATACCAAAAATATTAAATATTTATGAAATATATTTATAAACTAATTTTCAGAATTTAAAATAATTTTTAATAATTTATTTTGTATTTTTAATAATTAAAAACTTTTTTTTTCTATTTATTTATTAATTTTCGGAAAATAAAATACTGTCTGTCGCTAAAGGTCACCTATAGTGACAAAACTGTCGCTATAGGTGTTCTTCATGTTCTTGAGTAAACCCAGAACTTCATACACAGTTACCGAGTGCCTTACTTTGACCAATGATTAAACATTATTCATGCAGTTTCTAGACACTCTATGACTTGATTTTTGTAGAACTAGTGCATGACTACAATATCTAACAACAAGAATAACCATATCATTCATATCAAAAGAGATCTATGTGCCTAAAGTAGTTGTCAGATGCTGTTCTTCATTTCTGGGTTACCCAAAAATGAAGAACAGATCGTGGGGCTCACTTTGGACCTCCACTACATTCGGATCATGCACTGATTTAGTGATCTATGACTTCCAGGTTCTAGCCCACATGCAACACTACAAATCTATCACAAAACATAACCATAAAAACAAAAGATCAATCAGATCCACGCCGGTCAAACCATGTCAGAAATAAAGTTCTTCACGAATCTGGGTTTTTTCCAGAAATTCATAAGACTGGTGGTCAACCCTAGTTTGACCACCCATATTTTTGATCATGTATACGTTCTGGTTGTTACCTAGGTTTTAATGTGTAGTATTCATGACAATCTACAAGTATATAACATCAACATGGAAAAATAACTTAAACACATCAAGATCCATGGACTTCAAAATGGTTGTCAGACTTTTCTGGTTAATCTGGGTTACCCAGATTCGTTCGGTCATGGTCGGTCAACGACCTTTGACCCTTAATAACTTTCAATCTACTGACTCTATGGTCTTGATTCAAGTTTCATATGAAAGATAACATGACATACTACAACTTCAAACACTTAAACAGCAAAAACACATATCATACAGAGATCTATGGCCACTGACATTCATTATCAGAGACTGATAAACCTTTTTCCAGATTTTTCTAAAACTCAAATCCGAATATTTTGATGTTATGGATTTATCAAAAACCAACCCAGATCGTCATAATAACTTATAAACAACATGTTTTAACAACAAATTACAAGATCTAACAACAGATCAGTAGAAAAATTTTAAGGCTAGGGTTTATACCTTTGATGTCCAAATTCTGATTTTGTGTTGCTGTTTTGTTATGGGTAATGGTGGGGCTTGGATTGGGGATTGAAACACTTAAGAAATTCGTAGGTTTTAGATAGAGAGGCTCAAGGATGAGAGTTTGGAAAATTTTTAGTTTATCAAATGATTTTCTCTCTCCAATCCATATATATATATATATATATATATATATATATATATATATATATATATATAATGCTAGATGCATGTATTGGCTGAGGTTGCTGTCATTTAAAGTCAAGAGAGTGGTTGGAGGTTGGTGAACAACTCTATCTATTGTCAAAACCTACATCTTAGGCTCTTTAATGCACAAAAGGGCAAAATGGTCCTTTGGCTAGCAATTTTAAGGGCAATTTTTTCATCATGCAAACCCTTAGGGTTCAACCCTAAGGTTTAGCACAAATCATCAGTAGGATTTAGCTAATTAGGGTTTGTAAAAAAATAAATAAAATAAAATAAAATAAAATAAAAATTTAAATAAATTTTAGTTTCTAAAATTTTGAAATTAGGGTTTCATAATTATGATTAATTTTCTAATTACCTTTTAGAGTAACATTAGGGTTTAGATCATATAATTATCATTGACTTTGCTATTTTAGCAATTAGGGTTTATCCTTTTGGTAATTAGGGTTACCAAATTATAATTAGGGTTTCTAATTACTAATTTAGGGTTATAGTTTAGTAATTAGGGTTTAACAATTTAGGGTTTCTATAATTAACAATTGTAATTCGAATACTTGTTAATTAATTAACTAATCACAATTTCCAACAATTTCGAACTCTAATTTGAATTTCAAATTAGGGTTTCTCATTTCCAAAAATTAGGGTTTTAGAAATATTAATTAGGGTTTATTCTACAAGTTAGGGTTCCAAAATATCAGTTAGGGTTTCGATTTCGCAATTAGGGTTTTGCGACAATAATTAGGGCTTTCCTAATTAGCAATTATATTTATAATACTAGACATTAACCACATTATCGCAATTTTCCAATAACTTTAAACTCTAATTTGTATTTTAAATTAGGGTTTCACATAGTATTAATAAGGTTTAACACATAACACCATAATTGGCCAATCATTAACAATATATATATACAGTACATATTCATAGCACTAAAAATAAAAATATAATTAATATTATATTCTTATTTTCATACCTTGACAATAATCCAAATTAAGATTTGGATTCCATATCTGATTTATCTTTCATATTTAACATTAATAATTAAGTTAAAATAATTAACTTAATATTTTGAACAAAATTCATATAATGAAATAATCATTATAATTATTCTAAAATCATTTCATATATTATTTAAATAATATAAGATAATATTTTCATAGAAAATAATTAATAAAAACATTTCGATCTTTAAATTAATTATTATAAGAATATACTTTATAATAATCAATAATTCTAAAATAAAATTATTTGTAAACATTCATGTAATAAATATATTTTTATTTACCACATAAATACATTTACATAATATCTTGTACAAATCCTCATCCTTAATATATATATAAAAAAATTTATACACAAAATTTCTTATTTATTTATATAGAAAATATCGGGTTGTCACATTCACCCTCCCTTATAAAGATTCCGTCCCCGGAATCACCACTTTAAAACCTATACATACCAGGGTACATAGCGTACAAAATCTTCGCAAGTAGATCTCGATCACCTTTGATCGAACTGATCTTTAACTATTTACTTAAAGCTTGTCTTTCTGATTAAACATAAATTTGATTTCTAATAGAACTCAATTTCCTTCTTCAAAATAATTTATAAAATAATTTATTATTTATGTAAGAAAATAATATATGAGAAAATAAAATTGGTTTGAGTAATACCTGGAGTTGCATCCCCGGTTGCTACCGAATCTTGAACAGTCATATTGAAGACGCTTGCAGTTGGTTCTGTTGGTTCGTTCGTTGATGTTGGTCCCGTTGTCGCCAATGTCCTGCTGCCTTTTCCCATATTCGCATTCCTTACCACCCTTATTTTTCTTGGACAGTCTTTAACCTTATGCTCCATTGATCCATACTTGAAACACTTACTAAACATTCTTGGATTGAGACAGTCAGGAGAAATATGTCCCTTCTGCCTATACTTATAACACACACATTTTCCTTGGAAATATTTCCCCAAGTGATTCTTTCCACAAGTCATTACACCACCTGCTTCTTTTTCACACCTTGCTTCACCTGCACACTTCCAAAGTTATTCGCCTTCCTCTTTTCACTCCTATTCCCTTTGTTTGTTTCCACCTTTTCTTTCACTATTAATTCCTACCTTCCCAGCTTCCTCAACTTTACCCTTGTTCCTTCTTACCTTGTTGTAGAGGCTCATGGCCTTACTCCCCTCCTCAACAATAATCGCTTTCTCCATGAGTGCTGCAAATGTAGGAATATGTAACACTTCCACCTTATTGTAGAGCTAGGGTTTTAATCCCAGCTCATATCTCCTCGCCTTCCTAGCCTCCGTATCGACTTGATGCGGAGCAAACCTAGCCAACTCATTGAATTTCACGGCATATTCCTCCACCGACATATCCCCTTGCTTCAACTCCAAAAATTTTACTTCCATTCTAGACTGTATACCAGCTGAAAAATAATTCTCAAAAAATAGTCTTAAATCTATCCCAAGTTACCACACCTGCTCCTTCCCTCACCTGATTCGCTTCCCACCAAAAATTTGCCTCACCCTTCACCATGTAGGTGGCAAAAGTGGTCTTTTGCCCCTCAGCTACCTTAGCTATCACGAACACCTGTTCAATTTCCCTAACCCAAATCTGGGGTTCTATACGGTCAGTTGTAACTTTGAATTCCGGCGATAGGACCGCCTTGAAGTCTTTAACGTTCGAAGTTCGATTATCTGGTTGATCTTTCGCAGCTGGTATTCCGTTCTGCACAGCTTGAGCGTCCATAATCGCAAAATTCTTTGTCGGGTCTGGTTGTCCTCCAACTTTGTTGACAGATTCTTCTTCCCTTTGGTTTGGCTTTTATCTTGACGGTATTATCATAAATTATTCCTTACATTCTAAGCCTTATCGTAAACGCTTAACATATAACGCAAAACTTTCTATTCAAATAATCATGTACTCAAAATATTAGATTTTGAAAACTCGGTCTACTGTAATAACTAGTGACCAAATAAATATCTACTATCTTTATACAAACTTATCCCATTAATCCAACATAGACTTATATTCATAGCACTTGACATACCATAGCACATTGTGCTTTAAACATTCGATATCCCTTTGTGATTACAAAAGTCAGGATTTATAACTTTGTCCAACCCAAAGATTAAAAAATTTCATTACATAAACATACTTATCATATACACAAAACAGAATCATATATATTCAACTAATGTTAATACTACCTATTTCTTTCGCCTTCACTAAGGATCAATTGCTTAATAACCTATCTATTTCCATTATCATCAATATCCATTTACACATAACTATATCCAGTTTGTCACAACTTTCAAAACCTTATGAGTTTAAGAACTCATCACAAACATATAAGTTTAAGAACTCGACATTGACCACTTATAATCCTTTAACTATACTTTACCTATCAGTTATACTTAGCGTTTCTTGATCCAGTACTATACTTTCCAAAATAACCACCTCTTTGAGGTAGCTTTCAATGTGAGCCTCTATTGCAGTTATTGACTTTGATATTAGCCCGGTCATGGACGTTGACTTATTCTTTATGACTTAAGGGTATCCTAATTCTGTTCCTTTCTAACACCTACACACAAAATTATCATGACTAGCAAATAATAAATACACACAACACATAATAGTTTTATAAATTATCTTTTATTTTGTTTGACGGTGAATTTATTCAATTCATCTTTTTTTTAAACTCTATATGAGTTATTTATATTTTCAATGTTTCCCTCTGTTCTAAGGTTATAGCCTAAAGTCTAACCCACCTAAGGTTTCTAAACCTATAGCTCTGATACCATTCTGTAAAGTCCCCGAACCCGGATACTTGAAACCCGAACTCAGTACTTCACGATACCATTTCTATGAGCGGAATAATAATAATAATAATAATAAGCATAATACAAAACTTAAACTCAACTTACATTTATCAGAGTCTAATCCCAAGTACGCAACCTTTACTACATTCTTTACTTGATATATAATACATATCATTAACTTAATATAGTCTATCTATTATAAATGATACCAATAACATGTTCTGTTTGCTTTCCTTTTCACTTGATCCTGGCTGAGCCTTCTAGCTGTTCACACTTAGCTGAAAACATTTAAATTAAGCAAGGATGAGCATTTGAATGCCCAACAAGTATTATATATATATATATATATATATATATATATATATATATATATATATATATATATATATATATATATATCTAATAAAATACAAATGATTTTGAATTTCCCACTCACTCAATAAATCATCTGGGCCGTCCAAAGTTTGAGATAAATCCCCACGTCCATACATTTATCTAATAAAATACATCTATCTATCTAATCTATCTAATAATGATTTTGAATTTTCCGCTCACTTAATAAATCATCTGGGCCATTCTAAGTTTGAGATAAATCTCACTGCCCATACAGTGCCGGAGGCACGGGACCCAGCTAGTATATATATATAAGCTGAAAGAATTTAAATGTTTTCTTTATAATACCCTTCTACAACCGGTCAATAGTTGTGAAGTAATCTGTACCAATAACAATAACATAACAACCCTCTTTCAAATTTTTGAAAATGTGTATTGTCTATACATGAGATTTCTGTGACATACTATGAACATTGTTTTCATTTTCGAAAGGGTTTAAACAGAAATTCATCTGTAAACCGGCCATTGCTTACGGGCACGGAGGGTGATCAGCCCCGTTGTACCCTGTATTGATCAATACTACATTGCTAGAACGATATTATCGTTCATCCTTTTTTCGCCGTAGCGCATAAATTTTTTCCCATGATTGGGATGTTCATACCTGTCGGGTTTTCATAACAAAAGTCTTATCTTGTTCAACAATAATATATAATTCAACATATATGTATATCAAAGGTGTATCAACATGTGATTAAATACAATGATTATTCTAGTGGGGACACTTGTATAATCATTTATAAAAATTAACGAACAGAATATATAACTGAATTATCATATACTAACATGTTGATAATCAATGGGTGTATATAATATAGGTTTAACAATCTTTACAGTAATAATATAATTTTGAAACATTCTTACACTTGTCCATTCCATAAAGAAAATGCAAAGGTATGATACTTGCCTGATGCGCTGCTTACAATTACGCAACTTAGATTTATCTTTTCTATCATGACCTATCATTAATCAAATCATTTTACTGATTAGTATATCATAACGTAACACATAACGCTGCTTATTGCAGTCAGCACATTCCCTATTCACATTATCACACATGTTCAACAATCATTGACACACAAACAAACATCAACACATTCCTAATCACATTGTCACACAACCTTAATAACCATTGAATCGCAATTAAACAGTTAACTTATCTTAGTTCAGATCAATTTCTGAAACATGTCGTCTACCGACAACTTTATTGGGTAAAAATCGAGTCTAAGACTCTATCCCGAAGTTCAATATCCAAATAGATAACTTAAACAACAATCGCACTATTTTTCATGACCTTATAATAATTATAAAATAATTATTACCATTTACCAAAATTTTTTGAAATATCAGAATCATTATTAAATGATTTAAATAGCAAAAAATTCTATTATCATTAACATTTAATCAATATTAAACTATTAATGAAACCATTGCCAAAATATTAAAGTTATGTATAATAACTCAAAATATTTTTAAAACATTTATATTACCCTTAAATGATTTTTAAAACATTTAAAAACATTATTAAATAATTACCATTAATATCAAAAATATTAATGTACTATTTATCTAAATATTAAAAGTTATTAATTATAACTTAAAATATTTTTAATTCATTTATATACCTTTTAAATGATTTTTAAATTAATAAAACCATTTTTAAACTATTTATTTAATATAATTATTAAATAAATTTAATATCATTAATAATAAATTAATAATTATTAATATTAAATTATTAATGAAATTATCCTTTAAATATTAAAAGTTATATTTTATAACTTAAAATATCTTTAAATACTTTATTTTCATTTAAAATGATTTTTATAATAATAAAATCATTTTTAAACTAATTTATTTAATATAAATATTAAATAACTTTAATATCATTAATAATCATTAATTAATGAATTTAACCTTTAAATATTAAAATTTATATTTTATAACTTAAAATATTTTTAAATACCTTATTATTATTTAAAATGATTTTTAATTTAATAAAATCATTTTTAATTCATTTATTTAATTCATTTAATAAATAACTTAATTATCATTAATATTAATTTATTAATGAAAATTATCACATAATATTAAAAGTTATCAAAAATAACTTAAATTATTTTCTTATACCATAATATAATTTTAAATGATATTTCAAATATTAAAATCATTTTTAAATAATTTATTTAATATTATAATTAAATAAATTAAATATTTTTAATATTCCAAAAATATTAAATATTTATGAAATATATTTATAAACTAATTTTCAGAATTTAAAATAATTTTTAATAATTTATTTTGTATTTTTAGTAATTAAAAACTATTTTTTTCTATTTATTTATTAATTTTCAGAAAATAAAATACTGTTGTTGGGTAAAATCTATATACGCACAACACGCAAGTATACGTGGTCAACAAGTAATAAAGTGATGAGTAGAGTATCGTTCCCACAGAGACTTATTAGCAAAAATCTCAACTTACAATTACCAATCTTCTATTAACCCTAATTTTATTAAACAAATCAAATTCAATGATTAAAAATAACTATTTTAAATTAAAAAGTAATTAAACTATCACAAACCAATCACAAATATCAAAATCTAGAATTTCAAACAATTAATGGAGAATTAGACTTATGATTTCACCCTAAGCTTCACTCTGATTTTAACACTTTTATTCCAATTCAACTCACTATTCCAGTTTATTAATCAAGAACACGAACGTAGTATTAACCACCTCTCGATGCACTAATACCATATTAACGTCAATCCACAATTAAGATAGAAATCCGTTAAACACCTTAAGCAACTAACTCACTATATCTCTATGTGAATTACAATTGAAGAAGGTTGAAGAATAAGTTCTCTATACGATTACATGCGATGTCAAGCATATCTCTACCTTAACATACATCAAGTTTAAGCTATTAACAAAATCCTGAACACATGCTATATCAACTAGGTCTAGATTTGAATATCCTCTCTCGATTCCATCCAACTCCACAAAGAATTGTTGATCAGGCAATTCATAGATTCAAGCATAAATTAATATAGATAAACTGGAAATAGCTTATTAAATTGGAAATCAAAGTTTACAAAACCATAGATTCACTTAAAAGATCCATCATAAGTCTAAAAAGTGATTTAGTTCATAATAAACGAAATAAACACTGAATAAATCATGGAAATCATCTTTTTAATTACAAATAATAAACTAAGATGAAGAATATTGAAAAACACCCCTCACGTAGCCTAGAATCGCAATCGTCTTGAAAATCGCCTTGAAATACTCCTCCTATGCTTGCTAGAAAACTGAGATTTTTCTTCGTAATTTTTTTTTGTGTCTCTCTAATCTCAGAGTTTTATATCCATATATATGCTACCACATGTATTTTGACTATAATTCCATGCATATACAAGTCCCAAGTCATTACCATATCTAAAACTCCACACTTGTAGCACTAGAAACCAACTAGGAGTCTTTATTTCCGAGTACCCAGCCCCAGCTGGACATTTTCCTTTGCATTACCCAGCCCCGGCTGGGTACCATTCTGTTTTTGTTGCCCAGACACCCAGCCCCGGCTGGGTGGTAAAGCCTAAAAAGACCCAGCCCTGGCTGGGTAGTAAGCTGCGAATTATTTTTGCTGCTGGAACCTCCTCTGCTAAAACTGCCATAACTTTCAAACCGGGAGGAATTACGAGACCCGCGACCTATCAAATCGAAGATATCGACGAGATCTACAATTTTCATTCTTTGATCTTTTAGAAATAACAAACAGATGACTGTCGAAATCGCATCGGAAGCAGCTGCTACTGTGTAACTACAATCAAAACAACTCAAAACTTTGTCTTTGTTGCTAGAAACCATACTCTCGCATCCGAGCTTCTAATTGACATGATGTGAGATGTTCCAGAATTGCCAATAAAGAATCTTTTCACATAATCCAAGTTCCACGCCACAAACAAGAAATGCACACAAAATAAATATGAAAACCCGAACTTTTACCGGAATTGCTTTTCCTTGTAAATTTTATACCAATAGTCGCTCATGCCGCTTCCAAGCATATAATCTACAAAATAGAAACAAAATGCATGAAAAGTCACTAAGAAACATGAGATTAAGCAAATAATTCAAGTAATAGATGCCGGATAAGTAGGTATAAAACCAACTTATCAAATACCCCCAAACTTAAACATTTGCTTGTCCTCAAGCAAAAACAAAATAAAGATAAAGATGCAACACAATGCAATGGAATGGAATGGAATGCAACTAATATACATGCTTACAAATCCAGTAATATCATAGAATCAAAATTATTATTCCAGCCTCAGAGAAATCAAGCAAACACTACAACACTTCATATAAAAACTATTCAATAATTCCTTATCAATCCTCCAATCTTAAACCGTTATCACTGGTATAGTGTGTGTGTGGTCAACATCCATGCTAATTGATACAAATTCAAATTCAATACATAACCAATCTCTTAGGAAGAAATATACAGGGCAAACATCAAAAAAAATTCAAAAGTAGACGAGTTCCAACTAAAACTAAACAATTACCACTTTCAGGGGTTCACATAGGGTACTTATACTTTATATTATTATTATTTTTTTTTAATTTTTTTTTTCATTGCTATCACGGGGGCTTTTTGCTCTTTTCCCGTTTTTTTTTTTATAATATTTTAACATGACTGTGCAATACCTCATTCCATTAGGCTAACAGTGCTACCCCTTAGCGAGCTTTCGACCAACGACTCCCAGACCATATAAGACCTTAGGGCGCTAGGTGTTAAGACACCCCTACGGGCGTACTTGCTCAAGTAACAAAGGCCCCGAAACAAGACTAGTCACGATATATATATATATATATATATATATATATATATATATATATATATATATATATATATATATATTTTATTTTTATAAAGCTTATGTACCCCATATTTATCCCCCCAAACTTAGTTCTTGTTTAATTCTTCGTCTTTACTGCCTATCCTTGTCATTTTCTCATTTACACTAGCATTATCCTCTTGAAACTCCTTATGTATCAATTTGAACTAATCAGCCAACATAGATGTTATTAACGTGCTACCCTTTTTATACCAGTTTCAAACAAGCACAAGATCCAATTCATAACAAGAAATCACATCAAAAGCTCTAATAGTCAGCATTATACTTGTTTACTCAATCCCATTCTCATCATTGGCCAAAATAAATTGAACTATCAATCAGCTGGACTCATGCAAGATGAACGTAATAACTAACTATTATTTTTGTATTTTTTTTTTATTTTATTTTTTTTTAACTGAAATATATGCTAAACAAAAAATTGATTGCAACGATGAATAAAACTATTTACATTCCTAAGCTACTATGCAACTACATGATTACTTGAATGCAACACTTAACAATCCTAAACATAAACCATGAATATGCAACATGTAACATGCGACTAAATCCCCCAAACTTGAAAATTACAATGTCCACATTGTATAGATAAAGCAATAAATAAGAGAGGACTTCCCTGTAATCGCCTAAGTCTGGGTTGGTGATGGTTGTTGTTCTTCATCGGAATCGCTGGGTGGGAACCTTGGCATTGGTGCTGGTTGCTGGTAAAGGAATTGAGCAGTAGGATTGAAGCTCTGGAGCGTAGTGTTCAATGAGGCGAAAGATACATTCATGGCCTCAAACATGTGGTCCTGCCTTGCTGTTAGTCTCCGCATTTCTCTTCGTGTTTCCTTGGTGTGTTCATCCAATTGTCGTTGAAGATTGAGTAATTGAGGGCTAGATATTACTCCGGGCTGCTGTGATGTCCCTCCCAACGCCTCATTCCCCTAAAACTCATCGTCATCTGAGGTGTCCTCAGCGTCAGCCTCATCCTCCGAGGCTGAGGGAAATTCAAATCCGACTCCTCTCGGGTGCGACTCACCTCCTGGCCACACAGCATATCTTGCAATCATTTTTGAGTCAAGTGTCTTCAGCGGCATCTGTGTTATCTCATCATCTGACCAACGCACTCCCGCTTGTATACACAATCCATAGATAAGTGATGGGTGTGGCAATCCGCCAGAGAATGGTCCTCGAAGGCATCTTCGGATTGAAAATTTAATTACAGCCCCTATGTCCATGATGAAATCTTGTACCATAGCATATAATAACACTGCCTTATCCTTAGACACGTCTGACGTGTGTGTAGATGGAAGTAATTTAGCGCATAGGAAGGCGTACCATATTTTCCCATACCGACTGAGATCCTTACTGCGAAAGCCAGTGGCACCATGATTTGATTTTTTCCATGAGGTACCTGGCTTTGTCATCTCTTGCATAATAGCCTCATAATCTGGATCATTATCACGTAAGTCTTGGTACTGGCAGTGTAGCGGTACTCGTAACTGATAGTACGTGTTGATGGCGTCGGCACTGAAAGGCACTAACCTACCTCGTACAAAAGCATTGAAGGGGGCTTTATCCTTGGCGTTAGCGTAGAATTCTTTGACCACACTTACAACTGCGGGTTTAGGTTCTGCTGTTAATTTATTCCAACCTTTTTGATATATTTGTTGCATCATTTCGCCATCCTCAGGCTCAGGTGCCAACCCCCGCTCAGGTGTGAGTGCTTTTGTTACCATATAATTGTAACGGTCGGCGGCGGCGGCACTTATGAATTTTCGCCTATCAAAGGTTCTTGTTGGTTTTGTGGTCCCCGAACTCTCTCCTCGTTGCCTTTTTGATGTCGGTTTAGGTGCCATTGATTTGGAATTGAAGAGTTTTTCCCCCAAACTTTACTTAAGCGATTTGTCGAACACTTGGTGTGCAAGATTTGAAATTCCCACAAACTTGGTTATTTGGCTTGAATTGTGGTGATAGAAGATGAAGAATTAGCAAACCAACTTCTTACTTTCAATATATGTGGAATTTGTTTGTAGAGAATTGTACAAATCCTATCCTTAAACTTCCAATTGGTGTGAATTTAGGTTGTTAGATTGTGTGGTGAATGGGTGGTTTGAAGAAGAGGAATTTATGTGAGTGGGTAGTGGGTGACTATGTGGGAGGAGTTGGGTTGTGTTTGATTTGTTGTGAGAAGATGAGAAGTAATGTGTAAAGTAGTTTCAGTTGTGAGGGGAAGTTTGTGAAGTAGTTGGAGTATGGAGGTTGAAGTATAATGGAAGTGGGAGACTTATGCACCAACTGCCGAACTGCAGCAACTGTTGTGCACTACAGGACATCCAGCCCCAACTGGATGTTTAAGGCTGCAAGGGTCCAGTCCCGGCTGGGTAGCCTGCTGCGAAAGCAGAATGGGTTCCAGCCCTGGCTGGGCAATTTCCTCTATGATGGTCCAGCCCCGGCTGGGTTGTCTTCTGCCAAAGCAGAATGGGTGCCAGCCCCAGCTGGCTGTTTTGTGCCTTACATGTCCAGCCCCGGCTGGGTAGTAGGCTGTGAAAACAGAAGGGTACCCAGCCCCAGCTGGGTGTTTTATTCTTTGCATGTCCAGCCCCGGCTGGGTTATCTGTTAAAGCTCAAAGCTGCTGTGCATGGTTTCTGCTGTCATGGTTACCTATATGTGCATCACATGGCTTCTTCTTTGCATACCTAAACACATGAAAGCATACCCATCATTAGAATATAGGATAACACACACGCACACATAAACAACATGTACCGTACCGCGGGGGGCGAAGCCCCCCGCACCCCCCCGCGACCTTCGGCACGAGCTCCGCTACGCTCCGCACTAGTCTTTTTCAACGGCTTCTATATTATAAGTCATGGTTACCTATCAGTAAAAAAAAATGGAGCAACGTCAAGCATAGGGCTAAGATGAATTAAAATCAAGTATAATTTAAATCCTACATAACTATATTCTAGACCAATTATTATTATTATTATTTTTTTTAAACTACCATTTCACTAGCATGGATAAATTTACTTAAGAAAAGAAAACTGCAAGAAATAAAAAAATAAGCGTAAAAATAAAATTGGGTTGCCTCCCAATGAGCGCTTGATTTTAAGTCGTTGAGCCTGACTACTCCCTGTTTATGGTGCGTCTGCAAGTGTGATAGCTATGACGTCCGTGTTAGACTCGCCACCCCAATAGTGCTTTAATCTGTGACCGTTGACCTTGAAAGTTTCTAAAGGATTCCGACTATAGATTTCAACGGCGCCATGTGAGAACTCCCTTTTTATTGTAAATGGTCCTGACCATCGTGACTTAAGCTTGCCTGGGAACAATCTCAACCGTGAGTTGAACAAAAGGACTGATTGCCCTGGCTCGAACGTTCTTTGCATAATTTTCTGGTCGTGCCATCTTTTCACCTTTTCCTTGTATAACTTAGAGTTCTCGTAGGCTTGAAGACGGAATTCGTCAAGTTCATTTAGCTGAAGTAGTCTCTTTTCACCTACGGCTGTTTGTTCAAAATTGAGTTTCTAAATCGCCCAATAAGCTTTATGTTGTAATTCGACCGGTAAGTGACAAGCCTTTCCATACAGTAGTTGATATGGTGACATCCCGATCGGTGTTTTATACGCAGTCCGGTACACCCATAATGCATCGTCCAACCTGAGCGACCAATCCTTCCGATTCGGATTCACCACTTTTTCCAAGATTCTCTTGACTTCCCTATTCGAGACCTCAGCTTGTCCACTAGTTTGGGGATGATAAGCTGTAGCTACCTTATGGTTGACCCCATACTTTGCCAAGAGAGCTGTGAACGACTTGTTGCAAAAGTGACTACCTTCGTCACTGATAATTGCCCTAGGCGTGCCAAACCTTGTGAAAATGTTCTTTTGTAGAAATTTGAGGACCACCTTGGCATCGTTTGTCGGTAAAGCTGCAGCTTCAACCCATTTTGATACGTAGTCCACTGCAAGTAGAATGTACTGATTGTTCAGAGACGATGGGAATGGCCCCATGAAATCAATACCCCATACATCAAAAAGTTCAACTTCAAGAATCGTTTGTAGAGGCATCTCATTCCGTTTTGAAATATTGCCCACTCTTTGACATCTATCACATGTTTTAACAAAATGGTGGGCGTCCTTAAATAGTGTAGGCCAATAAAACCCAGATTGCAACACCTTTGCAGCTGTCCTCTCACTTCCATAATGTCCGCCATATGCAGATGAGTGACACTTATGCAGGATGTTCTTCACTTCACTGTAAGGCACACACCTTCTAATCATTTTGTCGGCGCACTGTTTGAACAAATAAGGATCATCCCACATGTACCATTTCACGTCATGAAGAAACTTCTTTTTTTGTTGTCTCGTGAGATCAGGTGGAAGTACGTTGCTCACAAGATAATTCGCATAATCCGCATACCAAGGAAATTCTGCATTTAGTCCAAACAGTTGTTCATCCGGGAATGATTCATTGATTTCACATTTGTCCTCTTTCAATTTCCCTTGATTTTCCAGCCTGGATAAGTGATCGGCTACCTGATTCTCCGTCCCTTTTCTATCTTTTATTTCCAGATCAAACTCTTGAAGTAGGAGAATCCATCGGATAAGGCGTGACTTAGCATCTTTTTTTGCTATCAAATATCGAATAGCCGCATGATTCGTGTAGACTATAACCTTTGTTCCGATCAAATAGGCCCGAAATTTATCAAATGCATACACTACTGCAAGTAATTCTTTTTCTGTAGTTGTGTAGTTTAATTGAGTCTCTGTGAGTGTTTTACTTGCATAGTAAATAGCATGAAATATCTTGTCTCGGCGTTGACCCAAAACAGCCCCAACTGCATAATCACTTGCATCACACATTAATTCAAACGGCATATTCCAATCCGGAGCGACGATCACGGGAGCTGTAGTCAGCTTTTTCTTCAACAACTCGAAGGCCAACTTACACTCCTCATCAAAGTTGAATACCGAATCCTTCTCTAGAAGACTGCACAAGGGTTTTGCCATTTTAGAAAAATCCTTTATGAATCTCCTATAAAACCCAGCATGTCCTAGAAAACTTCTAATTCCTTTGACTGAACTTGGTGGAGGCAACTTCTCAATTGTTTCCAGCTTTGCTTTATCGACCTCCAATCCTTGTGCCGAAACTTTGTGTCCCAAGATTATACCTTCTTCCACCATAAAGTGGCATTTTTCCCAATTAAGGACCAAATTTGTATCGGTACATCTTTGTAAAACCATTACCAAATTTTCCAAACACACATCAAAATTATCTCCATAGACAGAGAAATCGTCCATGAAGACTTCCACATTCTTTTCCACCATATCTGAGAAGATGGTCATCATGCACCGCTGAAAAGTAGCAGGTGCATTACACAAGCCGAATGACATCCTCCTGAATGCGAACGTACCATATGGGCACGTAAATGTAGTTTTCTCTTGATCCTCAGGAGAGATGACGATTTGATTGTAGCCCGAGTATCCATCCAATAGGCAATAGTACGCATGTCCCGCCAGTCTGTCTAACATTTGATCGATAAACGGTAGAGGGAAGTGATCTTTTCGGGTTGCCTTGTTCAATTTTCTGTAATCCATGCAAACCCTCCACCCGGTCACTGTTCTTGTTGGAATCAGCTCATTGTTTTCATTCTGAACCACAGTCATTCCTCCCTTTTTCGGTACACATTGCACTGGACTAACCCACTTGCTATCTGAAATTGGGTAGATGATACCTGCGTCTAACCACTTCAGAATTTCCTTCTTGACTACTTCTTTCATGATCGGATTGAGCCGTCTCTGTTGTTCCACGACCGGTTTAGTATCATCCTCCATCAAAATTTTGTGCATGCAAAAGGTTGGACTGATTCCTTTGATGTCCGCTATTGTCCATCCTATTGCCGATTTATGTTCCCGAAGCACTCGCAGCAGCTTTTCTTCCTGCAATTCGTTTAGTGCAGCAGAAATAATAACAGGTAAAGAATTTAACTGACATAAATACGCATACCTGAGATGTTTAGGGAGTGGTTTCAAATCAAGAATTGGTGGTTCCTCCAATGATGGTTTTAGTTTTTCTGTGGCTACTTCCTCCATGTGCAATGGTTCAAACGGTGTTCTAAATCTGGAAACTCGTGGCAATGAGTCTAGTATTTGCAAGTACTCCACCAATTCTGGATCATCGACCTCTTCATCCCCCAATAACATTATTTTTAACGGATCGTGAACCAAACTCTTGCTTATATCTTCACTGATGATTTGCTCAATTAAATCCATTCGATAACATTCTTCCTCATCCGTGGGAAATTTCATGGCCTTAAACACATTGAATTTTACTTCTTGATCTTGGACCCTCATAGTGAGTTCTCCCTTTTGTACATCTATGAGTGTCCTGCCCGTGGCCAAAAATGGTCTCCCTAGGATAATTGGGATGTTCTTGTCCTCCTCAAAATCCAGAATGATGAAGTCCGCGGGGAATATAAATTTATCCACTTTCACTAGAATGTCCTCTACTATACCTCTCGGATATGTGACTGACCTATCCGCCAATTGCAAAGAAATGTTTGTAGGCTTGGGTGCAGGCAAACCCAATTCTAAGTATACTGACAATGGCATAAGGTTTACACTTGCCCCCAAATCACATAAACACTTGTTGAAATGCATATTCCCAATCGTGCATGGGATAGTAAAGCTCCCCGGATCCTTGAGTTTTGGTGGTAATTTCTGTTGTAATACCGCACTACACTCCTCGGTTAGTGCAACTGTCTCGAAATCTTCCCATTTCTTTTTCCTTGACAAAATCCCTTTCATAAATTTCGCATAGCTCGGCATTTTCTCTAGGGCCTCTGCAAATGGTATATTGATTTGAAGTTTCTTGAAAATTTCCAAAAATTTTGAAAATTGTTTGTCTAATTTCTGTTTTTGGACTCTTTGTTGAAATGGTGGTGGTGGATAAACAATTGGCTTATTGTTCATACATATTTCCTCACTTTGTTTATCCTCACCCTTGCTTACTTCAATTTTTCTGCTATCATCAACTTTTTCATTCGGAGTCACTGAATTTTCTGCGTTAGTGCCCTCAAGCTGTTTCCCACTCCGCAATGTGACTGCTTGACACTGTTCATGATTACCCTTCGGATTTCTCTCGGTGTCACTTGGTAATGTCCCTTGTGGTCTATTATTCATTGCCAATGCCATTTGTCCTATCTGAATCTCCAAATTCTTGATTGTCGTTGCTTGATTTTTCATGGCCGCGTCATTGTTAGTAATGTATTTTGACACCAACTCCTCTAGATCTGATTTCCTTTCTTGATATTGGGTTGGTTGTTGCTGGTTCTGAAACCCTGGTGGATATGATTGTCTTGAAGCTTGATTTTGCTGGTTGTTGCTCCATGAGAAATTCGGATGATTTCTATTTCCTTGATTGTATGTATTCTGATATGTATTTTGCGGAATTCTGTTGTAATTGCTAATGAACTGCACAGCTGCTGGATTAATTGCACATTTCTCCGTTGGGTGCTCTCCAGCGTACAACTCGCATATTATTGCCATTTGTTGTACTTGCTGTGTTTGTTGTGCTTGTGTTGCTTTCACCGACTCCAACATCTTTGTAAGTGCAGATATCTGTGCTTGCGTCGCTGTCATGCTATCCACTTCTAATACCCCAGCTGCCTTTGCCTGTGTCATTCTTGCCGTGGGCCACTGGTAGTTATTAGCCGCCATGGTTTCAATCAACTCATATGCTTCCTCGTAACTCTTAGCCATGAATGCTCCGCCTGATGCTGCATCAATACTCGTCCTCAGATTCCCATGTAGTCCATTGTAAAAGGTGTTCATTTGTAGCCACTGGGGTAATCCATGATGCGGGCATTTTTTGAGCAGTTCTTTGTATCTCTCCCAAGCCTCATATAATGATTCCCCATGTTGCTGTTCAAACATCGTAATCTCGTTCCTCATCTTTGCAGTTTTTGCCGGTGGAAAGAATTTTGCGAGGAATTTTTGAGCTAAATCCTCCCATGTTGTTATCGAACCGGATGGTAGTGAATGCAACCAACTCTTCGCCTTGTCCCGTAAAGAGAATGGGAACAATCGAAGTCTTACCGCGTCATCCGAAACCCCATTGAATCTAAAAGTGTCGCACATTTCCAGAAAGCTGACCAGATGCTCGTTCGGATCGTCATTTGCAAAACCCCCAAACTGAACTGAATTCTGAATCATTTGTATCATCCCAGGCTTAATTTCGAACGTATTTGCTGCTATTGCTGGCCTAGTGATGCTTGACTGCAGTTCAGTCACCTTGGGTGTTGCGAAATCCCTTAATGCTTTTCGATCTTCGGCTGCCATTACTGTTACCTCTTCTTTTTTAGATGTTTCGAATTCTTGCCTCGTTTCCTTGATCCACTTGCTAAACCTCTGAAACCTTTTCTCAATGTCGTCGTCAAACGGTAGCAAATCTGGATTTTTAGACCGAGTTTGCATAAACTGCTTTCACACCTGAAACAGAAGAAACAAAACAAACAAAAAAAAAATGTCTAAGTAAAACTGGATTAATTAAACTGATATTGTAAAACTATTAAGATTTATACTAAATAGTCCCCGGCAACGGCGCCAAAAACTTGTTGGGTAAAATCTATATACGCACAACACGCAAGTATACGTGGTCAACAAGTAATAAAGTGATGAGTAGAGTATCGTTCCCACAGAGACTTATTAGCAAAAATCTCAACTTACAATTACCAATCTTCTATTAACCCTAATTTTATTAAACAAATCAAATTCAATGATTAAAAATAACTATTTTAAATTAAAAAGTAATTAAACTATCACAAACCAATCACAAATATCAAAATCTAGAATTTCAAACAATTAATGGAGAATTAGACTTATGATTTCACCCTAAGCTTCACTCTGATTTTAACACTTTTATTCCAATTCAACTCACTATTCCAGTTTATTAATCAAGAACACGAACGTAGTATTAACCACCTCTCGATGCACTAATACCATATTAACGTCAATCCACAATTAAGATAGAAATTCGTTAAACACCTTAAGCAACTAACTCACTATATCTCTATGTGAATTACAATTGAAGAAGGTTGAAGAATAAGTTCTCTATACGATTACATGCGATGTCAAGCATATCTCTACCTTAACATACATCAAGTTTAAGCTATTAACAAAATCCTGAACACATGCTATATCAACTAGGTCTAGATTTGAATATCCTCTCTCGATTCCATCCAACTCCACAAAGAATTGTTGATCAGGCAATTCATAGATTCAAGCACAAATTAATATAGATAAACTGGAAATAGCTTATTAAATTGGAAATCAAAGTTTACAAAACCATAGATTCACTTAAAAGATCCATCATAAGTCTAAAAAGTGATTTAGTTCATAATAAATGAAATAAACACTGAATAAATCATGGAAATCATCTTTTTAATTACAAATAATAAACTAAGATGAAGAATATTGAAAAACACCCCTCACGTAGCCTAGAATCGCAATCGTCTTGAAAATCGCCTTGAAATACTCCTCCTATGCTTGCTAGAAAACTGAGATTTTTCTTCGTAATTTTTTTTTGTGTCTCTCTAATCTCAGAGTTTTATATCCATATATATGCTACCACATGTATTTTGACTATAATTCCATGCATATACAAGTCCCAAGTCATTACCATCTCTAAAACTCTACACTTGTAGCACTAGAAACCAACTAGGAGTCTTTATTTCCGAGTACCCAGCCCCAGCTGGACATTTTCCTTTGCATTACCCAGCCCCGGCTGGGTACCATTCTGTTTTTGTTGCCCAGACACCCAGCCCCGGCTGGGTGGTAAAGCCTAAAAAGACCCAGCCCCGGCTGGGTAGTAAGCTGCGAATTATTTTTGCTGCTGGAACCTCCTCTGCTAAAACTGCCATAACTTTCAAACCGGGAGGAATTACGAGACCCGCGACCTATCAAATCGAAGCTATCGACGAGATCTACAACTTTCGTTCTTTGATCTTTTAGAAATAACAAACAAATGACTGTCGAAATCGCATCAGAAGCAGCTGCTACTGTGTAACTACAATCAAAACAACTCAAAACTTTGTCTTTGTTGCTAGAAACCATACTCTCGCATCCGAGCTTCTAATTGACATGATGTGAGATGTTCCAGAATTGCCAATAAAGAATCTTTTCACATAATCCAAGTTCCACGCCACAAACAAGAAATGCACACAAAATAAATATGAAAACCCGAACTTTTACCAGAATTGCTTTTCCTTGTAAATTTTATACCAATAGTCGCTCATGCCGCTTCCAAGCATATAATCTACAAAATAGAAACAAAATGCATGAAAAGTCACTAAGAAACATGAGATTAAGCAAATAATTCAAGTAATAGATGCCGGATAAGTAGGTATAAAACCAACTTATCAACTGTCTGTCGCTAAAGGTCACCTATAGTGACAAAATTGTCGCTATAGGTGTTCTTCATGTTCTTTAGTAAACCCAGAACTTCATACACAGTTACCGAGTGCCTTACTTTGACCAATGATTAAACATTATTCATGCAGTTTCTGAACACTCTATGACTTGATTTTTGTAGAACTAGTGCAGGACTACAATATCTAACAACAAGAATAACCATATCATTCATATCAAAAGAGATCTATGTGCCTAAAATAGTTGTCAGATGATGTTTTTCATTTCTGGGTTACCCAGAAATGAAGAACAGATCGTGGGGCTCACTTTGGACCTCCACTACATTCGGATCATGCACTGATTTAGTGATCTATGACTTCCAAGTTCTAGCCCACATGCAACACTACAAATCTATCACAAAACATAACCATAAAAACAAAAGATCAATCAGATCCACGCCGGTCAAACCATGTCAGAAATAAAGTTCTTCACGAATCTGGGTTTTCCCAGAAATTCATAAGGCTGGTGGTCAACCCTAGTTTGAACACCCATATTTTTGATCATGTATACGTTCTGGTTGTTACCTAGGTTTTAATGTGTAGTATTCATGACAATCTACAAGTATATAACATCAACATGGAAAAATAACTTAAACACAGCAAGATCCATGGACTTCAAAATGGTTGTCAGACTTTTCTGGGTAATCTGGGTTACCCAGATTCGTTCGGTCATGGTCAGTCAACTACCTTTGACCCTTAATAACTTTCAATCTACTGACTCTATGGTCTTGATTCAAGTTTCATATGAAAGATAACATGACATACTACAACTTCAAACATTTAAACAGCAAAAACACATATCATACAGAGATCTATGGCCACTGACATTCATTGTCAAACGACTGATAAACCTTTTTCCAGATTTTTCTAAAACTCAAATCCGAATATTTTGATGTTATGGATTTATCAAAAACCAACCCAGATCGTTATAATAACTTATAATCAACATGTTTTAACAACAAATTACAAGATCTAACAACAGATCATTAGAAAAATTTTAAGGCTAGGGTTTATACCTTTGATGTCCAAATTCTGATTTTGTGTTGCTGTTTTGTTATGGGTAATGGTGGGGCTTGGATTGGGGACTGAAACACTTAAGAAATTCGTAGGCTTTAGAGAGAGAGGCTCAAGGATGAGAGTTTGGAAAAATTTTAGTTTATCAAATGATTTTCTCTCTCCAATCCATATATATATATATATATATATATAATGCTAGATGCAAGTATTGGCTGAGGTTGCTGTCATTTAAAGTCAAGAGAGTGGTTGGAGGTTGGTGAACAACTCTATCTATTGTTAAAACCTACATCTTAGGCTATTTAATGCACAAAAGGGCAAAATGGTCCTTTGGCTAGCAATTTTAAGGGCAATTTTGTCATCATGCAAACCCTTAGGGTTTAACCCTAAGGTTTAACACAAATCATTAGTAGGATTTAACAAATTAGGGTTTGCAAAAAAATAAATAAAATAAAATAAAAATTTAAATAAATTTTAGTTTCTAAAATTTTGAAATTAGGGTTTTATAATTATGATTAATTTTCTAATTACCTTTTAGAGTAATATTAGGGTTTAGATCATATAATTATCATTGACTTTGCTATTTTAGCAATTAAGGTTTATCCTTTTGGTAATTAGGGTTACCAAATTACAATTAGGGTTTCTAATTACTAATTTAGGGTTATAGTTTAGTAATTAGGGTTTAACAATTTAGGGTTTCTATAATTAACAATTGTAATTCGAATACTTGTTAATTAATCAGCTAATCACAATTACCAACAATTTCGAACTCTAATTTGAATTTCAAATTAGGGTTTCTCATTTCCAAAAATTAAGGTTTTAGAAATATTAATTAGGGTTTATTCTACAAGTTAAGGTTCCAAAATATCAGTTAGTGTTTCAATTTCACAGTTAGGGTTTTACGACCATAATTAGGGCTTTCCTAATTAGCGTTTATATTTATAATACTAGACATTAACCACATTATCACAATTTTTCAATAACTTTAAACTCTAATTTGTATTTTAAATTAGGGTTTCACACAGTATTAATAAGGTTTAACACATAACACCATAATTGGCCAATCATTAACAATATATATATACAGTACATATTCATAGCACTGAAAATAAAAATATAATTAATATTATATTCTTATTTTCATACCTTGACAATAATCCAAATTAAGATTTGGATTCCATATCTGATTTATCTTTCATATTTAACATTAATAATTAAGTTAAAATAATTAACTTAATATTTTGAACAAAATTCATATAATGAAATAATCATTATAATTATTCTAAAATCATTTCATATAATATTTAAATAATATAAGATTATATTTTCATAGAAAATAATTAATAAAAACATTTCGATCTTTAAATTAATTATTATAAGAATATACTTTATAATAATCAATAATTCTAAAATAAAATTATTTGTAAACATTCATGTAATAAATATATTTTTATTTACCACATAAATACATATACATAATATCTTGTACAAATCCTCATCCTTAATATATATATATATATATATATATATATATATATAAATTTATACACAAAATTTCTTATTTATTTATATAGAAAATATCGGGTTGTCACATGAACAATCTCCTGTGACGTTAGAAAGTCCCATAAAATCTGAGGTGGTTGGAATGTAACACTCCTCATAGGCTTGGGAGGTTGGGACGTAACACTCCTCATAGGCTTGGGAGGTCGAAATGTAACACTCCTCGTAGGTTTGGGAGGTGAGAATGGAGCTCTCCTGCCGTGCTTGTGTGGTGGGTATGTAGCTCTCTTGTACAACATCCTCAGTTTGTTTCCCAAGCGGTTCATTGAATTGGGAGAATTCCGACTGTGGTGCAAAAATTATGGGACCCATCTGTGGAGGTATTTGTTTCCCTCTTGCTTCGAAGTTGTATAGACTGTATTGGTAATCCCAATTATGTTTTTGCAGAACCAACTCGGGAGGCAGCTGAGTAAGTGCTAAAAATTTATCAAGCAAATACTTTGCACTCTCAACCTGTCATGTAAGATGAACACAAATAAATATTAATAACACTAATATTTGAATAAATGTAATATAAAGTATTTACTCTAATACATGATTAATTAAAAAAGAATAAATGTAATATCAATGAAATTGCTCTAATACATGGCTAATTAAAGAAGAATATAGTTTTTTACCATTTTAATAAGGTGTTGTTGGTTGTAAATGGCCCGAGGCTCATAACAACTGTCAAGGTCCCTTACCTGTCGAGGTCGGTGAATTTTCCAACGTGTAATTTTTCTATACCAGGCCATGTAATCATCTACTAACACATAATTAGAAATTTCATATTGTTGTCCTTCGAGATGATCCATGTATGCCTCCTAAATCGAAACATTTCTAGCTGTCATATTTTACCTTGGATTTGGATATATCTTAAAATATTCCATTTCCCCCCAAATTATATTTTCTCATTATTTTATTATAATTATTCGATTATTATTATTCTATTATTATTACGAATTGAGTATAAAGCCGTTACATATTGTAGCGGCTTATGTACTTTTTATTATTTTATTACCATTATTATTATTATTATTATTATTATTATTATTATTATAAAGACTGTCTGGTGAATAAGTAGTCAAACATAATAATAAAGAACTATGGGAATAGAAAAAAGCTGATATTGATTATATGGAAAAAGTATATTAGTTTGACTTCTTGAGCATTAACCGTTACAAGCTGTACCGGCTGGTCTTTTTACCCTTTAAATATTGTCTAGGAAGCTGCTATTTTCTCAAGTTATCTTCTTATCCTTCCATAGAATTTGTTCTCGGATATTAATTTCTCTTTTCACCTCTACTCATAATTTGTTTCATCTGGTTACCCACTTTCACTTCAGAAAATCAAGTTGAAGTTCTGATCGAGCAAAATTTATCACTATTATTCACAAGTTTTTCAAAATGTCATATAATACATCTGAATTTGTCAGTGAAGTTGAAAGTAATAAATCTGATATTGTTCTGTACGTTGGTCAATTATTTTGTACGTTGGAAGAGGTTAAATATTTTTATAGATCATATGCTCATAAAAATGGATTTGAGACTAGAATTGCAACTAGTCATAAACATGCTAATACGAATGATATTAGATCTAGGCAATATGCATGTAAGAAAGCCGGTACACCAATTGTTGGCAAGAGTTTACCTGATGATGAAGATAGTAGTAATAAAATAACTAGACAGAGAGACTCTATAAGACGAATAGTGTGCAAAGCTAGAATATATGTTGTCCACAATAAGAAAGAAGACAATTGGCGTATTTCTACTGTTGAATTAGAGCACAATCATCACTTAGTGACCCCCACCAAAGTAGATTTGATAGAGACACACAGAAATATTACTCCTGTTGCAAGAAATTTAATTGACACTTTAAATAAGTCCGATATTGGTCCTAGTAAGATGATGAATGTTTTGAGCACAATGGGAGGTGGGTTTCAAAATGTTCCTTTCTCTACTGCCAATGTTGAGAATGTGGTGCGCGATTTAAGGCGTGATTCTGCAGATGAAAATGATGCACAAGCTGCTGTCAATCATTTGAATAAACTTGCATTCGGAAGTGCTAACAAATTTTTTTTCCGAGTAAAACCCGGTGAAAACAACCGCATAGCTTGTATTTTGTGGGTTGACGCCCGATCAAGGTTTATGTATCAACGGTTCGGAGACGTTGTGACATTTGATAGTACATAGCGGACAAATAAGTATGGCATGCCGTTTGTTCCATTTGTCGGGGTCAACCACCATTATCAATCTATATTATTTGGATTTGTATTGTTACGAGATGAGACAGAAGACACTTTCGTTTGGGTATTACAGACATGGCTTGAAGCCATGGACTACAAGGCACCTAAAACCATCATCACTGATCAAGACAGAGCCATGAGTAATGCTATTGCTACGGTACTTCCTTCTAGTTATCATTTATTGTGTTCTTGGCATATTAGCAATAAATTTCCTGAAAAATTGCATCATGTTTATTCTGAGCACCCATCGTTCAAAAATGATTTTAACAACTGTGTGTATAAATCATTGTCCATCGAGGAATTTGAAGAGCGTTGGCATATTCTGATAAGTTCCTATGAATTGTGTACCAATGAATGGCTTGGAAGTTTGTATGATGTACGACAGAAATGGATTCCAGCATATACAAAGAGATATTTTGCCACGGGAATGACTACCACTGGAAGAAGCGAGAGCATGAATGCCTTTTTTGATGAGTATGTTAATGCATCAGCAGGTATGCTATGTTTTGTACTGCAGAGTCAAAAGGCTGTAGAAAGATAATTTATCAAGGAGAGGAAGGCCGACTACATAACAAAACATCGTAAAAGGATTATGGTACTCGGTTCATCTTTAGAAGTTCATGCTGCACAAGTGTACACAAAAGAGATGTTTAGACGTTTCCAACGTCAATTCGTCGATTCCATGAAATACAATGTTCATAAACTTAGTGAGTTGTGTGTCACTGATACTAAGGTTTATGCAGTGTATAATGCAGATGCAACTGAAAGTGGTGGAAGATATAAAGAATTTGTCAACAATCGTCAACTGGGATCGGTAACATATAACTGCCAAATGTTTTCTCCCTCTGGTGAATTATGCAGACACATCTTGAGATATTTCATAGCAAAAAGTATTTCAAAAATACCAAGTGACATGATCCTTCATCGGTGGACAAGAGACGCGAACAAAAGCAATGATGAAGACTTACTCTTTAACTCCACATCTGCTGACTTCGAACAAAATCAAGCAATGCGCTATAATCATTTGATGAGTGATTATCAGGAGTTAGCGAGCAAAGCGGCTTGTTCAGTCCGAGGTTACAAAACTGTTTTTAAACTGAATGCACGAGGAAATGAGTTGGTTGACCAGTATGATCTGGATGAGAATATTACTGAACTGGCAGATGACGACATTGATTGCACAGTTGGAGATCCAAATCATGATATGGGATACGATAATGACGATGAAGATGCAGAGGTGGAAGCAGAAGAAGAGTTTTTGTCGCCTATTATTTCTCAAACAAAGGGCCGCAAAAAATAATCTAGATTTAAGAGTGCACTCGAGAAAATCATTCCTTCTAAGCCTCATCGAAAATGTGCAATTTGTGGATTTGAAATCGACCACGATAAGCGAAATCACTATCGAGTGCTAGGGATTCCTGAGCCAAAAAAAATAGGCGTCGGTTGTATTAATCATGCTATGTTTTTTTATTTTATGAAAATGAACATTTAATATGTACTATTCCTCTTAATGTTATGCAGTACTAGTATTGGTATAATTTGTACTTCTAATATTGACAATTACATTATTATTATAATAATACTTCACTACTTTTATAAATTCGATAAGTAAATTAATTTCCTGAAATGTCTTGAAAAATTATCATCATTACTTATTAGACTAATTGAACTAATTTTATTAATAATAAAATCATTGATTAATAATAAAATCATTGCTTAATATATAAAATCATTACTAATAATCATTGCTTAATAATAAAATTATTAATACTAATAATGCAAGATTTATAATGATCACTTTATATTTTATTAAAGAATGATATTTATTTTTAATATATTAATAATCCTTTTATTGATATTATTACAAAAATAAGAAAAAATATTAAAGGGGATAATAATAAATATAGATATTAACTTATTTCTATTTTAACAAATCCAATTAATAATATATATTTATATAAAAATAAATCTTAATATAATAATAATATATAGATTTTGGGGGATGGTGAAGTTTTACTATAAAGATATATCCTTGGTTGAAATTATCAGCTAGGCCCGTGGTGCTCGGGTGGTCATATGACGAGGGATTGGTGTTTGAGGTCGCGAGTTCGAATCTGTTTAGCAGCGAATAGTTGGGATAACGAATTTTTTTTCTTCCCAACCGTGACAGGCTATACCGGTCGGGTCCTTTTTTATTTTTTATTTTATTTTAATTTGCTGAGTCATAACATATAATGGAGAAAAGATAAAAAAAATAAAAAAGGTAAGTCAGTACAAGCTGTACTGGCCCGAAAAAAATAAAAAATGGTGAAGCCGGTACAAGCTCTTCTGGCCGGATTATTTTAATAATAAATATTCATATTTTATAACTATACTGACAATATAATTTTACGTGGGCCTCTCTTATTAAAATAGAAGTCGGTACAGGTAAATAATTAGGCACAACAACCTGTGCCGGCTTATCAAATAGAAAATCTAATCTCAACCTTCAATTCAATTTATCAACGGTCCAAAAAAGGGTTGTTGCACAGTTCTCATAGCAACCGACTGCTATGGAAGGGTTCCCATATATATATATATATATATATATATATATATATATATATATATATATATATATATATATATATATATACCACCACACCCATGTAATATTTAACTTTAATTATTACATTTTTATTACTTATAGTCCAGCCATTACTCAAACTAGCTGATAGCCCGTGCAATGCACGGGCTAGTTTGAAGAATAAATTGAATAATTTGTCAAATATGCGATGAGAATGATATTTTTTTATAGACTTTTCAATAACTGAAGACATGAAGATCAACTCTCAGTATCTTTCCATATGTTAAAAACAGATCAATGATTAAAGGCTAAAACAATTAATATCAATAATTAAACCAAATGAAATAGAAACAATATCTCAACACCCAAATTAAAAGTTACAGGACGCAAGGCACATCTCAGATTAGTCAAATTCCTAAAAAATATGGTTTGCCATTATAGAAATCATATAGGTAAGTGTACATAATTACTGCAACTCTTAATATCAATAAAGGTTATCCACCAAAAATTGAATGTATGATCCCAAAAAAAAACATTTGAAGCCCACTGCGCTAAGCTTCCATCTATATACAAAAAGTGACTTTTCAAAGCCCTCCATCACATCTGCATACTCAAATAAAACCAAGCTGCATCAGTTTTGCAACTTGAAAATTATATTACTGTCCTGACCAAAGAAATATAATAAAAATAAATACATGACTAACTCGTGTCTCTAATAAATTGCTCTCCAAAAGCAATGAATAAATAGAATCATTTTTGATTTTATCCATCTGGCAAGATAGACAATTGAAGCAAGAATCCTTTTTAATATAGTGACACAATTGGAGCAAGAATCCTTTTTAATACAGTGACGCTTTTAAGTTCCTAAAAAGTAGGTTACAAATGTGCAGAAAATTAATATCCAAAGGTGATAAATTGCATGTTCAAGTAGAGTGGTGACCAAATTTTTTCCTAAACTTCCAATAAATCTTCAAAGTAAAAAATATCGTAATTCGTAGCTTTGTTAGAGAATAATGTTTCCCTTGTGTATCTAAACTGTGTGCTTGAAGCTAAACATAAGTACTTAATCATTTATGTGATAGTGAGGTATGCAGAAAATGAATAAAAATATCATCTTTGCTTTGAAGTTTCTTCAGAACTATCTTCCAAAAATTTTCAAGAAAAAAAGAGATAATGTTATGTCTTGTTAGAAAGGTGTTAGAGAACCAAATTTGTAATTGGAGTTCAATGGTAATAAGGAAAATGAGTCATGAAATCTCCTTGATATCTAAAAAGAAAAGAAAGGTAAAGAGAAAGTAACAAATATTAATACATACAATACATAGTTTCTTGGTGCTCTTGACAGCAAGCTTCAATTTTCTAGAGTCTCTTGGTGATATTCAGGATCTCCCCGCAAAAAATCAAATCTTGCCATTGCCAAAACACGAACCCAAAAACCATTAAATGAGAAGAAAAAAAAAGTCCATATTTCATATCAAAAAGAAAAATAAAGAACCTTCTCCTTCCAATCCAACTCAATACCAATTCATCTAACCATATACAATTTAGAATACAATTTTAAACAATTTAATAGAGAATAAACATGATACCTGGCATTTCAGCTTTGAGGCAACCAGATATAACATCAACATATCGAGACTTGGGGCCCAAGGACCCGCCAATCTTTGTCATGGCAGGAAAGAAACTTTGAACGTACATTTACATCGGCATATCAATAATTTCTCAAATCAATCTCAAAATCATAAAGATAAATATGAACAGATTCATTTATATGCAAATTGTAGATCCAAGTTAATTTTTTTAAAAGAAGTGAGAAATAAACAAAAACACTCACAGATTTTGAAGTCTCTAATTAAGAACTTTAAGGTTAAGAGTTTCAAAAGTAATGACAAATATAGTAATGATAAATATGCCAAAAACAATGAATATTAAAAAAAATCACAGGTAAATCATTCATTAAGAGCCAAAAAGGGGACGAACCCAATTACACGCGCACTATATAGAGCATAGAATAACAAAAGGCAATCATATGCCAGAAAGCTAAAGGCCTCACTCTATACACAGAGCATGACAAAAGATAACTATTATTGGCAGAAAAACAAAGTAAAGAAATAAGAATGTACGCCCAAAATCAAATTAATCATAACCGGTCAAGCGTCAACTTATTTGTTACAACATGTACACATGCAACTCCAAGAAATGATTGCTAAAAGATGTTTCTATGAAAAATATTTTTTATGTTGAGAGTATATACCTGAATGTGAGATCCATTAAAACGTACAATTACACCTGCCAAAACAATACAAACCTCCTCGAATGAAGTATCTTCTTTTAGATCTCTCTAAGTTCCACGAACTTTTAACTTAAGAATTTGTCCAGGATAAACAATCTGCAAGAACACAAACTGATTACTAAGTTCCATTCAAATTGTAACTTATCATAACAAAGAAATTTTGCAATAATAGAAACTCTAAAAATATAGAAAAAAGATTTAAGGCAGAGCAAGCATATTTTAGACGCTTAAGTAAATAAGGTTAACAATCCTCCAAATTCAAAGAGACAGATTCATACCTTGCTTCCATTATCACCTAAGGGACAGATTTGTGACATAAATGGGACAAAATATAATCAAAACAAAGAGCAATAGAAGGGAGATATACTATATCCAGCACCATAAAGGTTATAGAAGGGAGGAAAATTCAAAGAGAAATTTTTTTATGAACACTTCAAACGAAACCCTAACATAGAAAACAATATCATAAAAAGTAAATTACATAGGGAAAAAAATTATTATTAATAATAATAATTACCAAGACAGAAGCAAAAATTTAAAACCTTGCGACTCCAGTCACTTTTGATAATGAGCAGTCACCAGGTACAGAACAACATATGAAAAACAACTCAATATTCGAAATCCATACGACATATTGATGCTACATTAAAGAGAGAAAATCTGGAATCTAAATAATCTAGCCAAGTTTAGAAAAATTCTCTGTGCTAGGAAGGAAGAAAAGCCATTTATCTTTCAAAACAGAGATTTTTTACACTCTCATTCGCAAGAAGGAACATAAAAGGTACCTGAGGAGAGCACTTTAGAAGCCATTGAGACAATTGCACAAACAGGTAGAATGCAACTTCTTCCATTGTCATCTCGAAATCATAAATCCTACCAAAACCCTCTCCATTTAATATGATCATATCAATTCTGTTCCAGTTTTTCCATTCCAAGCTTTCCCTTTTGATCTCGATCTCGTCTTATTTGTTGAAGATAGCAAATACTTACAAAAATGTAAGATAGCCAAGCAACTTTTTATCAGCAATGTTCTTAAGAAAATGTTGATGCTTTTTAACCCCCAAACAAATGAAAATATCAACTTGTAAAAAGATAATATTTCTATATGAAAAATACAACATTCTGTTCCAGAGTTGAAGGCATACACAATTTTTGCAATTAATGATCTCATGACTAGATTGATAATGTAGAAAATAGGATGCATACTAATAATGGTGTGCAATTAATATGGGTTGAGGCAGACCTCCATTATTCAGTCAAGTCTTTAATGGCTGCTGTCATGCCCCTACAAAGAGTCAGTAAATGCATCTTCTTCCTTCCAATTAAGTCAAAAGTCCTTAAGAAAACCCATACAAAAAAGTCTGAATTAAATAATTGGCATGGAGAGTAAATCAATGAGTAGATCAATGGAAGGCATTGACGACATTTTGTTTTGCTCCATTTTGATATTCTCTATACCGATAGCCAACTCCAATGCACTGGACAAAATAAGTGCAAATCAAACCATAAGAGATGGAATTAGCACCATTGAATCAGCTAATGGCGTATTCAAATTGGGATTTTTCAGCCCAGGTAGTTTCTCGCCCTATTAGTTGAAGATATCAAATACTTACAAAAATGTAAGATACCCAGATCAATAACAAATACAAATCCAAGTCACTATATATGTTTACTGCAATATAATAAGATACCCAAATCAAACTTTCAACCACCGAATTATATAATAATGTTGTCCTGCATGTCCAATTCCACCACTAATGAGTAAAGAAACAATCTTTACATCTAAAATTTGAGCAGAAAATGCATAACTCACAAACCCAATTTACTGAATTAAATAGCAAAAACAAACAAATTCAATAAAAGTACAACCTTCGAGCGCTTATCTCCGCCAATATCAATATCTTCGAGGGCCTTTTTCCCAGCAACAATTCAATAACGAATGTAATCGTCGAGCCGCCGATCATTCTTTCCATCGATATACCCTTCCGACGAAAATCCATGAATCTGGCCACCAAATCGAGTTGGGAACATTGAAAATCAGTGAGATGAGGGAAGAAGAGGAAGAAAAAACAACCTTGTTTGTATCTATGGATGAGGAAAATTGGGTGCAGACCTGTTTAGACACGACCCGAATGATAGAGAAAGTTGATGCATAAATGACTTGAAGCTAATCACCGAATCCTTTTGTTGGGTTCTCTAAAGCTGAAATTGAGAGAAGAAGAACAAATTTGATCTGTCTTTCAGAGGATTTTGATGTAGAACGTTGGTTGAATTATTTGTGAGCTGTTATTGGCCCTAATTAGAGGAGAGATTATCAAACAATTTTTCTACAATTGAAGCTCTTGATTTGAAAGAGAGAGATGAGGGTAATTGGAATACGATTTTCTGCATCTAATTTTGGAAATACAGAAACGTTAAAGTCATTGGAAAGAATCGCAAAAGTCAGGCGTGGGAAATTGAATGGAGCGAGAGAAGGGGAACAGGTATATGGAAGTTACCTCAAGTAAAATAGGGGTGAGGGTTAATTGAGGAGATGGAAGGGTGGGAAGGCGAAGAGACGATATATGAGAGGAGAAATAATCGAGTTAACTCTTAATTAATTAAGAGTTGACTACTCGGTGAATTTTTTAATTGATTTGAAATTGAGTTTTGTGCTGTATTTATATATAAGGATTGATTTAGAAAATTATACATTTACAACATGTATCAAAATTACTCTACTAACTTTGAATTTAAATTTCATAATTAAAATAAATACGTGAATTGGGACAAATCAATTATATAATTAATATTTATTCCATTTAATTATTCAAATAACTTATTTAAGCTTTATAATTCATTTTTCTGATTTCCTCTCATAAATGGTTATTAATCAATTTACTTAATATATATAACATATATTTATTCATTAATCAAATATTTAATTTGATTTACATTTACTTGGCATATTCACATATATTGCCATTAGCATTACACTTTACTTATAATCAAATAAATTCTTATTTAATTATTACTCTAACAATTACATTACCTTACGAAACTTAATATTTGACTACATTTATCATCAAATGGTTAATAAATATAAGTTAATCAATTTTCTCATCTCATCTCCATTTCTCAATTTCAAATTATCCCAATAGTCTAGCATATCACATACATCATTATATTTATAATTATACTTGATTAAAATTTATTCAAATAACATATTTTGTAATAAAATTTTGATTTTATTCATGAATTTGTACATTGTAATATCCTCGAGTATTACATTATATAATTTAAATTTAATCTTAATTAATTAATATTAATTGATTAATTTCCATCTAACTCCATATCCCATTTTGTATTTAACTCAAAATAATTAATTTAATAGTTAAATCCACTATTAAATCTTCCATTTCAATAAATGTATATACATTTCATACTCATATATACATTTTTAATCTACCACATAAATCACATAATTATATAACACATATATACTTTTATATGTTCAAACTTGTTACTTTTCACAATAAGAATTTTATATATTAAATTCTTATTTTAATAGTTTTCGAAACTCGTGTTATCATATCAACAGTTCGACATCCTCTATGTGACCCATAAAGCCATCAAATGTTAAGGAATATTGGACCAACTATCTGCAGCGCTGATAGGAGGTTTTGAGCCTTTAGAAATATACTTCCATGACGATGATGTGATGTCAATTCAACAAGCCAAAAGGAAAGATATGGGTCTATTCTGGAAATTGTACTTCGACGGCACAACGAATGCAGAAGGTGCCGGGGCAGGGGCAGTTCTCATTTTTGTTACTGGGGAGCAGTACCCTATAGTAACTAAATTTCAATTCAATAACTCTAACAATACGGTTGAGTACGAAGGATGTCTTGTAGGATTAAAGTTTGTTCTGTTAATCGGGGTCAAACGGTTAGCAGTTTTCAGAGACTTAAAGCTAGTCATCAAACAATCCACTAGGCTTACAACACTAAAGAGTTGCACCTCTTGCCATACCATCAAGATGGCGGGTGTAACAATTGAGAATTTGTATTTAAATTAAAATATTTATCGAATTAAATAAATATTTTAGTTAATTTATTTTTTGAGTAAAATAAATAATTGATGAAGATTTTGGTGGAGTAATTTAATTAAGTGTGTTATATTAATTAAATTAATGTTAAATAACTAAATTAAATGAATTGTTAAATAATTACAATGTTGTGTAATGATGGTATTCTAATTTAATTTAATAATTAGGAATTTAATAATTTGTTAAATGAAATTATAATTTATAACGGAAATTTTAATTAAATGGCAAGGATTAATATAATTGTTTAAAGGTGTGATAAATAAAATATATGATAAATGAATTATTAAAATAAATTAAATTAGTTAATAGCCTTGTGTCTCTTGGTGTTTGTAACAGCTTAGATGTTTGAATTTTTTTAACTGATGAAGCCATATTAAGTTGCATATTATGTTGGTCAGTTTTATATTTACGTATTATTATTCTATTAGTTTACGTTCATTTTTCTATATTTAAGTCTAAGAGTAGAGAGTGAGCAGATAAGAGGGAAATAGAGAGAAGAGTACTCTGAGAGAGTTTTGAGAGTTCTGAATAAGAAGAGTTGGAGAATCAAAGCAGGAAGTGAAGATTAACAAAGTAGTTTTCAATTTTCTAACAAAGCTAAACAAGAAATCGAAGGTAGTAATCTTATTCCAAATACTTAGTCTCTGTTCCTTGAAGTTTCTTTCTCTGTAAACGGATTTTGATGCTTAATTTGCGGGGAAGTGGTTTATGTGTTAATTAGTATGTATAATCTGTTATATGTGTCTAGAAACGATTTTCAGAAATCAGAAATCCATGAAATAACTTGTTTGGATGAAGTTTTGAGTGTACAATATATATATATATATATATATATATATATATATATATATACGGGAAGGATCAAGAGCATAATTCTTAAATAGCATAATGCCTTAAGTAGCATAATTTCATCAAAACGACGTCGTTTTAATGGGACGCGGTGGCATTTTTGTAAATACCATGCCACCGCGTATTTACAAAAATGCCACCGCGTACCATTAAAACGACGTCGTTTTGATGAAATTATGCTACTTAAGACATTATGCTATTTAAGAATTATGCTCTTGATCCTTTCTGTATATATATATATATATATATATATATATAATGACTACTTTGGAGTCTAAATTGATGGTTGAATCATGTGATAATTTGTAAATTAAGAGTTGTTTATGTTAATACATTCAGATACGAAAAAATGCATGTTTAATGAACTGATTTGGTTAAGAAACAAACTTGTAGTAATTGATTTCGCTAAACATGTTGAAATATGAAGAAATTGTAATGAACCTTGATTTTGAGTCTGTAAATTAGTTATTTAATTTGTTTATGTGGTTAAAATCAAGCTTGGTATGTTGGGTTATGATTCTATACGATTTTGTAGTGTTAGGGTATGTTTATTTTGCTGTTAAATCGAAGGAATTGGGAGTTTTTGGTAGAGTTTTTCTAAATCGCGAACTACATGAACTAAGTCTGTGATGAACATGAGTACCTAATATAAGGCAACGCCTCTTAGAAGGCCTGTCTGCGTACCGCATCACCTCAGTGTCGTAGCGCTGACACCAGGATTGTGGTCAGCGCCTGTCTCTGGGTGTTGCGCTGCGCCGCAACGCCGATTTGCATATTTGCCTTGAAATGAGATTTTGATTGTTTACGTCTAGAAAATGTAATTGTAACCTAATATAATGAATATAAAAAATGTTAATCATATTATATGTTGTTAAAACATATTGTAATCACATTGTAATGTCAAGTTTGATTGTTTTAAGATTATGACTTAACTAGTTGTTAACAATTGGAGTTTGACGTTGGTAAGAATAGGAAGTGTTCAGTTTGTGCTATGTGGTTAGTATGATTAAACCTAGAGCTAAATATTATAAGTTAAGTAAGATAGATGTTAAACTAAGTAACTTGGTTGTGTTGTAGCTAATTGAGATTGTGATTCTAAATGACATATATGTAGGATAATTGGAGAACATGAGTAGTAATTGTTTAATCTACGCATGAGGTAAGTTCTTAAAACCCTATTCTTATATTGAGCAAGTTTTCTAACTGTTGATTCTTGTTACTCAAAGCTTGAGTTTTTCAAGTTCATTATTTCAATTCTAATTCTTTTGGAAGTAATACTTTGGGTATATAATGTTTATTGTTCAGTCTTTGATTTCTAAATATCGTTGTTCAATCTTATATCGTTGTATTGAATTCTTGAATGACTAGTGAACCCTTATTGATTCGACTAGTCCATAGTTAATGAGCGTTCTAAAATTCTAGAACTGTTATTGAAGTCAATCCGAACCAAACTTCCTTTGGTTCGAACTCCAATGTCAAAGCTGAGATGAACAACCAAGTTATAGGGGATTATTACGCAATAACGTTAAGATGTTTGTGCACATACATGGTACAAAGGGCTGATCCCTCTGAGTACGAGAAGAAAGGTTTATATAGTCTAACGCCTGTTAAAAGTTTAAGTATAGATACTTGATAACCTATGACATAGTTCATGGTCTTGTGATCCTCAGAAGTACTTTTGATTTTGTTTTCTAATCTTGATTCAAAACCCGAGCTTTCCCCTATTCAATATTAATTAATTATTCTCATGTTATTATTAATGTGGTTATACTAGTGGGCAATTGTTTGCTCACTCTTTCATAAAAACATTGCAGCTAAGGTTGAAAGATCCGATGAGCCGTCCATTAGTAAGGGCAAAGGCAATATGAACAAGTAATGAAGACTTTTTATTTTTATTTGATCTAGTTTATGTAATGAGACTTATTTTAATATATTTTTAATTTTCGCAAATGAATGTTGTAATAAAGGTCATACAACCTGGGATTGTTTCAAGACTTTGTAACCCTTTAATGGATAGAATTTTTATTTAAGTTATTTAAGCTACATATTGCTATTATCCTTTATTGTGGGTAGTTAGATATGAATGTTTTAGACAGTAAAAACCAAATCCTGTGGGAATGAAGTACCCGGATTTGGGGCTGTCATAGCGGGAGAGTTTGAAGGCATCGTCTTCATGCATATTCCCAAAATAGAAATGATTTTGCAGAAGCCTTGGTTACATTAGCCTCGTTGGTCAACGTATCATCAAGGAAGGGTTCCCCTACTATCATATTCATGACAAAAAATTTGCCCACTTACGGAAACAATATTGGGGAAATATCCAACGAAATAGCTCCTACTGGACCACCTTAGAATCAAAACATCAAAGAATATTTGTGAGGCGGATCTATACTCGAGAGAGTGAGCTAAACTGAAAAAAAAGCTAATATAGAGGATGGCAATGAAATTCTGTGACAGCCCCAAATCTCAGTTCTATCATTAAAATTGGACTCTGGTGCTATCATACAAACAGCTTAATACATCACAAGAATAATTATAATATTCTTATAAAACATATGCGGAATTCTTACCTTTTACACCCAGGTACGAAGACCTTAACTTATTACATCATTGAATATTAAAATATAATTTACAACTTGTACTAATATTACAACCATTTTCTATCTCTAATCTCTTCTGCTCCTGTACAGTACCAGATTCTCTAGTGTGCTTTCGTTTAGCTGCAATGATATTAGGATTTACAAGAGTAGGCATTTAATTGGCTAACAAGTGAAAATAGTTGAATAAACATCAAAGTTATGAATAACTTATCATTACTTGAAAACTTCAATAACCAAACAAGAGTTATGAAGCATCTTGAAAAAATAGGAATTAAATTAGATTCTTACCATATAACGCCTTCATTACCATCCTAAGAGAACACCCTCCTTAATTCTTCCAATAGAAGTTCATCAACATTTACTTAATCACAATCACCTAACACCATCTGTCTTCTCATACTTAGGAAAAAAATCTTAAATAACGATTCTAGGACTCAACTTAGCCTAGACAATTACATATATGTGAAAAGAATCACCTTCTCAACATATACATAAAACATTACATCACAAGCGTTCAACAGATATGAATGTAATGAACTGAGTGATCACAAATCCCCTGCCCATATAACGGAGTTGTTATACTCATTAACTACATGTCAACGGTTAAAAATCATGTGACTGCACTTACAACTTAAACTTAGTTAACGCCGTAACATTTAGGTAGTCTTACCGACTTTTACCTTTATTCTTTCTTAAATCTTATGCTTTCTGACACTAAAAGTGTCTATATCCTTATCATAACACAACATGTTTTTATTTTCATAAACATCTTAACATGTGTCTATCTAAAATAATTAGCATGGACTTAAACAGTTCAAAAACATAACATTTCTTATACAAAAGCACATAAGTGTAGATATTGGCAACAAACATAATTCATAGCTCAAAAACTTGTATAAATGTAATTTATTTGCACAAAAACATGAAACTTGCATTAAATTTAATAATTTAAATGAAGTCAGAAAACTTGTTAAACTAAATCAGAGTAAGTTTAAGAAACTTGCCTTATGCGTCCTTTACTGTTTATGGTACATATCTCTTTGAATAACCTACATATATCAATAATGTAGAAAATACCAATTAGTCACTTAATGACGCTCAAATTGGTTTATATTAATTCTTATTTCATATCGTTCGCACATTATATTTTAATTTACGCGATTTACTCCAAAACATCTCTTGGCGTCGCGTCGTTCAGACATATTACGATCCTCATAATCATCCATCTTTATTGGTTTATATTAAACCCATTCTATATCTTATAATGTTAATTTCATTTGAATTAAAACACTTTTTAAGTTCATTAACACTTGGCACGGCGTTTTGATGTTAATACGTCACACGCCCGATTTGTCTCTTTTGCGTATGCTTAACATGCTCATACAACTTGTTTAATACATCATTGATTAATGTAAATCATCATTATATTTCATAATGATCATGTTTTTAACTTAGAACAACATCTTTTATTGTCTGAAGTATCCACGTTGCATATGCGCATGCCCGATGCCCTCTCATTGCGTCCGAATGTACACCAGTCCCAAAATGGCCAATTTAGCCCCTTCTCCCAACCTCAAATCTCAAAACTTATTAAAGTTTTAGGTCTATCTTTATGTTTTCCGATCATCTTGAATCATCTCTATTGGAGTTAGTATGCAAAAGTTATGCCCATTTTACTATAGAAGGTCAAAACAGTCATGTCGACCAAACCTTTGGCGCGGTTGCACCCAATTCTACACGCCAGTGCCCACACCCTATAGCTTAGTTAGCCCGCGCGCCCAACGTATGCCCAACCGGGCCGCCCATGCCGCGCCCATGTCAGCCCATCCTATTTTTTGCATGTTCTGACACGCCCACTTCGCTATGCCATAGCTTTCTCTCCTGACATTAGAATGAGTCCATTTTTAAGGCTATGGAAAGCTTGTAACGTCCTCTACAAATATTCTTGGATGAAATAATTTTTAGGGTTCATTAAATTATCAGGAAATTTGTTTAAATGTCCCCTGAGACTAAGATTTTCATCGTTTGACATACTTTACGAAAAAATTCGCCATAACTTCATTTTAACATCTTTTTCCTCCATTCCACTTGGAATATTTCCATCAATAAATAGCTATGATTTCATCCTTTGAAATCACACAACAAAACATAGACAAATATATATCTATATCCATTTATAGTCAATAATTAGCTTGTTCATCCATCCTTATGTTTGGGCTTAAGTTTTTAATTTAGTTCCACTTTTTATGCATATTTAGGGTATTTTTACAAGATTATCTCCTTCAAAACCACTTTATACCTTCCAGATCCATCATGTTCTTCATTTATAACCAACCACCAACAACAAATCAAATCAAAGAAAATAACAAGGTGAAAAGAGGATGGTTGAAAATTTACCTCTTATGACTTCTTCTTCTTCTCCTTCTTTCAAGCTTGACCTTAAGATTTGATCTTGGTTTTCTTCTCCCCTAGTTAGGTCCGGCTCTCTTTTCTATCTTTTTCTTTATCTTACTTTCATTCTTTCTTCTTTAGCTCTCACTTTCTCTCTCTTACTCTTTTTTAAGCCTTTAAAAACCACGACGTGGCCAAGTGTTGGGTAATTGAATCAAGTTATCCTAAACTTAACTCATCTATAAAATATGTCGATGAAACTCATGTAGGGTTAAGGAATAAGATGATGACACTTGGGATTATTGGTGAAAGAGATAAGGTAGCATTAAACTCTCTTGCCACTTATGCTCATGAATCACCAAATCCCTCCCCTCTTGCCCATTATTGCTGACCCTTTATGGCCCTTTGAGGGAAAATTGCCCCTCTTTGTTATCTCCTAGCATATCATTGTCATCCCTTATTTAACCCATATGGGATAAACATCATTTTTCGTCCTTATCCTTTATTTGATAAGCCTTATCATGCCTTAATCCTTCTTTCCCTTGCTTGTTGCCGTCCATGTGGTCTCCATGTGCCCCCATGTGCTACCTTATCTTGCCTTGATTTAGCACACATGGGATAAACATCTAAAACTTAGCTTTGGCACCAATTCTTTAGGGTTTAACCCTAAGGCTTGAGCCATGACTTCCATACTAGTCAAGCCACATGAGTAATAGCTTGCTCTTGGCAAATTACACTTTGCCCCCAACATATTCTTAAAATATTCATTCCTAACATATTCTGAGAATATTCCTTAGAATATTCTCAGAATATTCCTTATTAGGTTTAAACTCTTAGGTTTTTAATCCTAAGGTTTTTTCCAAATTCCCATTATTCTCCCTTAAGTATCGTAATTCACTTTTATACTTCATTAAGTTAGCAAAATTTTCATTTTACCCTTTTATACATTTGATTAGGGTTTAATTCCTAAACTAAGTCGATTACCCAATTTCTTTTTGGTCAGATTCTCTAACTTTTTCGGTTACATTTTCATAGCCCGCTCGGTTAGCCGAAAAATTGACTTTTGATTTTTCAAAAATTCGATTTCGTCACCGTTCCCCCTTTTCCTAAGAAACGCTATGTCGTAATTCGAAAAGTAAAAAAAATGACAATGCATTTTTAGCGTGAATAGTATTTTTATGGCTTTCCCCCCAAAAACTTTTATTACATATTTCATCTCTCATTCTCGACTAAATGCTATGACGAATTTCAAAATTCTCAAAAAGTTCGTTTATTAGCATTTTTCTGAGTTTTCATGAATAGTAACTTTTTCGTCTTTTTCTTGATTTTTTTTATTTTCTCATATGATCGTAAAACTCGTAAATTCCATCACAGAATCACGATCCACCACAAAATTTCATCTTTTAACACATAAAACAAAATAATACTCATAAAATCTTATTTTATTCAATAATATTCCAAAATATTTAATTTACGAATTAAGTAAAATTTTTGGGTCGTCACAAATTCTAGTTTAGCGGGGATGCTCTCTATAAAAGAGACACAAGCATAGGCCTTCTAAGGTGTCTAAATAAGGATTAATCCCAAAGACTTATGGATGAAGTGCATGGCAGGGTGTGCAGAGCACACATGAGTAGACCATTGCTCGCAAAAAATATATTAAGGACGGGACACTACTGGCTCTCCCTCAAAGTTGATTGCGACGATCACGTTAAGCATTGCTATCAATGCCAAATCCATGCCAATATTATTCATGCACCTCCTACCCAGCTCCATTGTATGACCATACCATGGCCACGTGCCACGTGGGTAATGGACATGATCGGACCAGTCGAGCCCAAAGCAAGTAACGGTAATAGATTCATCTTCACGATGATCGATTACTTTACCAAATGGGTGGAAGAAGTCTCTTTCCCCAAGGTTACCAAGGAGGTAATCGTTAGCTTCATTAGGAACAATGTCATTTGTCGATACAGGCAACCTGAGGTTATCGTGTCAGACAACGCCAAGAATCTGAATAACGAGATGATGAGGGAGCTGTGAATTAAATTAAATATTGAACACCTAAACTCAGTTATCTACCATCCAAAAATGAATGGCGCGGTGGAAGTCGCTAACAAAAACATCAAGAAGATAATGATGAAGATGTCGACAAACCACTGGGGGTTCCCTATTTATTACCTTTAACCCTACTCGCCTACCGAACGTTGACTCACACATCGACCGGGGCAACCCCTATTCATTAGTATATGGCATGGAGGTCGTACTCCCCACATAGGTTAAAATGGAGTCCCTTATGGTGATAATGGACTCCCAAATAGAAGAGGGTTAGTGGTTACAAAATCAATATGATCAGCTATCCCTGATAGACACGAAGAGGGTTGTCGCTATCTTTCACGGTCAGCTATACTAGCAACGAATATCCTTGTCCTACAACAAAAAGGTATGGCCTTGGGAGTTTAAGGAGCATGACTTGGTATTAAAGAAGATCATTCTGGGCTAGGAAGCAGCTAAAGAAAAATTCGTACTGAATTGGGAAGGACCCTTCATTGTCAAAGTGATCTTATTAGGCGGAGCCCTAAGATTGGAAGAGATAGATAGTAAGGAGTTCCCGAAGCTGATCAATTTTGATTCGATGAAACGATATTATGTCTGAGAACCCTTTTTGCAACCATGAATATCTATAAAAAAAATTAGGTCCTTATAAGCCTGAAATATGTAAGACCTGATCCCCCCATCCACGGGAGTATGTAGGCAGACATCTATGGTGCGGTCTAACCCTTAAAAAATAACAACTAAACACTTTTACCTCATATCCCAAATACTAACCCCAAAACTCAAATCACACGAGAAAATCAAAATATACCTAAAAGACCCCCAAGCCTACGACCCATGCTGAGAAGACCTGGCGGCACCTCAACATCATTTCATCAAATCTGCCTCAAGTCTTGGAGATGACGAGAACAGTTTTATATTGAAATAATAAGTTATGGGGCTAAAATGGCAATCAGGGTACACGGTCAAGACGTGCTCAAAGGAGAGAAGTGAACTAAACATGTTCCTTTTTATATATACAACTATTTAAGTATACAAAAGTAATAATGAATATATGACAAATGAGAAAAACATATTTTGTGTAGGAAAACAAAGTAGGACTATAAATCTGAGGTCAAACAGGAAAACAACTCCAAATATCCAGATGTTTTCGTAGAAGGAGGATCAGCCATGAGCTCCTGCTCCACTACATCAATACGTCTCAAAAGCTCTAATGTTTACCGGAAGGTCCCCTCTTGGCTTTGTATCACATCTCGAGCATGATCGACAAGCTCATCCTCAAAAGACCGGAGTGCGTCCCTCTCAACTATAACTTCATCTCTAACAATGACAGCTGCATACTTCTCAGCACTTACAACGTCCCTACCTACCAAGGTTGTCAACATCAAGGTCAAGCCTAATCCTGTTCAAACATCAGAAGGTGAACCTGGAAATCCAACGCCTCCCTAGATGCTGGAACATAACTCGGAGTCACACTAACTAAAGCCTCCGTCAAACCAGCAAACAACTTATCCTCAGTTGGAGATATAGGATCCTCTATCAGGTCCTCCTCATCAATATACAAAGCCCCTGCCTTAGTATAATCAATCGCATCTGGGGCTAAATCAACCTCCAACCAGGTCAAATACTCTGTCAATTGGCCAGGATGGCCATCCTTAAAATCCGTTGTCTGCCTATGAGAACAAAATTCGTAGACGCGTGCTAAATCTACCTCAGTAGTAGAGCAAATGGGAAAGCGATAGTCCTCGGTCCACTCAAACAAATGAACATCTTGATGCTGATCAAATTGGCGCATTACCACCAGATGATGATATGTGGTCACAATCCTCAAACCGACAAAATGGAGGAAATCAAAATCAGCCACATGAGTGGTAAAACTCGGGAACGAACAATATTCAGAGTACATAACAATCTCAAACGGATCCTCCATGGTATCCATGAACTCGATCCATAAGAATCAAATGAAAACTTTGTGATATCTCTAAGTAGTCCAGTGATCCTCTTGATGTATTGTGATCTTGTGCTTACTCCGTGATCTTGAACTCAAAGTAGCTGAGAACCTATCAACTATACATTAATTCAGCTTTTTGGAGATTAACTTAATATTATTTAATCTTTCTATTCTAAGTCCTTGTATAATTGATCAATTCTTTATAAGGACTGCACAAATCATACTGGTACAAATATACATTAAGCTCATTCATCATCAAATTTAAATATGCAAACTCTAACACATTATAATTCCTAAGGAAATAGTTATGATTAGATTTGACTTCCTTTTTTAAAGAGATTGACTCCTATCCTAGTATGGCAATTCCTATGATAAGGATTTCTATTCCAATTCAGGGACAAGGCATTTAAGGAGGTGTGATCATTATAAATACAAGGCTATACCTTACTTTACAAGTACTAAATTATTCTATGAGCACTAAAGTTTTAAGCCTCCATTGTTAACCTATTTTTTAAAATTTACTTATTCTCACACAGGAGTTATCCCCCGGCAGCCTAGGGCGTCAAGTTCCTGCGTGTGAGTTCGTTTTTGTGCAGGATTAGATATGTTGTTGGTGATTGAACACGTGGACAAATCTTGGCGTTAACAACATGTTTATTTCATTAATCTTGATTAGGTAATTTAATAAAATCATGTATTACACATGTCTTTTGTAAGACCCCAACTTTTATGAATAAAGATTAATTTTTCTCAAAATATATTTTTGAATATTATTGTGTGGATTTGATATAATGTTATAGTTGGGGGTAATATTTACAAATTTTGCAAAGTAAGCAAGTTGTTATAAAATATTCGATTGGTCGGAGAATAATTATTTTAACAGGGAATATTCGTATGATGGCACAATCATTGGTGGACCCCACAACGGAAGTATTATTGGAGTTAGAAAATGACAAAAAAATATCTTTTTATAAAAATAACGGCGAAAGTTTTACCGTTAAACTGTTGAAATATCCAGTGGTAAAAGTACAATAATACGCGTGATTGTATAGTAGCACACAGTATTGATTATTGATGCTTACGGAGAAGTCACTCAGTTATACTCAATTATTACTACAGTAATTGCTGCATAATATCTCTCATATTATTGATTCAATTATTATCATAGTATCATTTGCATAATATTTTATATTATTAAATCAATAATTGAGATGACAAAGTTATTCATATTATTATTTGCATTATTGATGATGTCTAGAAAGTTCTATCGAGAAAAGTGGTTTGGCACCTAATTGCGCGCCAATAGAGAGAAATCCTTATCGGAAAGCCCCCTCTTTCCTGGGAATGATCTGGTTGTTAAATATTGTGAGTTATAATATTAATGATGAATAAGTTCGTGTTGATTAAAGAAGAAATTGTTGATAAAAATATTTCTATTGTGTTGGGATTTTTAGTGTTAGTGGAAATCAACATTTATTTCGATAATAATTGATTTCTGGATGTTAAATTGATCAAACGGGCAATTAATCGAATAAATGAGCAATTAATTGCTATTGGTTCACATGCAAATTACTGTTGTTTCACATGTATGAAACTATTGATTCACATGCATGTACTATTATGGGAGGTGGTGCAAGATTGATAATACTTGAAGGATTAAATTAAAAATAGAGGTATAGATAAAGGTACTATACTGTAATAACTTGATCCCCTAATCGTGCATGTGACAACCGTAATTTTGTAATTTAATTTTAATATTTATTGGATTGAATAAATATTTTTTGATGAATTAATTATTAGATTAATTAATTAATTGATGAAGTTGTGATAGATTAATTTAATTATATGTGTTACATTTATTAATTTAATGTGGAGAATTTTTATTGTTCGAAGTATGTGATTATGTGAGCTTATTGAATTAAAAGAAGTATTTAATAAGCCTATGTTATTTTAATTAATTTAATTATTAATTAGAGATTTAATAATTTGATATTATTATTTAATGAGAAATTTAATTATGTGACTATGTGCATTATTGAGAAATTATTATATTTTATTTAAATAAATTAAATAAGATATTAGATTTATTTTATAATGGGTGTGACATTATTTAAACTATATGATAATGATTTATTAAATTAAATGGTTTTTGAATTATTTCCTTGCTAGCCAAACATGGCACTATGGGAAGTTGAGGCAGTTACCCATGACTGGGTAGCTGACCACAAACGCGTATCAGATCTCCTCTTTTTATCAAACGTCTTCTTTTTCTTTCTTTTTCATTATTTGGCTAAGTCTGGTAAAATAGAGAGGGAAAAGAGAGGGAGTTTGAGAATTTAGAGAAATTGTTAAGAGGTTTGTGAGAGTCAGGAAGAATCAGAAGGAATTCATCTCCTATTTCACTCTACGCTTGGGTAATTTCTTCAACCAAATCTTTATTTTATGTCTTTTAAGTTTCATGAAAATTGGCTTTCTTCGTTCTGTAATTTCTGTAAATTGGGTTATGATGTTAGGGATTCGAGTATGTTAACATGTTTTACATATTGTATAGATTTTCATAATATATATTATGACTGGTTATTTCAAAAATCTACAGAGTACGTGATATGGCCATATGGCTTAAGGAAGAGCTCTACAATAAAATCCAAGTCCCAAGCTAAGAACATGCATCCAACTTAATGCTAAAAATTATGCAATTTTCTCTTTTTCCTCATTTCAGCTCCAATTCTTCCTGAAATCATTAAACACCTTAATAAGTTCATATACACATGAAACATGCAATAAAACTAAATATAATGGAATCAAAATAAATGAATAATATGCACTCATCAAATTCCCCCACACTTAGCCTTTTACACGTCCTCGTGTAAACCAAAAGTTTGATTTCCAAAAAATTCTATTCAACCATAGTGTTAAAAGATTTCAAGATACAAATAATGACTATCAACACTAAATTTGCAGAAATCTAATCCACGCCGTATCAATTAACTCACAATTACCAACTTTATCATTTCACCAATGAATTTTATTAAATCAAATTGTAGCCACATAAGTAACTTTCCCAAAATCATCATATTTACTCAACTTAGTTACCATGGAGCAAAAACCGTGCACACTGACTCACAACCAAGAACAAATTTTTCTTGCATTTTAATTTTTTCATAGAACCTTCTTTTTAGTACAGATGAATGTATTTTCATGTTTTTTTTCGTATATATATATTTTTTTTCTTGACATGTGCAATGTCTCCTTTTCTTAGGCTTTTCAGAGTTACCCATTAGCGAACTTTCCACCAACGACTCCCAAACCAGATGATCTTAGGGCGCTAGGTGTAGAGACACCCCTACTGGCTTACTTATTCAAGTAACAAAGGCCGCAAAAGTTGACTAGTCAAGCTGCTTTTATCCATCGCACTTTTCAGCGTGAATACTAATGCTTCCCGAGGCTTAGATACCCAGTTATTTCGCACAATGGACATTGAAGCAGATTTTCAATTTTCTTGTTTTTTTTCTTTTTTTTCTTTTTTTTTTTCATTCATCATTTTTTCACATGGTTCTGCAACATCATAAGCAAGTTAAACAGTTCTTAGTCGTGAAATCAGTGCACATAGACAACTCCACAAATAACTTAGCCCAATAAACATGCTTCTTATATTCAAGTACTCATGTATCACAAATTCAATTCAAATCAATTACTATGGATCATGACTTAGTTGTTATCATTCATTAACAAATTAAGCATCAAACAGATTCTGAATTTTAGCATCAATTTTCAATCTTTGACTTTAACCTTCGAACACATAAGCAAATAGAACCATAGAACCCAAGTTTTCAGTTTTTTTTTCAACTTCCCATCAAAACTGGATTTTTTAATTCTACATAAAATAAAACCTACATCTCCCCCCCACACTCAAACCTTACATTATCCCCAATGTAAGAAAATCATGCAAAGAAGAAAATACTATTAGCAAACATGCAATAAAAACAAAAAAAACTAAAAAGTAAAGGGATAGAAAAATCAAATCTGAGATCTTGGGTTGTCTCCCAAGCAGCTGCCCGTGTTTATTGTCATCGGCTTGACATCATCCTTCTCATCTTATGTAATTGGACTTGTGTACTTCAAGTGGACTGGTAACAACTTCAATTCTTTATTAGAAGCATCCTTCATGTTCTGATTTTTCTTCATTCCAACCATCAAATCTTTTTTGTATATTTGCTCAAGAGATTTCGTTGACTTATTTGAGAATTTTGGCAATGAATGTAATGCAGCTAAATTCTCTTTCAATTCCTGGGTTTGCGCAATCTCTTCTTCCATGTCCATTTCCAAACTATTGGTGATTGCAATTTCCAAATTGTCCCTATGTAGTTGTTCAAAAACTCTATGCACCAAGGAGTCTCTCACATTGATAGCAAAAACCTGTCCTATATCACTAGGGTACCTCATGGCATCATAGATGTTAAACTGAATTTTCTCTCCATCAAACTCCATAGTCAAGGTCCCATTATGCACATCAATCATGGTTCTTGCTGTTTTCAGGAAGGGTCTTCCTAACAAGATGTGGGAAGGGTTTGGTGATGTACCATCTTCCATATCCACAATGTAAAAGTCTGCAGGAAAGATTAGTTCGTTCACCTGCACTAAGACATCTTCAATTACCCCTCGGGGGTAGGTGTTAGTACGATCTGCCAATTGGATAATCACACCAGTATTTTTCAAAGGGCTTAGATTTAAGGAAGCATAAATAGATAAAGGCATAACATTAATTGAAGCTCCTAAATCTAGCATGGCCCTTTCAAATCTGGTGTTTCCTATTTTGCATGGGATTGTGAACATTCCTGGATCATTACATTCAGGAGGCATTTTTCTTTGAAGAATAGCAGATACATTTTCTCCAACTGTGACTCTTTCATCATTTTGCAATTTTCTTTTATTAGTGCTTAATTCTTTTAAAAATTTAGCATACCGTGGCACTTGTTTAATTGCATCAAGAAGAGGGATGTTCACTTCTACTTTTCTAAAAGTTTCCAAAATTTCTTTTTCTTTTTCATCTTTCTTTGATGTTTTAGAATTTCTGGGAGGAAAGGGAATAGGAATGCTTTTAAGCTGATTAGGAGGTTTAGGTTGTACCTTGGATTTTTCTGTTTCCTCCTTAGTTGCTTCCTCCTCAAGCTCTTCGGAGGTCGGTGGTGTATCCAACTGTTTTCCATTCCGCAAAGTTATGGCACTTGCATTCTCCCTCGGGTTGACTACTGTTTGAGATGGTAATTTTCCTGAGCCTCTGGATTCCAATATCCCCACAGTCGTAGCCAGTTGTCCTACTTGGTTCCTTAATTCTTGAACCGAAGTTTTTGTCTCTTGTTGAAACTGTTGTGTCTGATTCATGAACTGTTGTGTCTGTTCTATAAATGCTTTGAACATATCCTCCAGTGATGTTCTAGTAGGTGCAGGGACTGCTTGCTTCGGTTGATATTGAGGTTGGGCTGGTTGAAAGCCCTGCTGCCTAGGTGGAAATGCAGGTGGTGCCGTTTGCTTGCTCCCATAACTCCAATTTGGATGATCCCTCTATCCTGGGTTATATGTGTTTGAGTACGGATCATACTTTTTCTGAGGTGGTGGCTGATAATTTCCCATTGCATTAGCTTGTTGCACAGCCTCGTCATCTTGTAATGTTGGGCATTCATCTGTATTATGATTTGGTTGTAGACATATTCCACAAACCTTTGTAATTGGCAATTGACCTGTAGCTAATTGTCTAACCATAGCAGTTAATTCAGAAATTTGTTGACCATAATCACAAGTGCTTACCTCGCTTACCCTTACTGGTGCATGATTTGTTCTAGTGCCATATTGTTGCGAGTTTGCTGCCATGTTTCCAATTAAATTCCTTGCCGCCTATGGGGTCTTGTCAACTAGTGCTCCTCCGCTAGCTGCATCGATCATGCTCCTATCCATCGGTACCAACCCTTCGTAGAAATACTGGATCAGGTGTTGTTCATCTATTTGATGCGGTGGACAATTGGAACAAAGCTTTTTGAATCTTTCCCAATACTCGTATAGTGTCTCCCCACTGAATTGTCTAATCCCACAGATCTCCTTCCTTGTGTTGGCTACTCTTGAGGCTGGAAAGTATCTCTCCAAGAATAGCTGCTTCATGTCATTCCAAGACTGTATTGAACCTGAGGGTAGGTAGTACAACCAATCCTTTGCCAAATCTTCTAGGGAGAATGGGAATGCTCTCAGCTTGATTTGCTCTTCGGTGATTCCGTTTGGTTTCATAGTAGAGCACACCACATGAAATTCCTTCAGATGTTTGTAGGGGTCCTCACCTGTAAGACCACGAAAAGTAGGCAGTAAATGGATTAGTCCAGATTTAAGTTCAAATGCAGCATCTAAATTAGGATATTCAATGCACAGAGGTTGTTGATTTAAATTAGGAGTTGCCAACTCCCTGAGAGTTCTATTGTTGTTTGGAATTGCCATCTCTTCTCCTTTGTCGGATTCGTTGGATAATAATTCCAAAGCTAAGTTGAGGCCTGGTGATGATGCAGAAGCCTCGTCTATATCTGCAGAAGACTGTTGAACTTTAAGTTTTTCCTTCCTTAGCCTCCTTGCAGTTTTCTCAATCTCTGGATCAAAATCTAATATAGTAGCCTGAGAAGATCGAGTCATAAAACAAGAACAAAACAAATAATAGAATAAAAACAAAACGCCAAATTACTCCCCGACAACGGCGCCAAAATTTGGGAGCTGTCGTTTACACTCCTAAATTAACCTCACTTTCACTTCACAATTTATAATAATTAGCACAGTAATAAGTAAGAATCGATCCCACAGAGAGTAAAGTTGTTTTATAATTATTCTACTATTTCAACAGAAAATAAAGATGGGGTTTTTTTTGAAAATTACTTTTAAACTAAGAGAACAAAAATTAATGATTTAACCAAATATGTAAAAACTTCAGTTCTACAGTTCAGTTTCACCAAGTACAACAATCAATTAATCAAGTAATTATTATTTTTCCTTCAATGAAATTATTAGCCCTAGATAACAATAAGCTCTGCTATCCGAAATTCTCCTTAGATTATCACTGTATGAAATAAGCTCTTCACCAGATTCTAACTAGCATATAACCTAGAATAAGCTCTCTAGATTTAATATGATAGAAGCATTAAGAAATAGAGAATAAGGCTAATCCAAGCAACAAATACATAAGCTCGATTTGTTTAACTTGTTTTCTAATAATCTTAGCAATAAACAAAAGCTTGTCCACAATTATTATTACCAAGTTGTTACTTGTGATGAAGAGAGATATCAATTACACGTAATACCAATCTTAATCTAACATATGATAATGATCAAATTAACTCAATTGGCCATATTAAATTAATTAAATCAATTAGCATGCAATCAATGAAAACAGATTATCAGAAGAAATTTCACATAAGAAGGAATAAATAATAATACTCAATTAATTAATTACTTGTAACAAGGATTCACCTCCCTTTAGAACTGAATAAAAAGAACTAGCCTGACATGCTCTTGAGCCTTCACTCCAATAGAGGATAGTTGAATGTTGAATAATTGAATGAATAAAACCATGACTCTCATCCTCTATTTATAGTGCTAGACAAAGTCCTAAATCCTATAGGATGTAGAAATCCAAATCCTAAAAGGAATTACAAATCATAACTAGTTTCCATAAAGAAAATAGAATTCAATTTGGAAATAAATCTTAATCTAAAGGAAATCCTAAAGCTAATAGAAATATCAATCCAATTCCATGTAGAAGTCTACCGAAACCTGCGTTTAGAAACTTTCCAAAAATCCAAGATTTCCTGATTTTCCCGCTCAAATTCGCTGGGGCGAATTTTCATTTCCTGCTGCGACGTCCTTTGGAAAAACGAGCATAACTTTTGATCCAGGAGAAGTTATGGGGCCTGCTACCTATCAAAACGAAGATCTCGACGAGATCTACAACTTTCATTCTTTGAGAATTGACAGAATCGCTCTGCATCAAGGTCGAAATCGGGCTCCAAGTGACTACTATGTAAATTACAACATCCAAACTTTGAGGTTCAACGTCCATTTAGTAAAAATATCATAACTTTTTTATATGAACTCCGATTGGGACGATTCAAGATGTTCTGGAAAGCTAAGGAAGAGCTCTACAATAAAATCCAAGTCCCAAGCTAAGAACATGCATCCAACTTAATGCTAAAAATTATGCAATTTTCTCTTTTTCCTCATTTCAGCTCCAATTCTTCCTGAAATCATTAAACACCTTAATAAGTTCATATACACATGAAACATGCAACAAAACTAAATATAACATGCAATAAAACTAAATATAATGGAATCAAAATAAATGAATAATATGCACTCATCAGACAAAGAATAATTTATGATGTTTAGTGCGTTATTATTGACTGGTACTGTGAATGTAATTGGTATTTAGGATTTAATTCAAAGAACGAATTTGTTTAAGTGTAATCTACGCACGAGGCAAGTTTCTTATCCTAAATTTTCGTTAAGCAAGTTCTCATTATTATTGATCAAGCCTACCTTGTATATTAAAGTTTATTAATCTTCAATCATGATGTTGTTATACAATAATTATTCTGTTGTATACCTTTTGAGATGTTATTCAAGTTAAATATTCATTTATTGTTAAACCTTGTTAGACTAGCGAACCCTTATCGGTTCGACTAGTCCATAGTTGATGAGCGTTCTAAATTTCAGAACCTCTTGATGAATTATCCAAACCAAACTTCCTTTGGTGCGGACTCGAATGTCAAACTGAGATGAACAACCCTGTATAGGGGATTATTTACGCTTTAGCGTTAAGATATTGTGCACAGTATGGTACTAAGGGCTGATCCCCCTAAGTACAAGAAGAAGAGTCCATAGTCTTATGACTATTAAAGGTTTCAAGTAAAAACACTTGACAACCTAGGACATAGTTCAAGGTCTTATGACCCTTAGAATTTCTTTTGATTTTTGTTATTCATTCTTGATTCAAAAGTTGAGCTACATATTCGAAGTTATTATTTCTCTCACATGTTATTATTCATTGTTATATTGTTATACTTATGGGCAATCGTGCTCACTCTTGCGTAATAATAACATTGCAGTTAAGAACGAAAGAGTAGACGAACCTTCCACTAGTAAGGGCAAGGGCAAGCTTGCTTAGCAAGTAATGAAGGCTGTTTTATTAATGTGGTTATGTGATGTAATTAGAGTTGATGTTACTAAAACTTATTTGTTTATGTTTTCCGCACAGATGTTTTAAGGTTAGAGTAACCTGGGATTTATTTATTATTTAGTTGATGTAACCCCATAAGAGGAGAGATTTATTATTTATTTATTCTATTGCATGATTTGCATTTTATTATGGGTAGATAGATAGATGATGTTTGTACAGTGAACACAAAATCCTGTGGAAATGGAAGTACCAGATTTGGGGGTGTCACAATGCAATTATCAAAACTTTGTTTTCCTATAAATAGAATCTCATTCTTCTTTCATTCTCACCAATTTACTAAGACTCATAAGAGCAATTATAGAGAGAGAAATTGTAGAGATGAAGAAGAAAAGTATTCTGCTACTTCACTATTGCAGTATCCAGCCTTCTACTAAGGTAAGAGATATTATTTTTTTCAATATTCGTATGAAATAATATTTTCTTCCATACTTTGTAGTATGCAAGTAATATTATTTCGGTTTGTATTCCTAATTCTACACTCATTTTGTTAAAGTATTGCTTCTATACTCCATGAAATTAGTAGAATATCCTTGAAATTCGTGCTTCATCTAATATCATTTCACAAGGATATTTTTTGAACATTCTTGTTAAATTTTAAGTTTTTCATGTCAGAGTACTATTCACTGGATACCATTCACAAAGTACTATTCATGTGGTACTATTCACTCTGGTATTATTCACCCGGGGTACTATTAATGACAAAAATTAATTTCTTTTCTGTCCAAATCATTTTTGATACAATATTATTCTTGAATTTTACTCCACAAAGCAGTATCATGTTGACAATTTGGACATTATGGATTTCTGGATAAATTAAATTATAAATCTTTAAAAATTTATCATTTGCTTTCTTTTAATTGAATTCTTATATCATTGTCATCATCTTATGCTTATATTATGATGAAACTCATCTTTGGCCCGTATAACATAGATAGACTGTTGATTGGTATGATTATGACCAGGGATCATTCGGTATAATCATGACCCGTAATGTTACAAATAATTTGGTAAAAGTCCTCATTGGCCCATAGTGCATTGATGGACAGTTGTTGGCATGATCATGATCATTAGTGATTACACGAATATCTTTGGCCCGTAGTGCATGGATAATTCGTGGACGTGATACTAATGAATATCCTTGGCCCGTAATGCATAGATAATTCAGTGATGTGGATTATTTATTGAGCTGAGTCTCAGCGATAAACTTGATGATAAACTTTTTAAATCATAGAAGATAGTAGATATCATGCTCTACTTGACTCTTCTAATAGATTGCTTGTTCCGCTGCAGTTAAACTCGTTGTTTATTAGTTTAACACTATTGAAGGCTAACGATAATTTATTCTGCATTATCTTAGTCATAATATTTCTTACTAGGCTAGTTAAGCTCACCCTTTTGCTTTTATTGATCTCTTCAGGAAATGAGAACGTAGCCTGGACTAGTCGGGGAATGGAGTGATGGTCCGAGATAGTGGCTATAGTAGTCTTCACTATTCTATGAAATAATGTGATAATAAATGTAATGAGGACTCCATTTAAGTTTGGATATTTTCTAGAAGACAATATTCGTGTAAAAACTCTCAGCTGCATTTTTGTCGTATTGTATAAAAGAAGTTTGTATTTGATTTCTGTACCATGTATTTGACGACTCAGAATGGGTGATGTATACCTATTTTGGGGTGTCACATCTTTATTTAGCCTCAAATTCATGAAAAATCAGTAAAATGAGCTAGAGAAATGATGTAGAGCATGATCTATTTACTTTATCAAACATGATTAGTAATTACCCAAATCATCTTGAACAGATTTGTCTCGGTTTAGCATCTAATGCACGATTAAGCCATGAATATATTACCAAACAATATAGGCATATTCACACAAAAGCCTTCTAAACAAAATCAAATAATATATATATATATATATATGGGACCTATTTCATATCATACATTAGCTAAGGACACTATTTCAATAAGTTGATTTGTGACCATCCATTGAATGCTCTAAGGGGTGAGATTGCGTGAGGCAGGGGCCTGACCGATAGTAAGATCTGCGGCCGATGCTGTGACAACCTAGAAAATCAGATTGTCCAAAAATTAAGTTTAAAGAATTAGTTATTAATAAAATGAATTTTTTTTAATAATATTCTGTACTATGTGTTTATTAAAGGACCTAAGATGATTATAAAATGAGAGGATTCTGGCTACGAGCTAGACTGAATGAGTAAGAATTTTCAAGATGAAAATAACATTTTTTTCGAGAACAAAAATATTTCTGAGAAAAAGACGAAATATGCACTATTCACTAATGAACCCTAAGGGTTTAGGGTTTGAATAAACTAAGCTATTTTGAAAGTTTGAAATGTCAAAATGACATTTTGTTGAAAGATTTGTCGATAATATTTTGTGAAAAGTCATATAAGACGATAAAAGTTTTTCTCGAAAAACGTGTAAAAATTAGGTAAAATAAAAATGGCGAAAAGTACTATTATGTACTTTTCATTCATTTAACTATTTTTTCAAAAAGCGTGATGGAAAACACTATTCATCAAAAAGTGTTGTTCAATTTTTGGAATTTTTGAAAAATGTGTAAAAGTTAATCTGTAGAGAAAAG